>JASDQU010101264.1:21055-58415 GCA_032191745.1 Picea mariana | reverse complement strand
TTTCACCATCTCCGCTCTGCAAAAACGCACCCTCTCCACATATGAAGGAATGGTCATGCTATGGCTTGGAATGAATCTCTTTTCCTCTGCTCCCCACGCTGCCCACTTCTCGAATGGCTCTTCGGGTCCCCATACTCCCACTAAACACCTTCTAAAAATAAGGCCTAGCTTCTTAGAATATAAAATAATATCCACATATAGAGATGTTGCAAGGTCAACATTTTAAGATCTTTCTCTTCAACAAATTTCACAAATACAATTTTTTTGGTTTTTTTATTTTTATTCTAAATAATTATTCATGAGGATTTTTATTTTTATTTTAAAGAATTATCAATGAAGATCTCTTGTTTTTATTTTAAAGAATTATCAATGAAGATCTCTTCTCTTACATCCTTGGTTTCTTTAGTGCCAAAATCTATGCATAATGGATAACTTGTGGTAACATTTCATAAAAACCTAAAATGATGGTTGATGGCATCATTCACAAAGTATTTGAGGCTAGAGGGGCCAAGTTTTGGTATCTAAACCTTAACTATTATTAAATGGTAATGGGAAAAACGGTTTCTTGATTATTTGGCATAAAATATTTAAAAAAGGACGTTATGCACGCCACATGTGTCATTAAATTTGAAAATCTACGGTTGTAAACAAAATCTTAAATGATGGTTGATGGCATTATTCCCAAAGTACTTGACGGTGAGGTCCAAGTTTTGGCATGTAAACCTTGACTATTAGTAAAACGGTTTGCGGATTATTTGGCATAAACATTTAGAAAAGGACGTCAACGTATGCAGGCCACATGTGTCATTAAATTCGACAATATGTGGTCGTAATCAAAATTTAAATTGACGGTTGATCGCATTATTCACAAAGTACTTGACGCTAAAGCAAAATGTCCCAATCTTTTGGTGTTTGCAGTCGTCTTCGCCTTTAAATCGACGACAATTTCCTCTCTTTGGCATTAGTTCTACTCTGTTATTACGTTTTCCTTTGAACTTGTGAAGTGATCAGGATGGCAAGTAAAACTGTTAGTTGCATGAATTTAAGGCTTCTAGTGAACAAGAAAAGTGGGAAGATATTGTATGCAAAGGCAGGAAAGGATTTTGTAGACACTCGGAATATACAGATATAATCACTTAAATTAACAAATCTAATAATTTATATTATGATTTTGAACAAATGTCTTCAAACAAATCGTCATTTAATAAAATGTTTAACCTACAGCTTTAAAAACTTTATTCAAGTGAATTTCAACTCTTATTAGAAAGCTGAGGTAGAAAACTTGGGCACCATGTTAGTGATTCTGGAATCTTATTATATGCCTTGAGGATATTGCTATTCTGGAATCTTATTATATGCCTTGAGGATATTGCTGGACTTTGCTGTTACATTGAGGCAACGTTTGAAGTGTTTTGATTTTCTTTCCTAAATCTCAATATTCTTGCGTTTAATGCACCTCTTAACTTTTAATGCACCAGCTGTGACCGTCAACGCCTTCACCTCTCCATGCCAACTTTCTCTACAATTACAATTAGGGCATATGTTATGCTCGGGCTGTGACCGCCACCACCTTCACCTCTCTATGCCAATTTTTTTGCAACTACAGTTCGGGCATATGTTTTGGGCATATCTTTTGATTGCGTGAAGTAAAAGCTTTGCTGAGCACTAAAATGGATTTAGGATTCGAGTTGTGATTATTACAAGAGGTCAAAGAGTCACCTGGTTTGACAACTGGAAGCCAAGTGTTTCCTTCCCACTTTCGGTTATTCCACTATTTTTCCACAGAAATACCATTACCAAGAATTTCCCAAAGATTGAATCCATCATTGGAAACAAACATTGCAATTGTAATTACAAAGGGAGGCATCAAAATCTACAATATGATCAATATTTCATGCATGTGCAGATCATATAAATTGGTAAGACATGAATTCATGTATTGTGCGGATCATATAAAGTGGTAAGACATGAACTATGTATTGTATTGTGTCCATGATAATTAGCCTATTAAATTTATGGGCAAAGATTATTTAGAAAATTTCTTTGTACAAGGTTTTGAAGCGTCTAAAATTTAGAATACCAAAAAATGGTTAACTAAAAATGGTTACAGACAGAAAGATAATTCTCCATATTCTTCATAGTTTGAAATAAGCGTTTTTCATCCTCTGGCATAGCATATTTTTTTTATCAATGCCATGGAACCAGCATAATTTACTTACGATATTTCAAATAGCGAGGCTGCCCATCTCGTTTACTGGATAAACCATGTTTGGGTTGTTCGATGGTGCACTTCCCATGAAGGCTGGTTTCTCTGGCATCCACAATACAAAATGCCAAACCAGACAATGGACATTGAACTCGCTGGTGGCATCCCACATTTGTGGACCTATACATCCATTCCACATGTAATGGAGAGTATAAATTTCACTAAATTCTTTTTCTACAAATCTTGTGAATCGTTTTTAAAATATTTTTGTAATGGAGAGTATACATTTCATTAAAAAAAATTCTACAAATCTTGTGAATTGTTTGTTAAATGTTGCAAGATATGATACACTAAAGAAGAAAATTAGAAAAGATAGGTGGATTCTACAACTAGCAATGTGTTAGGTTAGGTTAATCCATACAATACCATAGATCAAAAGGTTGATATGAATAAGAAAAGTTCCTTAAACTAACATGGATTTTAATGAAGGATTTATTAATATCAACAGGGATATAAATTTCACTAAATTCTTTTTCTACAAATCTTGTGAATCGTTTTTAAAATATTTTTGTAATGGAGAGTATACATTTCATTAAAAAAAAATTCTACAAATCTTGTGAATTGTTTGTTAAATGTTGCAAGATATGATACACTAAAGAAGAAAATTAGAAAAGATAGGTGGATTCTACAACTAGCAATGTGTTAGGTTAGGTTAATCCATACAATACCATAGATCAAAAGGTTGATATGAATAAGAGAAGTTCCTTAAACTAACATGGATTTTAATGAAGGATTTATTAATATCAAAAGGGATTCAAGAGAGAAGGATGTCAAAGTTTGAATTTTATACCTTTTCTTTCTCCGTTCACGTCTTAATTCCTATTCACACTTATCCTCTTTCTTTTCCATCCTAAACCATTTTATCCCATCCATGGAAGTTTTAGTGCATATTCACACTTATCCTCTTTCTTTTCCTAAAACCTTATCCCACCCATTCTTTGTGCAATTGGGTAACCAACGAACAAGATAACTATTTTTTAATAAGTCGGTTGGTGTTCCACTCAAGTGAGTATCTGTACCGACACTTGATTAGCCTACTTCTTGAAGGAGCTCTACCTTTGGACATTCCAAGACCCAAATATGTAGATCACTGTCGTTTCTTCGTCGAGGTGAAGGAATGCATTTTCACTATCTATATTCTCAAGTGGAAGAGAATCCCATAATATGGAATTCAATATTAAACCAAGTTGGATGACTTATTGAATGAGAACTATTAGGTTGCAGCCTCTTCTTGTTAGTGGCAACCACGTTTGGTTTCAAACGTTGATCCTTTGGTACCATCCTTAATGATTGAGTGTTGAGGAGTCGGATATGGACGATAACGTCGTGATTTAGTGTTGAGGACTTGGATATTGATGTTAAGGTGTGGATAGTAGAGTTTGCACTTCCTACCCCTATTAATGTGTTTTGTCTTATAAATGATTTATAACTTACTCATGAGTATCTCCGAAAGTTATCTTCCATATCTCATACTAGGTTTAGGATCTGATAACAGTTTTTCCTTTATAATTTTGGTTTTCTTCACCCCAATAGAATATAATAAATATTTAGGTCTTGTAAGGTGAGGTTTTTTCATAATGAGAGAGAAAGAGAATTTTAGGCACAAAACACTCATACTATATTATTATTACATCTACAAACCCAAATACAATACACCTATATAACTGTGTTGTAAGATTCAACTTACTCCAAACTTGTAGATGGAGGTTGAGATAATATATCAACAAACCCCAACCAAATCTAAAATAAGCATTAATTCTAACACTTTTCCAATATTGAAATCACATAAAATTAGTTTTGGACTCTTATATATGTCTGGTCTTCATCAACATTTCTATCAACTTCTTAACTCTAGACTCTAGTAGACTACACTCTTTCTCACCCATTCATTCGAGCTACCACTTCATCAATTGAAGATACAATTGCTTATGTCCATCAATTACGTATTTGTAATGATGTATGATTCTTGAAAAACTTCAGAAAATACATGGCTCGTTGTAATTTCTAGTTATATTGGAAAACAATCTATACTGGATGTTTCGAGCAATAAATCATACAACCTGACCTTTTTACACATACAAAATATCACAAACACAGAAAGATAACCAATAATTGTTGTTATTGGAGCACCGAAGTACAACAAGAACCACCAGCTTATAACATATTGTAGACATGATCAAACCAATTATGTTACTTTGTTCTATGATCGCTTCATCATCATATTCTTACAAACATAACACTGCTAATACATTTATTGAAACTTAATATAATTATATTCTTAAAATACAAATCCATTCAAAAACATAACCAACCTTCCATGCCCCACTACACCTTTCCCTTTCTTTCAGATCAAGAAACATGTGCCTGAAATTGACCACAACATTGAGGGCAGGTAAATAGATAGAGTTGATCTTTTGGTAGTTAAATGGAATCTCAAAGGGCATATATGTGAAAAAAAATAAACCAATCGTTCTAATGAATCATAGAACCAATTTGCGGAGGTATCTTCCATTGTAACCTCAATACATCCCCATCTAACACTAACAACGTGAGGGTTGAATCCATAATTAATTGTCCTTATATCTCCATGATCGAATTCTCTCCTAGCATGATTGAGATTCATTTTCATGTCCTCTGTGTAGGTGAATTGCTTGAAATAACTGTTGATGCCTAGTTTTTAAGCATTACGAGGACATTTGGCTAGGTTGTTGCGCCCCAGATGAAAAAACAAATCTGCCACGTTTTTTGTGCGTAACTCCTCAACAGAGTTGTTGGGCATTATTTAAAGACTTAGTTTTTTTGTAAATAATAATGTGGTGATCATTTTGGTGTAGCATTTTTTAAAGAGAGAGGTGATCCTTTATTTTCTGTAGTTTTTTATGTGAAAGAGATTAGCTCACTTTATTTGATGTAGCTTTTATGTGACAGAGACTTGCTCATTTGATTTGTTGTAGCTTCTATGTGACAGAGACTTGATCATTTGATTTTCTTTAGATTTTATGTAATAGAGGCACTCTACTATGGTTTTTTGAAGTTTTTCTAATGTAAAGAGAGAGTTGTCTCTGTAACTTGCTGTAGCATTTTATTTGAAAACAGAGCATTTAAAAACAAAGTTTTTTTTTCAGAGTAAAGTTTCTTTGGGGAATTTCTTCTAGACATGATCTGAGTCTATTTGGGTTTTATTATTATAGTCATATAACTCCTTTGAAGCTCAGATCTTTCATTTGGTATCAGAACATTGGTTGATTACAACATTTCTTTTAAGGAGAAATGACCTAGAATTCTAACGTTGTACAGTACCAGATTCCTCTTTTTGGAGGGGAAAACTATGATTAATGGTGTGTGAAGATAAGAACTTCTCTCATCTCACAAGATTTATGGGTTCTTGTTTCTATAGGATACCCAGAGCTAGTTGATCAGGTTGCCTACAATACTCTCTTTGTTGATCAAAAGGCAAAGTTGAAGGAGAACACGAAAAAGGATGCCAAAGCTTTGCTCATCCTTCAAACTGGTGTTGACATCACACTATTTCCAAAAATTGTAGAATATAGTAAGTCCCATGATGCTTGGGAAATATTGGAGAAGGGATACAAGGGATCTGTAAAGGTAAAAGTAGTCAAACTCCAAATGTTGAGAAGAGATTTTGAATCTCTTACTATGAAAGTCAATGAAAGTGTTGAACTTTTTATCACTAGAGTTGAAAATATTGTGAATTATATTCATGCTCATGGTGAAACTCTTGAATACAGGAGGATTGTTGAAAAAGTTTTAATAAGTATTCCTAAAAAAATTGATCCTGACACTATTGTTATAGAGGAGTCGAGAGATTTGTCACAACTAACCCTTGTTGATCTATGTGGAAGTCTTCAAGTACATGAAGATAGGTTAAGAATGAGGAATCTCAAGACCAAGCTTTCCAAAGCAAGTTGAAGGTTGACGACAAGAAGAAACAATCTTCCACTACCATGAATGATGCTTCTACTTTTTCTTCATCATCATATAGAGGAGATAGAGGCCATAGAAGAGCCAGAGGAAGATGAGGTTGTGGTAGAGGAAGAAGCAAAAACCTTGGAAGAGGTAAATTTCATTGTAGCTATTGTAATAAGGATGGTCACCTTGGAAGTTATTGTTTTAAGAAGAAAAGAGACACCTCTCAAGCAAATTTTAGTAAACACGGAGGTGAGAACTCACAAAATTTGTTTCTCACATGTAACAGTTTTGAGGCCAAAGATGATTGTGTATAGTATTTAGATAGTGGCTTCTCAAATAACATGACTGGAAATACAAATATGTTTGTAAAGTTGGATGAAAGTGTGAAGGGAAAAGTAAACTTTGACAATGATAATGAGGCAAAAGCAAAAGGGAAAAGGTACCCTTTCCCTAAAAGCAAAAAATGTAAGTATTATGTATATACATGATACTTTGTTTGTTCCAAGTTTAAAGAATAACTTGATTAGCATAGGGAAGCTAAATTCTAGTTTTTGAAGGAAAGTTTTGTAAGATTTTTAACAACAAACGCCTTGTTGCCAAAGTTCCTATGACAGATAATAGGAAGTTTTTGTTAAGTATGCAACCAAAAGTAGCTTGCTTGAAGGCCTCGGTTGATGAGTCTGGGTTATGGAACAAAAGTTTTGGGCACTTTAATTTTGGATCTCTTTCTTTCATGCAAAAGAAGAATTTTGTAAAAGGTTTTCTTCATTCATATAACCAAATAATAAGATATGTGAAGGATGTGCAGTAGGGAAGAAACATAGAGACAACTTTCCCCAACATCATTTTAGATCAAGTGAACCTTTGGCCTTAGTAAATGCAGATATTTGTGGCCCCATGTAGACCTTATCTCTTGGAAAGAATATGTTTTCTCTTCAATTTGTAGATGATTTTTCAAGGATTTCTTGGGTCTATTTCTTAAGTGAGAATTATCAAGATTTTAGTTGCTTTCAAAAATTTAAAGCACTTGTTGAGAAGGAATCAGGATACTATTTGAAAGTCTTGAGAATTGATCGAGGTGGAGAATTCACCTCTGATGAATTCAAAGAATTTTGAAATTTACATGGAGTCAAGAAGGAGTTAACTACTGCATATACTCCTAAACAAAATGGAGTAGCGAAGAGAAAAAGAAAAACAATTGTAGAGATGGCTAAATGTATGACAAAAGAAAAAAGTTTGTCAAACATGTATTGGAAAGATACAGTCCATAAAACTACATATATCCTCAACATAAGTCCTACAAATATGGTGAAAATTTATACTTCTTATGAAGCTTGGTTTTGTAGAAAACCAACTATTTTTCACCTAATTTTTTTTGGATATGCATGCTTTGTTCACATTCCTGCACAACAAAGACATAAATTAGATGGAAAATAAGTGAAATGTATTTTCATTGCATATTCAGAAGAAATCAAGGCTTATAGGTGTTTTGATCCACTTACTAATAAAATTTATGTTAGTAGAGATGTGATCTTTGATGAAGGGGGAGTTTATCACAAGAATGAAGGAGAAGATAAAGTTCTTACCCCACATATTGAACATTTGTTTTTTGATAACAATGATCAATCTTTGCAGCCCTCTGTTGTAAGAAATGTAGGTTCACCTTCAAGGATTTGTCCATCAAATTCATCTTCATCTTCTCCTTCAGCTGGATCTCAAGTTGATACTCAAACAACACCTCCATCTAGTCCTCCTAGAAAGAAAAGAAGTTTGAAAGAGATATATGAGATATCTAGGTATGCTAGTGACAATTTTTATCTTTTTTCTTCTTCCCATGTTGAACCTTTTAATTTTAAAGAAGCTTCCTCTAATGAACCATGGATGCAAGACATGGAAGATGAGATGTCAGAGATCGAAAAAAATGATACATGGGAGCTTGTTGATCTTCCCCATGGGAAATCCACTATTGGTATAAAGTGGATTTACAAGCTAAAATTTAATATGGATGGAAGTATTTCAAAGTATAAGGAACATTTAGTTGCAAAAGGATATGTGAAACAAAAAGGAATTGACTATGAAGAAACATTTTCTCCTATAGCAAGACTTGAAATAGTAATAACTTTTCTTTCCATTGCATCTCAGTTAAAGTTGACAATTTATCAGATGGATGTCAAATCTGCTTTCTTAAATGGATATTTGAAGGAATAAGTTTAGGTTGAACAACCTCAAGGTTTCATTGTTAAAGGTAAAGAAGATAAGGTTTATAGGCTTAAAAAGGCTCTTTATGGTCTTAAACAAGCTCCTAGAGCTTGGTACTCTATAATTGATAACTATCTTCATGATCATTGCTTTTATAAATGTCCTTCTGAAAGTACCCTATAGAAAAGGGTTGTGAGATCAGATTTCATCATTGTTTGCTTATATGTATATGAATTAATGTTTATGAACACCTCTCCCTCACTTGTGAAGGAGTTAAAAGAGGCAATGAAATCTCAATTTGAGATGTCTAATTTAGGAGAAATGCAATATTTTTTGGGTATGTGAATCAAAGAAACAACTGCAGGTATATCCATTGGTCAAACCAAATATGTTGATGAATTGTTGAATAGGTTTAACATGCAAGGTTGTAAACATGTGAGTACTCCCTTAGCTGTTGGGAGTAAATTGATAAAGGAAGATGAAAATCCACATTGTAGTGCCACTCTTTATAGATATTTGATTAGGAGTCTTATGTATCTGACAGCCAATAGACCAGACATCATGTTTGCAGTGAGTCTAGTTGCTAAGTTCATGCATCAACCTCATGAGTCTCATTGGCGGGAATCCAAAAGAATTCTCAGAGGTGTAAGTGGTACAAAATCTTTTGCATTGTTTTATAATGCTACTAATGACTCCAATGTTGTAGCATAAACAGATGCAGATTGGGAAAGTTTCTTGGTTGATTGAAAGAGCACTATTGGATATGATTTTCTCTTTGGAGGAAATATTGTTTCTTGGAGCAGCAAAAAGAAACCCATTGTTTCTTTATCTACAGCTGAAACAAAGTATATTGTAGCATCATCAAAAAGTACACAAGCCATCTGGATGGAAAGACTATTTGAAGACTTGGGAATGAAAGTCAATAATCCAATCAAAGTATATTTTGAAAATAAAAGCACAATCTCCATGTCAAAGAATCTTGTATTCCACAGCAGGAGCAAACACATTGATATTCAAAATCATTTCATTCGAGATCTTGTACATCAACAATTTATTTCTTTCAAATTTTGTCGATCTCAAGACCAGCTCGCATACATTTTTACTAAGGCCATTCCAAAGGATAAATTAGAAAATATTAGACTGTTGGTAGGTATAAAAAAACTTGACATCAAATGGGGTAATTGAGATAACTATTGATGTCTAGTTTTTAGGAATTACAAGGACATCTGGCTAGGTTGTTTCTCTCCAGAAGAAAAAACACATCTGCCATGTTTTCTACTGCGTAAATCCTCAATAGAGTTGTTGGGAATTATTTAAAGACTTAGTTTTTTTGTAAAAAATAATGTGGTGATCATTTTGGTGTAGCATTTTTTAAAGAGAGAGGTGCTTCTTTATTTTCTTTAGTTTTTTATGTGGCATAGATTATCTCACTTTATTTGTTGTAGCTTTTATGTGATAGAGAGTTGCTCATTTGATTTGGTGTATCTTTTATGTGACAAATACTTGTTCATTGGATTTGTTGTAGCTTTTATGTAATAGAGGAACTCTGTTGTGATTTTATGAAGTTTTTCTAATGTAAAGAAAGAGATGTCTCTATAACGTGTTGTAGCATTTTATTTGAAAACAGAGCATTTAAAAACAGAGCATTTAAAAACAGAGCATTTAAAAACAAAGTTTTTTTTCAGAGTAAAGTTTCTTTGGTGAATTTCTTCTAGAAAGGATCTGAGTCTATTTAGGTTTGATTATTATAGTCATATAACTCCTTTTAAGATCAGATCTTTCAAAATTGGGGAGTCGAAACTACCACAATTCGCTTGTTGTCAATGTCTTCCATTGTTACAAATGAAAACAATAGATTGGAAAAGAGTGGCTAGAAAGATCTATGTATATTCCTCTCAATCTCATCGATGTTGAAGCATCAATAGAATTGCATAAAATCTAGAAAGTCAAATTTAAAAAATATTTATAAGGCGATTTCTTACAAACAAATCCCTTTTTTTAATTTCAGTTCAAGCAAATTTGTCCTTGTATATTTGTCAAGCTGCTACATTATGCCCTCAAGTTGTGTTACGTGGAATATGATGCGAGACTCACTATTCTTCCACAAAACACATGGAAAAAGTAATACACACAGTAAAAAACAGTTCAGGCTAGTGCAACTTCTCAAATTTATATTCACAATCCAAACACACAAAAAAACAAACACATGAAACTATTACTTTCACACCTCTCACATATTCATGTGCACTTCCCCAAGGGAGTTACACCCATAGAGACTAGCTCTGATACAAGAAAGAAAAATTTCATGCACAAAACACTCACACTATATTATTATTGCATCTACAAACCAAATACAATACACTTATTTAATTGTTCTTAGATCAAAATTATTCCAAACTTGGAGATAGAGGTTGAGAGAATATCTCAACGATCTCCAACAAACCCCAAGCAACTCTAAAATAAGCATTAATTCTAATAGATAAATAATGGGATTTAAATGGTTTACTTTAAGGAAAGTACCAAATTAAGAATAATTAAAGAGAAATGGTTCACTTAAGGAAAGTACAAAATTAGGGAGAATGGAAGTGAAATGGCTCACTTAAGATAGTATGTTGAATAGTGAAGGTTATCCAACTACAACTTGAATATAACATTCTCTTTTTAGTTGAGCACTGAAACTATAACTACTAGGTTGTGACTTATTTTATTTATCTACATGTTGTAAATAAATCGAAAGGAGTTAGGTCTATAAACAAGGATATTTAGTTTTTGGGTGATTCATTAACTAGCCATATCTAGTGAGCAATATTTTTTTTCTATCAGAAACTATATCTCCATTCCTTTAAGGAAGTACCATGGTTTAAGAGTATTTAGCTCCAATAATTTTTGTAGAAATTTGGGTCTAACCTCGATTGTATATGAGCTTAGACTCCATTAAACAAAACAATAATAGAAAGAATAAATATGTGTATCTATTATAAGTTGTTTTTTATTCAATACAAGGGGATGCCTTCTATATATTGGAAAGTGAAGAGTGCTAGTATTAACCAAATATAGTTATCACAACTAGGTACATAAATATGCTTATTTATGCACAAGTCCTAGATGTCATATCAAATTGTACCATCAATGCTTCCTGAAAACTCTCAATCATAGATGAAGAACTACTTGTCAGAATTAAATCACCCACATAAAAAAAAAATCAAGGGATCAGTCCTCTCGCTCTTAGTGAAAATTATAGGATCAAAATAATAATGAATGAACCTTAAATTAATAAAAAATCTACCCATCTTATCTATAATACACCCAACCCCCTAAGTACTTTCTAAGGGATTGGGTATAAAATATTTTTCTTCTTTTCTTGAGATTCACACCCCATTTAAGGCTTCCATTGTCTTTTGCTCGTCAAGAGATTTCCAATGATATATAATTTGCCTCAAACGAGATTTTGGGTTAAACATTAAGGCTATTTAAAATTCAAAGCATTGAGGTCCACATAGACGTCCTCATAATGCCACGTGTCAATCCATGATACATGAAAATATTTAGCCTCAAGAAATCCGCATCAACCCAAAAATATTTCAAGTTTAAGATAATAAGGAATGAGTTTCAAATTCGTATTTTTGTAACATTTGTTGCAACATTGTGTTGAAATATTTGTTGCAACACATGTTGTAAAAATTGTTGCAATGTTGTGCTAAACAGTTTCTCCAACACCCGTTGTTTCAATGCCTCTTGTTGCAAAACCCATTGCTGCAACTCATGTAGACTTAACCCTCATTTTTTCAACACCCATTGTTGCAACCTATGCAACACCTCTTGCTGCAACTCCTATTGTTGCAACTCATGTTCATGCAACACTTATGTAGCACCTCTTGCTGCAGTAGTTGTTGCTACAAATCTTGTTGTCGAAACACTTTTGCAGCACCTGTTGCTACAACACAGTTTGTTGCGACATCTATTGTTGCAACACATGTTGCTATAAAAACCTGTTTCTTCAACATGAATGAATTATATGGTTTACCATGTAATTTTTCCTCCTCTTAATATTCAGACTTAATTAAGAGAATAATTACTACATTTGAACAATTTTCAGGTGTTTCCATCCTCCTTTATCCATGCAAATTTTCTCAGGAAACCTTAAACAATATTCAACTCATACATTTATTTATTTGAGATTCTTTCTTGGGAAATTAAATCTCTTAGGATTAGAAATTACTTCCCACCTGAAATCATGCAAATATATACTACCCTTTTTTTTGTTTTGAAAATGCCACATTTCAAATCTTTATCTTTGGACATGATTTTACTAAGCAAAACTAGGTAAGAATTTCATTCTTACCATGTCTTAATAAGACATAATAAATACAAAACACATAGTTATTTATTTCCTTTTTTTTGTTTCTAATATTCCTCGTGTTAAATATTTTATCCTTTTAAATATATAGCCTAGGCTTATAAGACTAGAATTATGGTCCATTTTTCATTTCAAGACTCTCCCTTGTCAAGCTTATCATACTCATCATGTTGGTTGGAATTTAAGGTATTTCATTCATACACCCATAATTATTTAGCATTCGATTAATCCTTCCAAGAAGGTCTTAAAGATTGACCCTTAAACAGGGACAACTCACCTCCCAAAATTTGATCTACAACTTCAATATTAAAGGAAACAACACTAATTTAACAAAACATTATTCATTCTTTCTTCAAATTTTTTGTTAAGGCTATATCGGCTTAGTCTTCACTACTGACACTTGAGATTTATTCATTCAAACAAGTTGCAATTTTCCAACCACCACTTTTTTCTTACTCATGGCTAAAAATAATCCGTTATAGTAGTGATTGGAAACAACGACAATAAAAAACAAACAACAACATATATTTTCCATGACACTCTTTATATTTTATAATAAACCATGCGAAAGGAGCATCAATATCACTACTTGAACATACTATTAAATTCTCCAAAACACAATTTAATATGAATTCTTATAATTACCCAAATAAAATTCATGAGATTTTGTATTTTTTTATTTCAATTAGGAAATTGTAGATTTATTTCAATTAGGCATCCAACCTATTATAAAATTTTGATATCAATTTAATGAAAGTGTAGTCAATAGGAAAAGTTATCAACATAATACTTTTAAGCTATAACACTCCCTTGAACATATAAATTTCTCAATCAATCATTCAACATGAAATTGAATTCACACCATTCAGGACACATTTTTGCAATATTACTGAATTTAATATTTGTAGAAATTACATAGAAATACTTATCTGAAAACTAACTTTTCATCTATAATACTCTCCTGAACATGTAAATTTCTCAAGCCATCATTTAAAAGGAAACCGAGTTCGCACCACTCTGAACACATTTTTCAATATTGTTGAACTTAACAATTGCATAAAATTAAACACAAAAATACCTATATGAAAGATAAAAGGTGATGGAAACTGTTGAAGGGTGTGACACTTTCCACCTAGCCATAGGCATATTTTTCTTTGTCTATCCTTGCAAGTGGACACCCCTGAAGCAGGAGATGATGCCATGAGAGGAAAATTCTTTTACCCAAAAAATGGGAAAAGATGAAAGTCATTCTCCTTCCTCTATAGGAATGTAGAAAACCAAGTCTTCAATCAACCAAGAAAGAGGGCCTATTCTTGCAAAAAAGAGCCATAACAACATACATGTATCTGTATCACAAGGGAGGCCTTTCACTTCCCAACAATACCTTAGCGCCCTCCCCTCTTAGTGCCTTCATGTTTTCTAAGTCAATCACTGAAAATTTTGTAGCCCCATTTATCAGTTGGATTTGAAGATAGATGCCCATGATTCATGCACCTAGAAAACATATTTCTTCTCGTCTCTCTGTTTTCTAAGAACCATAGGAGTTTCACACCTTATTATCCACTCATATTTTTGGTCCCAAGACCCAACCATGTGTGTTCTCTTCTTATTCACACAATTTCCCTCATTTTCTTTCCTTTTGTAGCATTATTTTGTGGGTCAAATCTCCAAATTCGTGGGTCAGATCAGAAAATTTTGGATCGGTACTCTATCCATTCTCTCATTAATTTTTGAGGAGGACAACTGAACCACCAACTTGATTGGTAAATAAATATTTTGGGAGAGAGAAAAATTTTGGCTTGAATATTTTAATTCAGCAAGGTACTGCCTCGCAGGGGTCATCTCGACTAGTAAGGGTCCCCCCTCACCATTCCCTCTCGTGGCATCATAATATGTTTAGGAAATCACATTCAATAGTTATTAAACATTTTCTTTATATATTAATAACATAAATATTTACATCACATCCTTTTTCAAAGGTTCATCATCTTTCAAAATTTACACATAACATGCCCGTCAATCATTTTTGGAAATAATAACAATTGCATTTACAAACTGGGGGAAATAGGGTACTACAATCCCCTCCCCCTTAAAGGAACATCATTCTTGATGTTATTTGCATCTCAACAACACCGATGATGTTTCTATATTTCAGATGCTTCAACAATGTTTTCCTCTTCTTGGTCTGGTCCTTTCTAAGGCCCTTGGAATTTAGCACATGCCTACAACAATGTAAAAAACATGCATGTTAACATAATTTCAATACTTAAATATCTACTATTGTTCATAATTCGGGAGGAAACATGTATATATATATAGTACTTATCTATGCCATTCATGGATTTATATTGATAAGGCTGTCACATTTACTCGGCTCAATGATTTCCTTGACATACCTAATGTGCTCATGATCCCAAGCAATATATAAAAAGAGTTATCGAAGTCTCCTCTTCCTTGTAGTCACTCACCGTCCAAGTTCACACTCAGGCATACCCTTCTCTATTATAGAGTCGCTCAGGAAATCCATATTTCCTACCAAGGATTTATTGCACAAGAAGAGCTTCAGAGACTTAACCGAGTCTTACAACCGAGGCATCTCTTGGGCCCACTCTGTTGATATGTCTCTCAAGTGTATTTTAACAAAATTAAACCATATCCATGGTGATCATGGCATATCACATGGTACTCATGTCATAACAATGGAATTTTTAAAGATTTCCATTTTGACAACCATCATCTATCCCTCCAGGACAGATCTGTAACCTCACCTATATCACATGCATATAGTAATTCATGAGATACCATCATCAATTTCAATAATTTTTTATTTTTTTTAATCTGTTCTCTACATATTTCCATTTCACTTATCCATTTTCAGATATGTTCCATATAAGAACTAGATTCAAAAGTATGAGACTCACTTCTCATAACAATTTGGCTCTTTTATAATCAACATATATTGGTCTTCCTTATGTACTTATATTGTTTCCATATCCAATACTATCCTCCCTGCAATTTCAAGCTTCACATGGCCAAACAAATTGTTAGTTCTCATACACATTACAATTTTTTTTATTGCTCACTTGTAGTGGTTCACAACCAATTTTACAATTTCGTATACCCAAAATTAAATCACCTCCATAAACCTATTTAATGATATAAAGTAAAAGGAATTTCCATTCATTACACATGCATTATTTCAGCATACCCATCTTTTCAAAATGTAATCAATTATCAAATACCACTAAACCAATGTGCCAATGTTCATAGTCACATTTGCGCACAATGCAACCTATCATTGATTTCAAATTACCATATTCTATGTTAGGAAATTTTCCATGGTGTGTTGGAACTCAACCAACCTTTCAAAACATGGAATTTTTTTTCACATTCATTATTACAGTAGGACTGTGTTTCCTACATTGAGTTGATCATGTCGTCAAATCAACATGTATTACATGAAATACAAATTTCATACGAATGCATTCAAGCATTCCAGGGTACCAATGTTCGTGGTCACCCAATTCCACTCTTTACCATTTCATAATCATGTTGGAATAATGGGAGTTCCTCCTTCCATAACGGGTAGTCCTATACAGTCCCACTTATGTAAACATGCATTTCCTCAATGCATTTAACCAATGTGTTTTTTATGCGCACTTTTGTTTTCAATCGTTCATTATTGGTCTATGCATTCATGATACATTTCTTCATGAATTTCTTGAAAAATATTCAATCATACTTGACTTCCAAAGGTTCTTCCCTCTACCATTCAATTTATTTTCCTAAATCTTACCCTACTTGGGTATCTATGACACAAAACAATCAATTAAAATCATATGAATATAATCAATATATAAAACATTTCATAAGGGATTCTTACCCAATCCCTTTTCAATTCTCATGTCACATGGGAATGACATATTTTATACATGTCTTGGATACCAACACCCTTTATGATATTACCTCATTAGTGGTGCGTCATGGGGTCTCAGAAGGTCCCTTCATTAGTTGTTTCAACAAAAACCTTTTTTTATCTATTATATTCTTGAGTTTTCCCAACATTGGGAATTGTATTTCATCAATAGCTCCAATCCTTTCCGAAACACACCATGCATAATCACATTTAAAGTTATATGAGTTGTCATGTAAAATAAAAATGTATGTATCATAGCATTTAATTTAGCAAAAACATTTTCATCTATGTTCCAGCATATCTATGTGTAGTCTACCAGGATATCCTTAATGTTCTCACTAGTGCACTCATAAAATATTACAGTTGTTTTGGTATCCTACAATCCTCAACATCCTCATGTTGGAAACATCCACACATGACTAGCATACCAGTTTCATCATCCCAAGGAAACACAATAAACAACAGAAAATGAGAGAAGGGATTCTCCCATTTTTCCAACTCCTTTGTACAATCTGGAACTTTCATCTCATTTGAATTATATTCACAACCTATCTTCCATGTGCAATCATGTCATCAAACAATATAATTTATTAAACATGTTTGCATTTTTTTTTTGGCTTTCACAACTGTTCTTTTAAAGAACACAACTTTGTTAAAACAATCAGAGTTTTAGAGTGAGAAAATTGTTCCTCCTTTTCTCCATCTTTGCTTCTGCAATCTATACCCTTGAGATCTTCCTACTCTATTCCTTGAGTACTCCCAATCATATTCATCTTGATCTTGATTGGATGTAATCAACATATTACAACATCAAAGACAACTCACAATTCAATTATGAGTCAGTGCATTCTGCACATTCACTAAACAAAGTTAGGATTGTCAAGGTCCTGTCACATGCAAGTCTTCAACTCATGCATTGTATTTTAAAATGTAATCCAAGATTATTAAACAAATAGGATTTGTAAACCACTACCTAAATTTCCAACATTCATTACTCTTATGGCTCTATTCACCTAACATATCTCTTTACCCAGTTCATCCACATGCAACTTCTTCAACATGCAACTTTCCTTATTACATATTCTTCACTATTTGAGATAACCTCAACCTAAAGTCAGTATCAACTCCATGATTTCATAGGTTTACCCAATATTTCATAAGTGATTTAAACATGCATCATTCTTATGAATTCTAGTTTACACATTCACACATGCACATTATTTTGTCACTTTGTATTCAAGCTATGTTTTCATGCACTTAGCTACATGCATCAACATACTATGTGTGTGTGTGTGTGCGTGTATACCACTACAACACTTTACAATTAACATGCATATTTATTTAGAAATCATTTTATTCATGATTTATCACAATCATCTACACGTAGTTTTAGAGACATATTCATTTTTCTTCTAACATAATAATAGATCACTCGTTGCTCATTTTTCTTTCAATGTTTTTATACTATCTCTTTCTGAGAAATGTATCACATCCTCCTCAAGCTATTATTTAAACAAAACAAACAGACTTCTTAAAAACAGAGCCAACTATGTATTCATAGCATTATCCAATCCAGGAAAGTACAAATTTTGCCTCACAGTCTGTAACATCCCACTCTTGTGCGCATTGAGCAGACTTATTCTTTGAGGAAACTTACGTGCAACTGATCCAGTTCATTATACGATTGGTTGTTTTGATTATTATTATGATATGTTGTGGATCTGACGATATGTTATTTTTTGTATATTTACATCGACATGTTCTATTGACTGGGTTCTCCTGAGTGTGCAGGACTCTGGACGTTAGAGGATGCCGATGGCATCGATGGATATCCTTGGACTCTGGATCGAGTCAAAGAGTGGATTTAGATGGTTTGAATTTTTTTGATATTACACATGTGACGTATGAATAGATATTATGATGTTAATTGTTTTCGCTAACATGTTTCATTGATGGATGCAGGCTGACGATAGCTTTCCAACCAGACTCACATTTGGAGTAAAGGGTTCACGCACAAAAACTAGAGACATTGAGGGAGAGGTGTGGCAGGATCCTTGCCACATCCTACTAGCACTCTCGTCGTGGTTTTAAATGTAGGTTAATGATTACCTAGTTTGAGAATATCCACGATGTCGTGAGGGCAGATTGTGACATTCGCTCACGATGATTCTAAGGGCAGCACAATAAGGCAGGGTCCTTATTCCTTGGAGGCCCTTAGTCTCCCGCAATATCACCTGACGGAGTATTGACTCCAGGGGTTTGAAATCTACCAAATTCAATCAATAGACGAGTGGGATCCTTGGAGCATGTAATGCATCTTGAAGGGCACGTCGCGCAAATAAAACAAGAATGCAAGTGAGTGGCACGCTTGGATCACGTAGTGCGTCTTGAAGGGAACGTCGCGGTTTTAACTTGGGTAAGTTAATAAACCTAGTACCTAGAAAACTATGCCTCCTTAGGACCTGGTCGGCCTTAAAATAGATGATGGTATGAGTAAACTTTAATAACTAATTGTTCCCTTAAAGACTTTCCCCCAGCCTAGTGAAATTAAAACCTAGGTCTAATTAGAAGATGTGAACAAAGAAAAACTAAATAGACATGTAACAAGAAACGGGTAAAGAAAATTCAAACATTATTTATTAAAGTAAAAATTATAATGGGGGGTTAAATTATTAAAAGGGTAAATGGTTGTTTTTGTCTAAACTTGGTAATTCTGAACTTAGTTAAAAAGAAAATGGGGAAACTTAAAGAAAAAGGGAAACTTAAAGAAAAGGGAAAACTTAAAGAAAAAAGGGGAATGTCTAACTTAGTAGGGAATCTAGCCTTTGGAACTTTCTATTTGTGAACTCAACTAGGATTTAGGAAAGGCGTAAGTCATTTAAGAAATGTAAGGGAATAAAGGGACATTGAGGAGCATTTTTAGGAACACTTTTAGGTGGGTGAGGGAAATAGGAAACTTTAATTAATTAATAAATTGATTTTCTGGTGCAACTAACAGATCGGGTGACGTGTACAGTGGAGGTTTGTCCTAATGAAATTTAATAAAAAAAATATAATGATGGTTTGGGAAAGTAATCACTAAGAAAAATCTATAAAAAGGATGGCAAAGGAGGAGTATGGATCACATCTAGTTTGCGTAAGGTTACGCTGCCATAATTTTATCTTGACTGAATTTCTCTTGTGGGAGTTGGGATACCCAGCTCGGGTAACGAGGGGTAGCTCGACCTTGCAAAGCGAGATGGGAGCTAGAATTATCTATTATTGTGTGTGTGGCCCCTTTTCCGCTCGGGGGGCTTAGGGGGAACAAGAGTACCCCTAGCGTTGGCTGGGAGGTACCGGTGAGGTCTCAGCAGTTGGCAAGCAAGAGATGGGCGGAGCACAAGCGCGGGACAATGACTCCGGGTTCTTCGCCTTCAGTGATGGTATGCGTGTGTAATTGAATTGTAATTTATTTTTAAATTCCTGTATATGAATACCAGTTTATGTTTAATGCATGGTATATCCTCGCACGATAGTTGGTGAATCCAGAGGAGATTGCTTGCTTAAAAAATGTTCAGATTGTTTACCTCAAAAATGTTCAAATCGTTTTCTTCAAAAGTTCAATTGTTTATTCAAAGTTCATATTGTTTGGTTTAAAAAATGTTCAGATCGTTTTCTTCAAAAGTTCAGTTGTTGATTCAAAGATCAGATTGTTTGGTTCCAAAAATGTTCAGTTTTTAAGAAGAAAATTATTGTTATGTAGTCACTTATTTGCATAGAAAGTTATTCATCAAATTGTAATTTATAATGAGAGACAAATGTGTTGGAAAATTGTGTTATAGTTATATATTCATGAAATTCAAATTTGGATGTAAACTGAGTGTAAATTAAGTACCTAGAACTTGTTTTTACTGAGATGTTCGCAGAAGGTTGTGTTTTTGTACGTGTTCAATGCACGATATCCTTGAAGGGTTCGACACGATAAATCAGTAGCTTGAGTTTTCCAGATTGAGAGTCTCGCTAAATAGGTCTCACTAACACGTTGTGAGATTTCCACAATTAGGTTTTCATCAATTTTTTTAATTGAAGAAACACCAAGATTGTAGTTGCAACAGAACCATTAGACTCTGACCTCCAAAATGCACAATAAAATACAAGGTATCAGAGAATCAAGCCTAGGGATTGATGGTTAAAAATCAAAACATTCAGAATATTATGGTGATGATTTTACCATGGAAAAGGGTTACAATTATGAATTAACCATAAGAAACCATGAATTAAATCTTGAATGCCAAAAATGTTTTGAGCCATGTTAGGAGGGATTCGTTGGCTAATGTAGCAGAGGCGAGTAAGGGTTTTTATTGACCAAATCGTAGCTAAAAGAAGTTATTATATCACATTCATATCGCCATATCTCAAGAAAGGGAACCTGAGTGGTGCATCTGATGATCAAAGGATGAAATAGGTTTTTAGATCACAAGAAAGTTATGAGACCATGTAGAGGTTACATAAAATCACCGAGACTGCGACGAGTTCACTATAGAATGGTGCCATGAGTTCGTAGCATTTCCAAATTTAAATCCTATAGTCTGTTTGAGATTTAACACCCTGGTTTACCTGCGTGTGGGACCTACCTGTCAGAAGATTGAGCGTAGGATCTTGTGGCTCTTAAAGTCCCTTTTTGGCGGATGGGATGAACCTTCGCTTATTTATTTTTATTATTCCTTTAATCCAGTTCATTCGCCTTCCAGTCACTGCGATGTCGCAGTCACACCTTCAATTCAAGTTTTACTCATTTAAATTATCCTAATGTGTGCCTCTCCAATTGTGCTTGGGCCTAAATGAATAATTAGAGTTGATGTCATCAACACCCCTTATGTCATAATTTTTAGTGGATCGTTTTCAGTTCCGTTTTCCAACTCAAGAATCTAAACTTGTTGCCTTTATTGTTGAGAAGACAAGTGGTGGAAGGTTTTAGGTTAATTCAATTCGGTGGAGAATCTAAAATTTTAGAAATAAAGTTAGTGGTAAATATTAAAATAGAATGTAATTTAGAGGAATTTTTATTACAAATCGAATTCCTTTCAATTAAGTTCCCTTAGTTACTTTTAAAAAGGGATGATTTTTGATTTATAATGGTAAAGGGTTTGACTTCTAGTGGTGCTTTTATCCTTGAGGAATAGATCCAATAGGACCATATATTTTATTTCTATTCAACTTACAATCTATAACAATGGCTTTAAGAAAATAAATGCTCACGGGATCACTTGGTTATTAAAGGTTCTCATGGTGATCTACTTTAGTGAGTGTTAGGGTTTAATTATAATAATGACCTTAATAAATATTCCATTTAATGATTTCACCTTTATCTACTTAGGTTAATCGTTTAGAAGGTATTGTAACATGATTTGTGCTTTTAATTGTAATTCTCATTGTTACCTTGTGTAGATGTTTAACTTGATCTTAGTAGGGTGCTTCCTTTTGATTCCTTATAATGAAGATGGTGACCTTATGCGCAATGATTTTTATGACATGCTTGTGGTTTAGAGATGATTTATGTGTACACCATAGTTTACCCTGGCATGGTCACCATGTGGCGGTATGACCCCATATGATTGGATCATTGTGCGCATTGATCGACAAATGAACTTGTTCACCCGGCATGAGATATTGTGTTACATGATTAATGATGTCGTCTATTTATTTGGTGAATGATTTCATCGTGTTCCATGGAATTTATGTGTTCTATGATTGTATTTACTAGAATGTTCGCACATGTATGTACGTTGATATGTTCTTTAGATCAGCCATTTACTATTGTCCGCGTCAATGCTTGTAATTTTGCTTCAAGCCTTGTGCTTTCCATATGTGTGTTACTAGTGTCTTCCTTCGTTGATGTCGTCAAGTTGAGTTGATGTGATTATTTTATTTCCTATTGTATGTCGTATGCGTCGTAACGGTTGGGATCGTTATAGTAGGGTTGTAATTGTTTTGTAACATAATGTGATTGTCTCCCACTCGTCGAGAGGATTCTAGCTACTTGTGTCATTAAAGTTGTTACATTTGGTTGATTGATGTTGTTTTAGCTTAGTAGGCATGGTATTTATTGTGATGAGAGGGAAGTAGACACCTCCTTGTTCCTCAGAACAATCACCATCCTTTAGACCTTAAATGGTCAAAATCGATGGGAATCTGGGCTTGAGCATTGCTTATGTGTCCTGGAGGTCCTAACCTTGCAGGGTAGGATGGGCAGGTAGTGTGTGCGTGTGTTCGCCGTCGAGTTGCGATGTTGAGTGTATTGTCGTTATTACTTCCCTACATAAAAGAAAAAAAAATTGCACTTGTTATGCGTCGCATGTTGTTGTAATGACTTGGGTTTTTACTTATAGTATCGAAATCGGTTCGACCCACGACTTGGGATCACTACGACTTCCATTTATTGATATTTGATTATAAATGTCGCTAATTAAATAGATTTGTATTCATGTAGGTAATCATGGTTAGAGGACGTCGTAGAGGCGGATGACAGGGTGCTAGGGGAGGAGGCATGAAGCCCCCAGTAGCATCCACGTCCGAGGGGTCTAACCCCCAGGGAGACGAACAGATTGTCGAGAAGGAACAAATAGTTGTGGGCAATGTGATTGGGATGATGAGGTCCTTTTAGAGGATGTCTGAGGCACTGATCATCCGTTTGGATAGAGATGAGTCTAGGGCGTCGACACCTCCTGAGGGTCCACCGCACACCCCGACCAGTACTGGTAGCATTCACCATGAACTTGAGAAGGTCAATTTCCCTAGTTCTTTGGTACCCTGGACGACGGAACCACTGAGGCATGGTTGGAGAATATGGACTGAGTGGACTGAGTGGACTTATTCTTTGAGGACACTTGCGTGCAATTGATCTGGTTCATTATACAATTGGTTGTTTTGATTATGATTATGAGATGTTGTTGATCTAACGATATCTTATTTCTTCTATATTTGCATTGCCAGGTGCTATTGACTGGGCTCTCTTGAGTGTGTAGGACTCTGGATGTTAGAGGATTTCGTTGGCATCAATGGATCTCCTTGGACTCTAGATCAAGTCAGGGAGTTGATTGAGATGGTTTGAATGTTTTTGATATTACATATGTGACATATGACTATATATTCTGATGTTGATTGTTTCAACTGACATGTTTCATTGATGGATGCAGGCTGATGATAGCTTGCCAACCAGAATCGCATTTGCAGTAAAGGGGTCACACACGACAACTAGAGACATTGAGGAAGAGGTGTGGCAGTAGCCTTGCCACATCCTATTAGCACTCACGTCATGGCTCGAAATGTAGGTTAACGATTACCTTGTTCGAGAAGATCCACAATGTTCTAAGGGCAAACTGTGACATACGCTCACGATGATTCTTAGGGGAGCGCAATAAGGCAGGGTCCTTATTCCTCAGAGGCCTTTAGTCTCTCGCAAGATCACCTGATGGAGTATTGACTCTGGGGGTATGACATCTACTAAATTCAATCTAGAGGTGAGTGGCACCCTTGGAGCACGTAGTGTGTCTTGAAGGGCACGTTGTGCAAATAAAACATGAATGCAAGTGAGTGGAACCCTTGGAGCACTTACTACGTCTTGAAGGGCATGTCATGGTTTTAACTCGGGTAAGTTATTAAACCTAGTACCTAGAAAACTATGCCTCCTTGGGACCTGGTCAGACTTAAAATAGATGATGGTATGTGTAAAGTTTAATAACCATTTTTTCCCTTAAAAAATTTCGCCCAACCTAGTGAAATTAAAACCTAGGTCTAAGTAGAACATGTGAACAAATAAAAACTAAATAGACATGTAACAAGAAGGGGGTAAATAAAATTCAAACATTATTTATTAAAGTAAAAATTGTAATGGAGGATTAAATTATTAAAAGTGTAAATGGTTTTTTTTGTCTAAACTTGCTAATTCTGAACTTAGTCAAAAAGAAAAAGAGGAAACTTAAAGAAAATGGGAAACTTAAAGAAAAGTGGAAACTTAAAGAAAAAGTGTAATGTCTAACTTAGTAGGGAATCTAGCCTTTGGAACTTTCTATTTTTGAACTCAACTAGGATTTAGGAAAGAAGTAAGTCATTTAAGAAATGTAAGGGAATAAAGGGACACTGAGGAGTGTTTTTAGGAATGCTTTTAAGTGGGTGAGGGAAATAGGAAAATTTAATTAATTAATAAATTGATTTTTTGGTGCAACTAAGGGATCGGTGACATGTGTATGGGGTAGGTTTGTCCTAATTAAATTTAATAAAAAGAATCTAATGAGGGTTTGGGAAAGTAATCACTAAGAAAATTTTATAAAAAGGATGGCGAAGGAGGAGTATGGATCACGTCTAGTTTGCGTAAGGTTACGTTGTCGGAATTTTATCTTGACTTAATTTCTCTTGTGGGAGTTGGGATACCCAACTAGGGTAATGAGGGGTAGCTCGATCTTGAGAGGCAAGCTGGGAGCTAGCATTCTCTGGTATTGTGTGCATGGCCCCTTTGCGGCTCAGGGGGCTTAGGGGGAAGATGAGTACCCCTAGCGTTGGCTGGGAGGTACTAATGAGGTCTCAACGGTTGGCAATAAGGAGATGGACGGAGTGCAAGCACGGGACAATGCCTCCAGGTTCTTCGCCTTCAGGTTCTTCTCCTTCGGTGACGGTACGCATGTGTAATTGAATTGTAATTTGTTTTTAAATTCCTGTATATGAATACCAATTTATGTTTAATGCATGGTATATCCTTGCATGATAGTTGGTGAATCCAGAGGAGATTGCTTGCTTAAAAAATGTTCAGATTGTTTACTTAAAAAATGTTCAGATCATTTTCTTCAAAAGCTCAGTTGTTGCTTCAAAGTTCAGAGTGTTTGGTTTAAAAAATGTTCAAATCATTTGTTTCAAAAGTTCAGTTGTTGCTTAAAAGTTCAAATTGTTTGGTTCCAAAAATGTTTAGTTTTTAAGAAGAAATTTATTGTTATGTTGTCACTTATTTGCACAGAAAGTTATTCGTCAAATTGTAATTTATAATGAGAGACAAATGTGTTGGAAATTTGTGTTACAGTTATATATTCGTGAAATTCAAATTCAGATGTAAAATGAGTGTAAATTAAGTACCTATAACTTGTTTTTACTAATATGTTCACAGAAGGTTGTGTTTTTGTACGTGTTCAATGCATGAGATGTTTGAACGGTTCGACAAGATAAATCAATATCTTGATTTTGCAAGATTGAGAGTCCCACTAAATAGGTCTCACTAACACGTTGCGGGATTTCCACGATTAGGTTTTCATCAATTTGTTTAATTGAAGAAACACCAAGATTGTAGTTGCAAAAGAACCATTAGACTCTGACCTCCAAAATGCATAGTAAAAGACTAGGTATCAGAGAATCAATTCTAGGGATCGATGGTTAAAAATCAAAACGTTGAGAAGATTATGGTGATAATTTTACCATGGCAAAGGATTACAATTATGAATTAACCATAAGAAACCATGAATTAAATCTTGAATGCCACAAATGTTTTGAGCCATGTTAGGAGGGATTCGTTGGCCAGCGTAGCAGAGGTGAGTAAGGGTTTTTCTTGACGAAATCACAACTAAAATAAGTTATCAGATCACATGCGTATTTCCAGATCTCAAGGAAGGGAACTTGACTGGTGCATCTGATGATCAAAGGATGAAATAGGTTTTCAGATCGCAAGAAAGTTACCAGACCGTGCAGAGGTTACATAAAATCACTGAGACTTCCGCGAGTTCACTATGGAATGGTGCCACGAGTTTGTAATGTTTCCATATTTAAATACTACTATATTTTTGAGATATAACTCCATGGTTTACCTGTACGTGCGACCTTCTTGTCAGAAGATTGATCGTAGGAGCTCTTGGCTCTTAAAGTCCCTTTTTGGTGGATGGGATGAACCTTCGTTTATCTTTTATTATTATTCCTTTAATCCAGTTCATTCACCTTCCAGTCACTGATATGTCACAATCACCCCTACAATTCAGGTTTTGCTCATTTAAATTATCCTAATGCGTGCCTCTCCAGTTGTGCTTGGGCCTAAATGAATAATTGGTGTTGATGCTAGAAACACCCCTTATCTTAGATTTTTTAGTGGATCATTTCCAGTCCCTTTTTCTAACTCAAGAATCTAAACTCACTCCCTTTATTGCTAAGAAGACAAGTGGTGGAATGCTTTCGATTAATTCAATTCGGTGGAGACTCTGAAATTTTAGAAATAAAGTTAGTAGTAAATATTAAAAGAGAATGTAATTTAGAGGAATTTTTATTACAAATCGAATTTCTTCTAGTTAAGTTCCCTTAGTTACTTTTAAAAAGGGATGATTTTAAATTTATAATGGTAAAGGGGTTGACTTCTAGTACTGCTTTTATCCTTGAATAATAGATCCAATAGGACCATACATTTTATTTCTATTCAAATTACAATCTATAAGAATGACTTTAAGAAAATAAATGCTCATGGGATCACTTGGTTATTAAAGGTTCTCTTGGTGATCTACTTTAGTGAGTGTTAGGGTTTGATTATAATAATTACCTTAATAAATATTTCATTTAATGATTTCACCTTTATCAACTTAGGTTAATCATTTAGAAGAGGTTGTAGGGTGATTTTTTCTTTTAATGGTAATGTTCATAGTTACCCTACGTAGATGTCTAGCTTGATCTTAGTAGGGCACTTCCTTTTGATTCCTTATAATGAAGATTGTGACCTTACGCGCAATGAGTTTTATGACATGCTTGTGGTTTAGAGATGGTTTACGTGTACACCATAGTTTACCTTAGCGCGTTCACCATATGGCAGTATGAACCCATATGATCGGATCATTGCGTGCATTGATCGACAAGTGAACCTGTTCACCCGACATGAGATATTGTGTTACATGATTAATGATGTTGTCTGTTTATTTGGTGAATGATTTCATCACGTGCCATGGAATTTATGTTTTCTATGATTTTGCTTACTAGAATGTTCGCGCATGTATGTACGTTGATATGTTATTTAGCTCAGCCATTAATTATTTTCGGTGTCAATGCTTGTAATTTGCTTCAAGCCTTGGTGCACTTTTAAGCTATGCTTTCCATGTGTATGTTACTAATGTTTTCCTTCGTTGATGATGTCAAGTTGAGTTGATGTGATTAGTTTATTTCCTGTTGTACGTCGTATCCATCGTAATTGTTTGGATCGTTACAGTAAGGTTGTACTTGTTTTGTAACGCAATGTAATTGTCTACCGCTCGTCGGGAGGGTTCTAACTACTTGTGTCGTTAAAGCTATTACGTTTGGTTGATTGATGTTGTTTTAGCTTAGTAGGTGTGGTCTTGCTTGTGATGGGCGGTAATTAGACACCTCCTTGTTCCTCGGAACAATCTCTAGCCTTGAGACCTTAAATGGTAAAAATCGATGGGAACCTAGGCTTGAGCATTGCTTATGTGTCCTTGAGGTCCTAACCTTGTAGGGTAGTATGGGCAGGTAGTTGTTTTTATTTTTTCCTGATTGATTTTTGTATGTTGCATCCAACGGCCTGATGTGCTAGTATGGTAGGTCATTATGTTATTTGTTGCCTGAAGTGCATGCGTGTGTTCGTTGTCGAGTTGTGATGTTGAGTGTATTTTCATTATTACTTTCCTACATAAAATAAAAAAAATTGCACTTGTTATGCATCGCATGTTGTTGTAATGACTTGGGGTTGTTATAGAGTCCACTTATTCAGGAATTCATACCATGCATTTAAGCATATATGTATGTATATATATACACATGCATCCTTCACATTTTTAGATCATTCATTCATATTTATTTTATCTTAATATCGTCCTTCTTTGATGAGAAGTTACATTCATTCACATGACAAGTCTCATAGGAATATTTATAATTATTTTTCCCTCTGTACATGGTAACAACTAGAAACGAGCCACTCTTTCCCTTCTACTACAATAACATTCCACAATTTTAGAAATTATAAGTAGGTAATTACGACATTAACCAAGGTAGTATAAGACCACTCTTTATCTCTCTTGATGTCTCAATTCACTTTCAATGAACAAGCCTTTATCAATGGAATCCTTTATGAATTTCCTCTCACTACTGCCTGATAATACTAAGCCATACCGATATGGATATCATCCACCTCTAGATGTCAGTTTGATCCATTGGTCTTTTGTAAACTCACAAGCACTTCCTTTACCATACTTTAGATAAGAATCTAATTAATCATTCTATATCATCCTCATAAAGTAATATGCAATAACAATATCAACATTTTTATTCATGTTGCTAACTCCCTTGCTAATTACAGGTCATCATTGTCCAAGAATGAATATCAACGCGCCATACTTTATGACTAATCATAGATTATAATAATTCTATATACATGCTATATTCATGCTAATTCATTATCATATGCATTACAACATATCTCGTGCACCAATAATTTTACCCATACCTACAATGCAGATGTATTCTAGCTATCTGCCTTTTGCATTCTCATGCATATACATGCCTTTAGGTTAATAGGCATATACACATTATTATTATTATTTAATAAAACCATGAGCTCATAAACTTGCTCATATGACCATATTAATCTATCTCCTTTTAGTAGTAAAATTTTAATAAGTTCTTATGTATAGGGTAGGGTAGGGAGCCCTCCCCCTTAAAAAGAGATTTCTAAGAGAATTATTCGAATCTTTTCATGAGCCCAAGTAGTCAAAGTGTTATTTTTTTCTCAGATACTACTATCTAAGAAACCCATCCCCTTAAGTGCTTTCTAAGGGATGGGGTATAAATATTTTCTCTTCTTTTCCTTAGACCCACACCCCAATTAAGGGCTTCCATTTTATGCTACATGTCAATGGCTTTCTAATGATATATAATTTTACTCAAACAAACTTCTTGGTTTAAAATTAAGGATATCTAAAATTCAAGGCATCTAGGTCCACATAGACATCCTCAAAGTGCCACATGTCACTGCATGATGCAAGAGAATTTTTCTCCTCAAGAAATCCACACCAACCCAAAAATATTTCAAGTTTAAGCTAATAAGTAATAAGTGTCAAATTACTATCGTTGTAACAATTGTTGCAACGTTGTGTTGAAATAGTTGGTACAATACATGTTGTAACAATTGTTGCAATGCTATGCTGAAATAGTTGTTGCAACACATGTTCCTACAACACCCATTTCTACAACTCGTGTTGTTGGAACACCAATTGTGGAAACCCCATTGCTTCAACCCCTATTGCTACAACTCATGTTGTTGCAACACTTATGCATCACATGTTGTTGCAACACTTCTACATCACTTCTTTTTGCAACTCATGTTGTTGTAACACTGGTTGTTGCAACATATATTGTTGCAACTCTTGTGGTTGCAAAACATGTTTCTATAAAAACTTCTTTCTACGACAAGAATGAATTATCTTGTTTACCATGTAAGGATTCCTGCTATTAATATTCAAACTTAATTAAGAGAATAATATGTAAATTTGAATAATTTCCAGGAGTTACCAACCTCCTTTATCCATGCAAGTTTTTCTCAGGAAACCTTATTAAATAGTTCTTCCAACTCATGTTGTTGCAACACCCATTGAGGAAACACCCTTTGATGCAACACCCGTTGTTACACCTCTTGTTGCTGCAACACTTCCACATCACATGTTGTTGCAACACTTCCGCAACACCTATTGCTACAACTCATATTGCTACAACATTGGTTGTTGCAACATCTATTGCTACAACTCCTTTGTTGCAACACATGTTGTTGTAATAACTTGTTGCTGCAACATGAATGAATTAGATGGTTTACCATGTAAGGCTTCCTCCTCTTCATATTCATACTTAATTAAGAGAATAATTGGTAAATTTGAATAATTTCCAGGAGTTACCGGGCTCCTTTATCCATGCAAATTTTTCTTAGGAAACCTTATAAAATATATAAACTCATACGTTTATTTATTTGAGCCTCTTTCTTGGAAAATCAAATATCTTGGGATTAAAACTTCCCACAATAAAAAAATCTATATTACCAAAATGTGCTTCCCACTTGAAATCATGCAAATCTATATTACCTTTTTTTTGAAACTTCCACATTTCAAATCTTTACCTTTGGACATGATTTTATTGAGTAAAACTAGGTAAGAATTTCATTCTTACTATGTATTAATAAGACATAAATTATATGCAATTTTATTGAGTAAAACTAGGTAAGAATTTCATTCTTACTATGTATTAATAAGACATAAATTAAATACAAAACACATAATTCTTGATTTCCCTTTTTTTATTTCTCATATTCCTCATGTTGAATATTTTATTCTTTTAAATATATAGCCTAGGATTATAACATCATAATTATGGTCCAACTTTCATTACAATATCCCCCTTTTCAAGCTTATCGTAATCATCATGTTGGTTGGAAGTTAAGGGATTTTACCCATACACCAAAAATTATTTAGCATTGGACTGAGCCTTCAAAGAAGGTATTAAAACTTGAGCCTTAACTAGGGACAACTCACATCCAAGTATCTCATCTACAACTTCAATACTAAAAGGAAGCAACACTCATTTAACATAAAATTATTCATTATTTCTTCAAATTCTATGTGAATAATATATTAGGTTAGTCTTCACTACTGACACTTGATATTTATTCATGAAAACGAGATGCAATTATCCAACCACCACTATCTTCTTACTCAGAGCTAAAAATAATCCCTTACAACAGCCATTGAAAATAGAGACAATCAAAACCAAACAAAAAATATATTTTCCATGACTCTCTTCATAGTTTATAATCAACCATGCACAAGCAACATCAATATCACTACTTGAACATATTATCAAATTCTCCAAAACACCATTTAATATGAATGCTTATAATTACCCAAATAAAATTCATGAGGTTTTGTGTTTTTTATTTCAATTAGGAAATTGCATATTTATTTCCCATTCTTTTCTTAATACCTATTTTAAACTATTTTTCCTCTTTTCAATATTTTTTCTATCCTCCTAAAACTAGCAAGAGGTCTGAAATTTTCTCTAACTCTGGGATTAACATATTTTCCCAGGTCAACAAAGTGAGCAAGGCCATCTAATCTATCTTCAAGTTTCTAACAACAATTATATTTCCCTACTTTCAAGTTTTCTGTGAAGACAATAATGGCCTAATATTTACTACTAACACTTGGATTCTTATTATCATACAAGTGAGCTAAGAGTGCTTAGCAAGAAAATATTGTGTTGGCACATAAATGGTAGCCAACCTAGTATAGCATTCTAATATCAATTTAATGAAAGTGTAGTCAATAGGGAAAGTTATCAACACAATACGTTTCAGCTGTAACACTCCCTTGAACATATAAATTTATCAAGCTATCATTTAACATGAGACTGAATTCACACCACTCATAACACATTTTTTCCAATATTACTGAATTTAATATTTGTAGAAATTACACATAGAAATACTTATCTAAAAGATAAGTTTTCAGTTGTAATACTCTCTTGAACATGTAAAGTTTTGAATCCATCATTTACAAGGAAACTGAGTTCACACCACTCATAACACATTTTTCAATATTGTTGAACTTAACAATTGCAGAAAATTAAACACAGAAATATTTATCTGAAAGATAGAAGGTGTTGGCAACTTCTGAACGATGTGCCACTTTCCACCCAACCATAGGCATAGTTTTCTTTTTCTTTCCTTGCAAGTGGACACCCTCGAGCTAGGAGATGATTCCATGAGGAGAAAATTATTTTACACAACAAATGAGAAAATATGAAGGCCATTCTCCTTCCTCTACAGGAACATAGCAAACCAAGTCTTCAATCCACCATGCAAGGGGGATTTCTCTTTCCACAAAAATCCATAGCAAATAACATACACAACAAAAGAGATGACTTTCACTACCCAATATTCTCTTGACTCCCTTCCCTCTAAGTTCCTTTGTGTTTTCTCAACCAATCACTAAAAAAATTGCAACCACGGTTATCAACCTGATTTGAATACAATTTCCCATGATTCCTACACCCAAAAAACATATTTCATCCCTTATCTCTATTTTTCTAAGAACCAGAGGAGTTTCACACCCTATTCTCCACTTAGAGTTTTGGTCCCTAAACCGAGTTGTGTGTTTCCTCTTCTTCTTCCCATGATTTCACTCATTTTCTTACCTTCTACGACATGATTTCCTGGGAAAAACCCCAAAATTCGTGGGTCATATCAAAATCTTCTATATGGTTACTGTGTCCATTCTCTCATTAGTTTATGAGGAGGAAACAACCAACTTGACTAGTAAATAAACCATCTAGGATAGAGGACAGTTCTGGTTTGAATATTTTAATTCAGCGGGGTGCTACCTGGAAGGGTTCATATCAACCAGTAAGGGTTCCACCTCACCATTCCCTCTCATGGAATCATAACATGTATAGGAAATCCCCTTCATCAGTTATTCAAAATTTTATTTTTATATTAATAATATAAATATTTACATCACAAACTTTTTCAAAGGTTCATTATCTTTCAAAATTTACACATAATAGGCCTATCACTAGTTTTTGGCAATAGTAACAATTGCATTTACAAACTAGGGGAAAAATGGGTATTACATTATCATACCAAGATCGAGGATATTTTTTGAGACCGTATAGTGAACAGTGAATTGTGCAAATAAGAGAAGAATCTTTCACAAAACTAGGAGGCTATTCCATGTCTATTTCCTCATGTAAATCACAATACAAGAAGGTTCTCTTCACATCCATATGGTAGGATGACCAACCTTGGGAGGTAGAAAAATAAATCACAAGATTTATAGAATTCATCTTTGCAACTAGGGAAAAGGTCTTAGAATAATCAATTCCTTCAACTTGTGAAAATTGCCTAGCCACAAGACGTGCCTTATGTTTTCCAACATAGCCATATGTTGCATATTTGGATCTGTAGACCCATTTACAATGAACCAAATTTCATTCCTTAGGGAGATTAATGAGATACCAGGTGTGATTATTCATCAAGGAAAAATACTCCTCTATCATGTAAGCATCCCATTTAGGTATCCCAACAACATCGGAAATATTGTTGTCGATCAATTGAAAAAGCATGAATCAAAAAGGAGGCACCAATGGTTTTTGACCGAGTATGGTGAGGGTTGGAGGTATAATAGATGAAGTTAATTGGCTTGATATTTTCCTTTTCATGCCTCTGTAATCAAACCTCTTATGTTTCAGAGTTCAATCAAGTTCATTGAGATTACTTGGCTCTCATATTTATAGTTTTGGTCATACTTCGTAATTGGAGCATTCATCCTCCACATATCTCTTTCTCTTTCTATTCAATGCATCACTATGAGATCTTCAATTTTAGCTCCAATGCCCTTTTCAACACTATCATTTTTCTCTTTTTTGGAGAGGGGTTTTCCATATGGGTTTTTCTCATTTTCTCTGTTTCTGAGAGTGTATTTTGTGCTAGGGGACCTAACAAGGCCACATTGTTGGGACTTATCTTTTTCTTATATTTACTCCCTGCATTTATCTTCAGGAGGGTGTTGATGTTATTTTCCAATGCATCCAACAAGTGTTACTTGTAAAATCACACATGCATCCTTATTTTTCTATTTGTCACATCTATCCTTTGATATCACTAGTCCTTTTCCCATTGATATACATAGTTGAAATCCCCTTGTATTGACTAACAAAATATCTGATATACAGTTCCTTTATTTTTTTTTTTCTATGGAGTCTAGGATAATTTACAATCCGTGTAAGACCCATATTCATACATGGTATCAGAGAGGGAACTTCATGTCTTCCTTGCTTGTGTAAGAGTGTATTCAACTCCATTTTTTCTACTGCCTGGTTTTGGTATTGAGGATCGTGTTTTTTAGTTTTATTAATCCTTGACTATTTCTTTGATCTACTAATATACACGGGATCTCTCACTTACGTATTCCAAATATGGAATATGCTATTTTTTTTCACATTGTGGGGCAACGATTCCATGCCCTTAGAGATCCTTGAAACCCTATATTTGAGTTCCTTGAAATCCTTCATCTATGAGGTATCCCTCTTGTAGCCTCAGAGCCACTTTCTCCTGTGGGGGGTTGTCATCACTATGTGATGAGTATAACCCAACATTGCAATGTGGCGAGCATATACCAACATTATAATCAAACATAACCCTTCACCAACATCAAATTGTGATGCAATTAAATATAACCTAATGTCGCTATGTGATGAACATAACTTGTTGTTGCAATGTAAAAAACATAATTCAATGTCACAGTGGGATGATCATAACCCAACATCGCAATATCACGACCATAACTCGATGTTGCAATGTGACAAACATTATCCAACATTGCAATGCATTGAATAAAACTCATCATCGCAGTGATACAAATCAATGATATAATTTGATAAACATATCGTAGCAATGGAGTTGAAAATAAACCTTCACCAATGCCACATTGTGATGCAATTCAACCATAGTAAACTATAGTCAACCATGGTCAACTATGGTAAAACATAGTCAACCATCATCAAGTGTAGTCAATCATTGTTAACCTTGGTCATACATAGTCAACCATGGTCAACCACAGTCACCCTTGGTCAACATGGTCTTCTATAGTCAACCATGGTCTACCTCAATCAACCATATTCAACTATGGTCAACCATAGTCAACATAGGCAACATGGGAAACATGGTCAACATGGTCACTGATCTGTAAAGATATTTTAATGACTGTGGTTGAGTTTTTAATTACATGTGTTAATTAACCATTTGAGAAGCTTAATGAAAGAATGAGGAAATAAGAGGAATTAAGACAGCCATATACATATATGCAGATCTGAAATGAAGTAATAAACAACAAACCATAACAAGAGAATTGATAACGGAGTTCGACACAATGTTTCCTACGTCTTTGGGCCTTTGTCTCTGTGGGGGAGGCTTCTTTATTTCTATTCAAAGCTCAAAAATACATTGCAACAATGCTAATTGGATACAAGACTGATTTGGTCATGTTCATCCAGATCTCTAGAACCCAGTAAAAGAAATGGCACACAAAACGGATGACCGGAGCTCCCAGAAATGGCCCGCAAGCGTCTGCTCCTCAACAACTTCCCTGCATACAAATGGATTTGGCTTGGATTTCCTTCAGCATAAATCTGCTCTGACTGTCCTCCATGGCCTCAAACATGCCTGGTTTATATAGATCTGAAGTTGGTTATCCATCCCCAACTTCCTCCAAAAATTTGGGCTCCAAAAATGCCCAATATCTCCCAAAAATGGCCAAAATCCACTATTAACAGGGTAAAATCAATTAAAAATCCCAAACATTATATAAAAACCCACTGTATTTTTAATTTTGGGCGCAACCCCTTTTTCTCCGTGCCCCTGGTCACTTAGGCGCCTCCATGTGGCCAGGTGTTGTCCCCGTGGTGCGCTAGCCCCCCTATGTTCGAGCTGGCTCCTGGTCTTCGACGCGTGGATAGAACTGAGGGATAACAACCTTAGCCACTTCCCCGATTTTTGGTATCGACCTGGTTGTATGAGGCCACCCGAGAACCAAGGGCCAGGCCCTATCCGCATACATCTCGTGGTCGTGGTCATATGTGGTAATGGTATATTAAACCGTGGGCTGGGGCTAAGCCCCAACCCTTTCTACCTCCAACTGAACTTTGGATTAAACTTAAATAATTTATTTGCCATATGACTAATAAGTAACACCATTGGAGCGGGCGACTAGCCCAGTCCTGCCAGTCCGTATCTTGGAAGAGGTCAGGGGTTCGACTCCGGTGGAGACCCCATATTTTGCATAACCCAACGAGCCAACCAATGGGTGCCATGTGGCAGCCCATGACGGGGCCACATGGCACCTCAATAACCAATCAAACACTTCCACTTTGTCAAACACTAATTCATCCACCTGTTTGCCGATTTGTCAGCTCTGTACTGCCACATCACTGCCCTGTCAGCATGCCACTGTGTCTGCCACATCAGCCTGTGCCACGTGTCACCCTTACAGTGGTGACACATGTCACCCTTTGACTGGTTCAATCCCTGTCGTATGCCACATCACCTACCACATGTCATCACCAGGAGCTGCCACATCATTTGTACGACCTGTACAGTCATCCGACCACATGGGACTGTACGGACTGTACAGTCACCCATTTTTTTTCCCTGTTTGGGTTTTCGAACATAATGCGATATATTTCGCATACGAAGCCTGTTTGACAAAGTAAATATATGGCCGGAATAAGGAAGACGAGACGGACACAATGGCATTGGTTTCGTCGGATTCTGAGCACTTTCATTTTTAAGCCTTTTTGAGCCCTGTCAGGCTCCTGGATCTGATTCTAGATCACACCTCCCCACTAAAATATCTTTTGGTCCCCAAAAGGTTACTGACCAGTCAACAAGCTCGAGATAGGCCACCCAACTTGTCCTTTGTCTCTGAACTCTGTCCTATCCACCTGTCTCATCAAGATCAACTGTAACACAATCATGACAACTGACAGTATACTGTTAGCCATTTGAACCCTGTTACATCTTACTGAAGCCACTATCATCCATGTAGACAACATTACTAATGATAGTATCAAAAAGACGACTGCAAATGGGCTGATATACTTGTAATATTTGCACAACATGAGCTTATCTTGAAGCGACTTATGATTGATTTTC
>JASDQU010101264.1:5164-16057 GCA_032191745.1 Picea mariana | reverse complement strand
ATTTCTTAACCAATTCTTCTGAGATTAGATTAGATTGAGATCCACTGTCGATTAATGTGTCTATCTTAGTGTGTCACATGATTACCATTATATGAAACAAGTTGCTTCTACAATCAATTCCTTCACCAATTTTACCTGTCATACCAACCAATGAGATATTTGATTCATCACCTGAATCTGATCCCAAGTCTATGGGTTTTGTTGTCGTTGCCACTATTTGCATTCCCTTCTTTTCTTTGAACCACTCTGGCCTCTTCTCAGGATGCAACTGCCAACATCTGTCCTCATCATGTCCCTCTTTCTTGCAATGCTTGCAAGAGGGATTTCCTTCCTTCTTCGTCATTGCATTTGAATTCTTGCCATGCCTTTTCCTCTTGTCCTCTTTCCTTGAAGACGATGATTCCCCTGACACACCTGTTTTTCCTTCTTCAATATATGTAGCTTGAACACAAACCTCATCAAGGTTAGTGGGTCCAAACATGAATACAGTTTTTCTAATATGCACAGGTAAACCTCCTATATACTTCATAAGAGTTTCTTGTGTTTGTAAAGGGATATCTAACATCAATGCCATTTTTCGAAATCCATTGGTGTATTCTTGCACTGTTTGTCCTTTTCTTAGTTTTAAAGATTGCCATTCAATTAATGCTTTTTCTTTATAACCCGAAGGATAGAATTGTTTCATAAGTGCAGAAATGAAGCTCTTCTATGATGGAAATACCTTACCCACTTGTTGCGTTCCATTTTGCAACTTGCTTTGCCACCAGATGAGAGTTGTACCTGCAAGTCTCAAAGATGCCAACTTGATTTGTGTGGCCTCATCCTTGATCTGTTGCACACTGCAGTAAACCTCCATCTGCTTGAATTAATTGTCAAGTTTCTCTGCATTTACTTCANGGCAACTCAAATTTAACATCAAGTTTTAACAATGGCATTTCATTCTTATTCTTATAAACATGTTTCTTTGCATTAGATTTAGAACTTGAACTTGAAGAAGAAGGAGAAGAAGGAGGTGATGATGGAGGTGAAGGAGGAATCTGCGAAGGAATCTGTGGATGATCCTCTTCCTCTTCACTTTTTCCCTTTGAAGATTCACCCAAAACTGGTCTTCTTTGTTCCAAGTAATCCTCGTACAAAACTTTCACCATCTCCAACATAGCAAGGAAAGTTTTCCAGAACTCTTTCTCATCCTGCGAAAGCCCTTCTTCCAATGCCATCTTCTCGTTGTTAGAATCTCTCTTTCTCAATTCAATTAATGGATTCTCTGCAACAATATCACCTTCACCATGCTGTAGCTTTTCCTTGGTTAACATGCAAAACTCAAATCCAAACGTCAACTAGCTCTGATACCACTTGATCCGTAAAGATCTTTTAATGACTGTGGTTGAGTTTTTAATTGCATGTGTTAATTAACCATGTGAGAAGATTAATCAAAGAATGAGTAAATAAGACGAATTAAGATAGCCATATACATATATGCAGATCTGAAATGAAGCAATAAACAACAAACCATAACAAGAGAACTGATAACAGAGTTTGGCACAACGTTGCCTACGTCTCCGGGCCTTTGTCTCTGTGGGGGAGGCTTCTTTATTTATGTTCAAAGCTCAAAAATACATCGCAGTAGTGCCAATTGGCTACAAGACTGATATGGTCATGTTCTTCTAGATCTCTAGAACCCAGCCAAAGAAACAACACGCAAAACGGATTACCGAAGCTCCCAGAAATGGCCCGCAAGCATCTGCTCCTCAACAGCTTCCCTGCATAAAAATGGCTTTGGCTTGGCTTCCCTTCAGCATAAATATTCTCTGACTGTCCTCCATGCCCTCAAACAGGCCTGGTTTATATAGATCTGAAGTTGGTTATCCATCCCCAACTTCCTCCCAAAATTTGGGCTCCAAAAATGCCCAATATCTCCCAAAAATGGCCAAAATCCACTATTAACAGGGTAAAATCAATTAAAAATCCCAAACATTATATAAAAACCCACTGTATGTTTAATTTTGGGCGTAGCCCCTTTTTCTCCGTGCCCCTGGTCACTTAGGCGCCTCCATGTGGCTAGGCGCTGTCCCTGTGGTGCGCTAGCCCCCCTGTGTCCGAGCTGGCGGGCACGTGGATATAACCGAGGGCTAACAACCTTAGCCACTTCCCCAATTTTTGGTATCAACCTGATTGTATGGGGCCGCCCGATAACCAAGGGCTATGCCCTACCGACATACATCCCGTGGTCTTGGTCATATGTGGTAATGGTATATTAAACCGTGGGCTGGGGCTAAGCCCCAGCCCTTTCCGCCTCCAACTGAACTTTGGATTAAACTTAAATAATTTATTTTCCATATGACTATTAAGTAACACCAGTGGAGCGGGCGGTTAGCCCGGTCCTACTAGTCCGTAGCTTGGAAGAGGTTGGGGCTTCGACTCCGATGGAGACCCCATATTTTTCATAACACAACGAGCCAACCAATGGGTGCCACGTGGCCGCCCATGATTGGGCCATGTGGCACCTCAACAACCAATCAGACACTGCCACTTGTCAAACACTGATTCATCCACCTGTCTTCCGAGTTGTCAGCTCCATACTGCCACATCACTGCCCTGTCAGCATGCCACTGTGTCTGCCACGTCAGCCTGTGCCACGTGTCACCCTTATAGTGGTGACACATGTCACCCTCTGAGTGGTTCAATCCCTGTCATACACCACATCACCTACCACGTTTCATCACCAGAAGCTGCCACATCAATTGTACGGCCTGTACAGTCAGCCTGCCACGTGGGACTGTACGGACTGTACAGTCACCCATTTTTTTTGCCTGTTTGGGTTTTCGAACATAATGCAATACCTTTTGCATACGAAGCCCGTTTGACGAAGTAAATATATGGCCGGAATCAGGAAGACGAGGCGGACGCAATGGCATTGGTTTCATCGGATACTGAGCACTTTCATTTTTTAGCCTTTTTGAGCCCTATCAGGCTCCTGGATCTGATTCTGGATCAGTCACCATGGTTAAATGTTGTCAACCATGGTGAACCATAGTCAACTATGGTGTACACTATCAAACGTGGTCAAACATTGTAACATGTGGTTAACCATAGTCAACATGGTCAAACTTGGTCTACCATATTGAACCATAGTCATGCATATGTCAACCATAGTAAAAACTTGTCAATAATAAGTTGACCATATTCAACCAAAGTTAACTAAAGTTGACCATATTCAACCATGGTCAACCATAGACAATGATGCTCACCCATTCTTAACTTGGTCAATAGGGTCCACACAGTCAATAGTACTCAATGATGGTGAACAGTGGTCAATCATAGCTTACTATAGTCAACTATAGTATTTCATAGTCAATAATACTCAACCATGGTCAACTATAGTCAACATGGTCAACCATAGTAAATCATACTTAAACATGGAAAACTGTGGTCAACCATAGAAACGATGGTCTACTAATCCTCCCCATGCATGTCGACCATCAACTAGCACAACCATATTATTAAAAATGGTTGTGCTAGTTTGCAATTGTTTCTAACATTATTTTAGTTGTTAAATTAATCTAATTAAAACTTGATCTAAAATTAACGATATCTTAAACGTTTTTTATTATAGTGTTTTAATCATATACAACTCTTACATCATTTTTAGGAGCCACTTTTGTCTATAGAGACTCTTCATGCTCTAATAAACCTTTATTTGAATATTGTATTTTAATTTTGATTAACATAAAAAGGTAAGATGCTTGATTTGGTAATCAACTTTATTCAAGAGAGTTTTGTGTTTAATTAGAATGTTAGGAAAGAGAAATAGTGTACCTTGTTACTACTTCTAAAATCTTATTAGAAATAGTGAAAAAGAAATAATGCACAACTAATCCATGTCACCACCACCTTGAACTGATCTTGAAAATGCATACATAAATATAAGATGAAAAACAACTACATTGCACTCATATGACATATCTAATATAAATAACAATCTTGATGGAGAAATGAATTTTCTACAATTCCTAGCTTCTCTCTACTTATCACAAATTTAGCCTTTCAGAAAGGCTTAGTGAATATATCTGTCACTTTATCATTTGTATTACAACGCATCAAATCAATTTCTCTTGATCTTGCATGATAAATTAGATTATTTTCCAATTTTATTGTTCACTTTGATTATCACATTCGATGGATGTAGGTACTCATTTCCTTTTCCTCATGTCTTCAATAATACGCCCTAGCCAAATTGCTTTATAGGTAGCACTACACATTTCTTTATACACGGATTTTGTTGAGGAAAAGAAAACATTTGACTACTTTTTACTTCTCCAAGACACAATTTGAGATCCTATATTGAATTCATATTCAATGGAAGATTTTCTATCATTTGGAACTCCTACCCAATTAGAATATAAATAACTTGCAAACACAACATTCAAATAATTAGTATATTAAATAACAAAATCTACAGTGCCTTTTAAGTATCGAATGACTCTATTTGTTGCAGCTTTCCAATGACCGTCACATGGTTTATCTATTAATTGACTAAGTATGTTAACTAAGTATGCAATATTAGTTCTTGTTAGGGATAAATAGTTTAGACTTCCCACCAACTATCTAAACAAAGTACCATTTAATTATTTTGTATCATCATCATTGCAAAGCATAACATTAACATTTTGTTCTAATGGAGTAGGAATTGAATTACATTCACTCATATTGAACCTTCTGGTTAGTTCCTTAGTATACTTACTTTGAGTGATGAAATTCTTACCACCTTCTCCTCCAAACCTCAATGCCTAAAGAGTAATGCATCTAACCAAAATCCTTAATTTCAAATTCTTGTGATAACTCACTTTTGATCTCAACGTTCAATTTCATATCACTTCCTATTATTATTAAATCATCAACATACAATAAAATAAAATAAACATTTGTAACATCATTCTCTTGCGCACTTCTGATGTGACTTATTCCTTGAGGGCACTTGCATGCAAGTTATACGGTTCATCATATGATTGATTGTTTCACTTATGGATTATAATGATCTTGTGGATATGATGATATGTTATTTGATTATATTTGTATCGACAGGTGCTATTGACTGGTTCTCCTGAGTGTGCATGACTCTAGACCGATTTAGGATGTTGATGGCATCGATGGACCTCCTCAGACTCCGGATTTAGTCAGGGAGTGGACTGTTTATGGTTTTTGTATTTATGTTATTGCATATGTGACATATGACTGACATATTATGATATTGATTTGGATCACTGACATGTTTCATTGATGGATGCAGGCTGACGATAGTTTGCTAATCAAAATCACATTTGGAGTAAAGGGGCCATGCACGACCACCAGAGATATTGAGGGAGAGTTGTGGCAGCAGCCCTGCCACCGTCTACTAGCACTCTCGTCGTGACTTGAACTGTAGGTTAACGATTACCTAGTTTGATAAATCCACAATGTCGTGAAGCTAGACTGTGACAGTCGCTCAGGATGATTATAAGGGGCGCACAATAAGGCAGGTTCCTTATTCCTTAGAGGCCCTTAGTCTCTCACAAGGTCACCTGACAGAGTATTAACTTCAGAGGTTTGATGTATACCAAAATCAGTCAAAAGGCAAGTGGCACCCTTGGAGCACGTAGTGCATATTGAAGGGCAGGTCGTGTAAGTGAAACATGAATATATGCGAGTGGCACCCTTGGAGCACGTAGTGCTTCTTGAAGGGCACGTTGTGATTTTAACACTGGTGAGTTATTGAACCTAGCACCTAGAAAAATATGTTTCCTTTAGACTGGGTCAACCTTTAAACGAATGATTGCATGAGTAAAGTGTAATAATTATAAAATTTCCGTTAAAAGCAATTTCTGATGAGCCTAAAGAATTTAAAGGCTAGGTCTAAATAGGTCTTGAGAACAAAAATTTAATTAAGCAAGTAATAAAGGGGATGAAGAAATTGGGGTAAAAATTTAAATTAAAATTTTTAATGAAGGATTAAATTATTAAAAAGGTAAATGTTGTTTATGTGTAAACTTGCTAATTTAGAACTTAGATAAAAAGGGGAAACTTAAATAAAAAGGGATGTGGAAGATAGAAGGGAATCCAACCTACGAAACTTTCTAATTTCGAACTCAACTAAGTTTTAAGAAAGACGTCAGTCATTAAAATGAATGTAAGGGAATAAAGGGACACCGATGAGCGTTTTTAGGAACGCTTTTAGGTGGGTGAGGGAAATTGACAAATTTATTTAATTAATTAAATGATTTTCTAGTGCAACTAACGGACCGGGTGAGAAGTGTACGGGGGAGAATATTCCTAATAAAATTTTAATAAAAGAATTAAGTGTGCATTTTGGCAACTAGTCACTAACAGAAATCTATAAAAGAAATGGCAGAGGAGGGGAATAAAACACGACCGATAGGCGTAAGGTTAAGATGCCAAAATTCTTCTTGACTGATTTTTTTTCTGGGAGTTCGGATACCCAGCTGAAAAACAGAGTGGTTGCTTCACCTTGCGAGGCGAGTTGGGTGCTAGATTATTCTATGGTTGTGTGCATGGCCCCTTTGCGACTCGGGGGACAAGGGGAAAAAAAAATACCCTTGGTGTTGGTTGGAAGGTTACCAATGACATCTCAATGATTAGCAAGCAAAGGCGAGGAGGAGTGACTATGCCGAAGACCATCTCCAAGCCCACCTTCGTCATCGGATACGGTATTTTTCAGTATTTTATTTGATCTGAAATTGTTACAGTCTATAAATGTGTTTAGATATTGAGTTAAGAATTTTCTATCACTGGAGCATATCTCTGACAGCAATTGATAGCGATTGACAATCCTCTTGATGCTGATTTAGAACATTTTATGATTGTTATTAGAAGTTATGTATGTAAAGAGATTAAGACCTGGGCGGTCGCTGCCATTGACCTGCCTTACTACATCAATTTAGTTCTCAGTTTTTATTTATTTGCTAATGGATGTAATATGGAGGCCAGAATGTGTGGGGATATTTCATTGGGCGTTTTCCCATTCAGGATAAGGTGTAAGAATTTAATCTGGTCAATGTTGTCTCTAAATTTTATTGAAATCGATATTGGTTGGAATGGTTGTGTGCATACTTTTCAAGGAATGCTACCGATAGAATTCGCCCCTTTTATCTCTGCGCTTGCCACAACATTGAGCGAAATTTTCCCCTCGCCTTAATCAGCAAGTTTCACTTCTTGTTCATTGAATCGTATTGCTCATGCTGATCTTGGAATGCAGTTCTGCTATGACGATATTGGCCACGAGTTCGAACTCCGTTGGGCTCTCATGCTTGCTTCCTTGCGTGTCCTGAAGTGTTTTCGCTCATCTCCTCTAGCACAGCCTTGTCTCGCCATAGATTGTTGCTTATCCTTCACGCTCGTGCGATGGCGGTGCAAGCTAGGAGAAAGCGAGGCACTTCAAGTATCCTCCCCATTTATTTATTTTCCTTAAGTTATTTCACCCTTCATTTTAATTTCTCGCTGCAAATAACTCCGGGAACCCCTGTGCATTGGCCTGCACTTTCGCCCAGAAAGGATGGTACCCTGGCTATTTTATTCTCCTTAAAAACCTCTACGTTTTGGGGATTCAGCCAAGAGTTTTTTTTTTTCACCTCTGAATGCTCTGGGAGTTTTCTAGGTATTCACCCTACCTAACATCCTTTACCACCTTTACCGCAGCGAATTTCAATCCCCTATCCTCAGCGAACGGTTTTGTACCTCTGCATTTTCCTTCAGCGACTTTTGAGGGAGCTAATTCCGAGCTGAATCTCGGGAGTTAAGATTTAGGAACCATCAACAGTTTTAAAAAGGTTAGATTTAATGCAAACGAGTGCGACCTGAGTTTATAATTATGGGCAGTTAAGAATTATGAATTACCACAGTTTTTAAAACTATGATTTTATTACAAAATTGGTGCAAACCTCTTTTCAAGTGAATTAAGAAGAGAACCAGGATAAATTAATCGCCTTTGGATTGGTAATAGATTATCGGTTATCCCCTATCACGCTCCTTAGAGTACATAGATAGAAAGCCAGGAAATAAGACAAGAATAAATAAAATGGCTAGAAAGCCAGAAAATAAGACAACAATAAATAAAATGGCGTATGCCGAGGGCCCAAGCTTAACACTATCATTCTTAGACTTGTTAACAATGAAAATCCTGTGATAACCAATCACCACGAAGTCATAAGGGATAAGTGGAACCCTTTGAGGTAGCCACGCATCTGGAGAATTTATGATTTGAAATTTTTGCAAAAGAGGATAGGCCGCTTCTCCTTGCACCTCTGTTAGTAGCATGGTTTCACTTCTTTAGCTTCCAATCTTCCAAGCTAGAAAAGTGGATTACCCAAACTTTAAAGAATTCAGTTACCAATCGAATGTTCTACCCTTCAAGTAAAGACCTCATCTTAACAAAACTTTTTATTTTCCCAAGGAAAGGTGACCCTCTCTTTTACTAAGGGAAAATCAAAAGATTGCCCAAGGGTACTCCTTGCGCTTTCCCCAACGTATTGTTCTCTCTTTATTCAATAATCAAGATCTTTTCCGCATTTATTGTTAAATCAAATAATTAGGACCAACCTTTCTATATAATTTAAGAGAGGGTTTGTGAGTAAAGAAAAAAAAGAAAAAGTTAAGGAATTCAATGAATATGATTGGAACAAGGAAGATGACAAAGTGATATTCTTAAAATATGGGAAGGATTAAAATAATAAATTAATATAGTATAGATAATATGTTCTTATATAATATATTACATTTAATATCTTATAACATATTACATTATATAATAAATTATATAATGGATTTAATTCAGAAAGGTTACTACTCTTACCTTGTAATGTTTTATTTTTATACAGTAAAAAACTACATATTACATTATATAATAAATTATATAATGGATTTAATTGAGAAAGGTTATTACTCTTACCTTGTAATGTTTTATTTTTATACAGTAAAAGACTCTATGGTAATGTGTTTAAGTTTTAAATTTAACAATATTATGTATAATCAAATATATCATGGTATTAATCATTGAATATGATTATTATTTTAGCATCTTAGAAATAATGGGAATATGTAGATTCTATGTTGCCACTTATATATATTGTTGCATGATTATTGATCACTTAGATTCTAGGTCGCCACTTATTATGTTGATATACCAATGTTTTAATACTTGGAATTTATTTCACCACTAACCTATGTTGAGGCTTGATCGTTTAATTGAACTCCTTGTGCTTGTGTTATGCTGAAGATTAGGTGTTTAGATGTTTTTTACTAGGGGCTAAGTTTATGCAAATTGTTACGCCTAAGTTCACTAGCACACTTGCCACGATATTACTATTGACCCTTGTGAATGCTTATTTATGCGCGCTGATCAATAAGTGAATTATGTTATCCTGAATTCAAATCATGAGCTTACCTGGAATTTGAGGTGGAGTTTGGTATTTGATGTTTGATTTAATCGCGCTCTTGGTATTTAAGTAGATTATTATGCCTCGACTTATGTCGTTTATAGATGGATTTAGTATTTGTGTTCCCTTGCGCTTGGAATTTTTATATTGCTTGTGTTGGTTTATTAGGACGTTATAATGCCCTGATGATCAATGATGATGTGTCGGTACTGTGTCATAAATGTTTATTAATGCATTCTATTATTTCTTTAGTGTATGCGAACGACATGTCCATGATATCGCTTCCTTTTTTATGTTTGGATTTCCTAATGCAGTAAAAAAAAAAAATACCGGTTCTATTATCGCTTTGTTGTCATAACGGGGGGGGGTGTTACCACATTCCCATTTCCACCTTTCTGTATGTAAATATTAGGACCACTCTTACTTTTGATGAAACCTTGCTAGAAGAAGAAAGTGTTATTTTTCACATACCATGACCCAAGAGCCTATTTGAGACCATATAGCACTTTCTTTAATATGCATACAAGATGTTCTTGTCCCTGCTTTAGAAAAACCTCTGGTTGAACAAGATACACTTCTTGTTTTAATGCACCATTCAAAAATATTGACTTAACATCCAACTTGTGTGTATTTTTCAATTGTAATTAGTAGTTAATGCAATTATTAATCTCATGGTATTCATTTTAGCTTTAGGTGAAAACATGTCCCCATAATCTATTTCTTCTTTGTATGAATAGCCTTTTGCAACCAATCTAGCTTTAAACTTGTCTATTCTATCATAAACATTGAACATAAATTTGAACAACCATTTTGAACTTATACGGATTTTATTTTTTGGCAATTCCTTAAGCTCCCAAGTTTTATTTTTCATTATGTAATCATATTTTTGTTTCATACAACTCATCCATTCCTTGTGATATTATGTTTGTTCAATATTCAAAGGTTCTTCTACACTAATAACATGAGTCATCATAGCACAATCTTTATATATGATTGGTGTTTGAATTGTTCTTTTTTATCTTCTTATTGCCTCACTACTCTGTAGAGTTGCTCCACTCTTTAAAAATGGTCAAAATTTTATTTTATTATATATAATTTGAATATATTTACAAAAATATCGCTAAGTAAATTTAAAAAAAATTGTATAATTTAAAAGTATTTCAACATTTTAAGATATGTATAAATTATTGAAATTTTAAGAAAATAATAGATAATTCAAATATAAAAACGACCCAATTACAATTCAAAGAAGCGTAATAGATAGTAGAGTTCAATCAACAATGAGAGCACTCTTTCTAGATGTTGATGTGAGTCATTATGTCTTTTCATTGGAAATGCCAAGTTCCTATTCTTTGTTGATTTATTATCATAACTAAACAAAACAAAACATTGTAATAGATTATTGGTAAAAAAATGTTTGAATTTTGCATTATTTTTTTTAATTTATATGTTATAATTTGTTTTTAAT
>JASDQU010101263.1:344001-366026 GCA_032191745.1 Picea mariana | reverse complement strand
ACCTCTCTGGAAATCGTGTGTGGCCCCTTTACTCCATATGTGAGTCTGGTCGGCAAGCTATCGTCAGCCTGCATCATCAACCATTGTGTCAGAACATGTCAACAACATATCATCAAATCAATAAAACATCATGGTAAATAAATCAACCCAAATAGCACACTCCCTGACTCAATCCGGAGTCCAAGGGCTTTCGTCGATGCCTCTGCATCCTCAAGGTCCAAAACCCTGCGCACTCAATAAAACTGAGTCAATAGCACCTGTCTGCATCAAATAGTAAAACATCATGTTGTCTATCATAACGCATCATAATCAAGTATAAATGTTTTAACATCAGAAAAGTCCATATCACTTGCGAGCAAGTGTCCTCAAGGAATAAGTTTTCTCAGTGCGCCAGAGCGGGATGTTACATTTATTTCATTTAACTCTAGGATATTCATCCTATAAGGGGCCTTAGAAGAAGGTACTGCTCTAGGTAGCAGGTCTGTGGAGATGTAACGTCCCTTCTGTTACGACAACAACAACGATATATAAGAGGTAAAAATATAATTTTTTTGAATTAGGAAAATTTAAATCATCACAACATAACTAATAGCATCTCCAATGACACATCATCATAATTAATAATGAAGCTCATCAACGCATTAACATAAAGAGGGACGTGATTCAACACATCATGATCAACTGAAGCATATTACAAATAAGTGATCAAACATGTCGTTGAATATTAAAAACAAGTACCCTCCCAACCTATCCTACATGGTTAGGATCTCCATAACACATAAGCAACGCTCAAGCCCAGGATTCATCCGATTGATTTTGACCACTTAAGGTCTCAGGGTTGGTGATTGTTTTGAGGAACAAGGAGGTATCTATGTCCCTTAATCAATCACAACTCATAACTCCAGACTAGATTATCAGTCATACATCAACATTATTTCATGGCGCAAGAGAATCTAATTACTCAATCAATCATACATCAACATTATTTTCATGGTGCAAGAGAATCTAATTACTCAATCAATCATACATCAACATCATTTTGATGGCACAAGAGAAATCTAATTACATAATCAATCTTACATCAACATTATTTTGTGGTGCAAGAGAATCTAATTACTCAATCAATCATACATCAACATCATTTTGATGGCGCAAGAGAAACCTAATTACATAATCAATATTACATCAACATTATTTTCATGGCACAAGAGTAATCTAGTTACTTAATCAGTCTTTCATGAGAAATTAAGAGTAATTAAGAAAATATGTACAAGGAAATCTATTGTTAAATTAACACCACTTTAAGATCCCATGAGAAGATGAAGATTTCCTAAGTAATTCATAAAGGGTCAAAGTTAAAGTAAATATCCAATGGGATCCATAAGAATTTCAATCTGCTTATCCATGCATAAAGGAATTAATACTACTTTAAGTACCCATTTTTAAAACTATATGAAGATCAAGCAATTAAAAGAATTCAGATTACTTTGCAACTCATTTAAAGGAACTAAGTAAATCCCAACATATTCTCTCAAACAAAAAGGCTTCATATACCTACTTACCTATCTCTCAATTAACATTAAAATTAGTACTATATTAGTATTTAAGTAATACAATGCTTTAGGAGTTTGGATTTCTCCCTTTTAAAATCCTCTTATTGAAGATAGTAAGGATAATATTTTTATGTCCTACAGTAATATACAATGTACAACAACATACAATATGGTATAAATGTATTTTAAGGATTTCTTACACTTATGCAAATCCATTTTTAGAACTCAACGTCGATTATCAAAATCTTGGGTCCTTCCCACTATTGATCCAAGCCCAACCAAATACGATCCTCCAATGTCACCAGCACCAGAATTAACGTCGCAGCAATCAACGCAAGCCATGACGAGGAACATCATGCACATGGCACCAAGGGAAATCCCACGAGGCGTGGAATTCACCGCAAGGGTCGAGAGTCAAGACAGGCACCGAGCCTCAAGGGAGAGCCCAAGGGTCGATAGAGTACACGCTTCCAACCTATGGGTAAGTTAATCTTGTGTTAATCACGCACACGCCTGAAGGTCATCAAGAACGATCTTAACATGTCCCAAGAATGAAGTGTAAGGAAAGTGCCATTAATAACTATCAAATTCATTAAGGAATTGCAGATACCACTGTAATCGTTGTCATTTTTTAAAGACTGGAAAGTTCCATCCATATCGCTAACAATCAGTTAAGGAATGGCAGGTGCCATTCAATTAGCAGCAGGAAAAACACAAGGCTAAGCGAAGAGAAACGCTATAGGAAATTCATCAAGGGATGGCGTATAAGGAAAAACACAAGGCTAAGCTCGTGGTATTGGAATTCATCTGTAAAATATGTGAACTAGACAACAAATTGATACTTGGAACAACGGCCACATTATGATAACGTCCAGAGAAATTTAGTATTCGTTGGGCTTGTTTTTGGTAGGAGGGTAGTGTGGCCAACTAACCTAAGAAGAGAACCAAGGAACGTTGCTCAATGACAGTCGAAACAAATTCAAAATTTAAGTGAAAACTCTACTAAGCATTCCAAAGGCAGTGACCAGTAAATTCGCCATTGTTAACTTAGACAACTATATCCACTAGCAACAATTTGACATTCTAGTATCCATGAAACCATCCAAGATATTGACGAGCAGAAATTAGAATTTCACCATTATGTAATGGGTTTCAAACAATAAAATTTCAATACATTTCATCATAATCTGACTACAGAAGCATCCATCCAATTTACAGTTTCAATTATGACTATTAAATGTATTGGAATCTACAGCAAATTTCAATGAAAATTTCGATATAAAATTACGTCACCATTCACAGCGAAATTCTAATAATTCCTTGCTCAAAATAAAATCTTAATGCATTACAATCTCAATTAAAATAATGTAACTGATGGGGAAGAAATTGAGATGTCTTCCGTGATGACGCTCCTCCCAACCTTTCACTTGCTAATCGTAGACACTTCACCGGTACCTCCCAGCCAACGCTAGGGGTACTCTTCTTCCCCCCTTAGCCCCCCGAGCCACAAAGGGGTCATGCACACAATCAGAATACTCTAGCACGAATTTTTTCACGCAAGGTAGATCCACAACTCTCTCTCAAGCTGGGTATCCCAACTCTCACAAGTAAAACCAGTCAAAAATTTTGCAGCATAACTTTACCCATAACTAGTGTGATCCATTTCTCATCTAGACCATTTGTTTTATAGAATATTCTCAATGACACATCCCCACTTGCACAATTAATTTTCTTTTTAATTAAATAATTTAGAATTATTTCCCCCTCACACTTGTCATCCTCTCCCCCAAGTTGCACAAGTAATTCCACAATTTATTTTAATTAAAGTCAATTTCCCTCACCTTTCCTAAAAGCACTCCTTAATTCACCCCTTGTTGTCTCTTTATTCCCCATATTCCCATTTAATGATTGACGCCTTAATAAAACTGAGTTGAGTTAAAATAGGAGTCTTCTTCTAGTTATAATAGTGTTAACTAGACTCTAGATACCTTTCTATGCGTAAACATTCTTTCAACTTTATTCCTTTCTTATCTTAAATTCCAATTTGGTATTTTATTGCACACATGTGTATTAAATACATCTTTAGGTTTATTTCATTTTATTTATTTACCTCATTCCCCTTTTGATTTAGTTAATAATTTAGTTTAGTCTCCTTACAAGAACTTAGATTTAAGCTCAATTTTTTTTAATAGGCTTAGACTTTCACTTTGGATTTACAATTAGTAATTTCAATCCTCAATTAATTAATTAAATATGGTAATGCTTAAAGATATTTCAAGGTTCAATTATTCTCTCAAGGTTTTCTAGGCCACCTAGATTCGTTGACTCAAGTTTTAATCACGTGATGTGCCCCTCAAGGCGTAACTCCATGCTCCAAGGGTGCTACTCGCCTTTGACTAGTTTTTGTAGTTGTCCAACTCTTGGAGTCAGCACTCCATTCGGGCAACCTTGTGAGAGACTAAGGTATTCTAAGGAATAAGGACCCAGCCTTATTGCGCACCCCTTAGAAATCTTTGTGAGTGACTGTCTCAGTCTGCCCTCATGACATCGTGGACCTCTCGAACTAGGTAATTGTTAACCTACAATTCAATCCATGATGCGAGTGCTAGTAGGTTGTGACAGGGACTCTGCCACACCTCTCCCTCAATATATGGTCTATGTGCATGGCCCCCTTACGCCTTATGTGAGTCAGATTAGGAAACATTCGTCAACCTGCATCCATCAACGAAACATTGTCAATGATCCATATATAAAAGCATACTATAATAAATCATATGTCGCATATTCATAAATGAAATACTCAAACCAATATAATCCACTCCCTGACTCAATCTGGAGTCCAAGGAGGTCCATTGATGACATCGGCATCCACAATCTATCCAATTTCCTACACACTCAGGGAATATCGTCAATAGCATATGTCAATATGCATATATCAAATAACATTAAATCATAATCCATCAACATCATCATAAGAATCCATAAGTGAAACAAATAACCATGTACTATAACCGGATCACTTGCACGCAAGTTTCCTCAAAGAATAAGTCAATAGCATGTGCTTGCAAGAGCGGGATGTTACAGGAGAAATATATTTCTCTCCTAGGAGGTAGTCCAGGAATATCCTGGAATACATCATGGAATTCCTGCAATACTGGAAAGTTATCTAACCCATTATTACTTTCCCCTTTTTCATTGTAATTTATGTGTATAACAACTAGTTTACATCCTTTTCGAATGCATCTTTTAACGTGTAAGGTTGTTATTTCTCTAATACTAACATATCTTGATACACCTTTAATATTTACAATGTTACCTCTCTCATCTACCCTAGGTAAATTTTTTATTATAACAATCTAAGACCACCTTAAACTTTTCCATCCAATCCAGACCGATTAGCACATTGTAAGATCCTAACGGTAATATGTTTAAAGTCTATCTATGTTCTTAATACATCCATACCAAGTTCGCAGTTTTTAACAACATCTGTAATTCTCCTTTTAGTTCATGTAGCTAATTGTACTAAACAAGACTTTTCAAACTTTTCCTTATATAACTTATAGATTTCTACAACTCTTGGTGAAATATAACTTAAACTAGCACCTGGATCAATTAAAACAATAATTGGTTGGTTATGTATCATACCTTCAATTTCTACCATTAAAGTCTGATGATATCCATGTTGATTTTCCAATGTTGCGTTGATTTTTGGTGTATACCTTTCCAACTCACAACTGTAGTTTCCTCATGTATTGTTTGCACATTGTTATTGCCCTTCTTCCTGATAGGGAAGTCCTTATAGTAATATGGACCATTGCATTCCCAACATTTTACTATTTCTTTTTGGGAAGTTTCTTTATTGAAGAAGGTTGGTGGTTTGGCATTCTTATTTTCAGACTGATTGAAAGGTTTACTAGTTCTGAAATTGTTACCTCCTTGAAATATTTCACCAACATTTTTATTAAAGTAGGCTCCCCCTTTCTTCTTAGGGTCAAACCTCTCAACCTTTTTCCCATTCCAATTCTTAGAATTCTCATTTCTATTTTTATATTTCTCAAAATAGAGTTTATCTTTCCTCATGGTTTCTTCTAATGTTTATGGATTATCAAACTCAATTTGGTCTTTATAAGAACTAGGTAGGCAACTCAAAAATCGTTGAATATTTGGTTTTCCATCCACAATGTAAGGCACATAACATAGTAAACTCATAAACTTACTACATAAATATTTCATTGTAATATTTCCCAGTTTTAGTTCATAGAACTCCTTGGCTTTACCCTCATAATATTGTTCAGATGGGTATTGTTTCTTAAAATATCTCTTAAAGGTTTTCCATGTGATTTTTCTTTCCTTAATACTCTTTACTCTTTTTATGTCCCGGGACCATATATCTTCTTTTTATGTCATATTATAGATAGCCATCTGGGATTTAAGCTCACTTGAGTAATTATAAATTTGAAAGTATTTATGCATACTAGAGAGCCATGCCTCTGCTTCCTCACCAATCTCCACTTCTCCATTGAAGGTAGGTGGTTTAATATTCTTAAATTATCCCATGACTTCATCATGTTGTTTAGGTTTCTTTTTTGTTCTTTGTTTAGGAGTAGAACTACTTTCAATAGAAGTTTCCAGTATCTTTTGTATCCTTATACATTGACTCTATATCAGATTCAGGATACTCCAATTTTCTTGCTTTCTTCTTTGGTTGGGCTATCTTGGGGTTACTAGAAATTTTCCCCTTATTTTTATCAGTATTTTGATTTCATAATTTTTCTATCATAATTTCATTTAGTTCCTCTTGAGTCTTTAAAATTCTTTCGTTATCTGCTCTAACAGTGTTTAGTTCTTCTCTCATATCTGTTATTGTCTTTATAATTTCTAAATGTCTATCATTATTCAGATCCACCCATAGATTTCCATCACCTAAGTTCCCTTGTTCAGGATTCTCTTGATGAGGTTCTTCTCCCTGAGGTTTAGGTAGTTCTGTCATTTTCCTGCAAAATCAAATTATTTTTCTTCCTAGAGGTAAGAAGAAAATAAAGACAATTTACATGTTAGATTTTTCGGTCATAAATCCCATAAAAAGACCAAGTGTTGTAACCTACAGCTCTGATACCATTATGTCACACCTCTAATTCCATTCACAAAATATATATAAATACAAATCATAATGATCTAATGATCTCTTGTCGTCATAATTGTCGCATATATGTCTAATAATTTATTTTATTTTCTACCCTTATGTTTTTCATGTTTTCATTTGACATACGTCAAATTGTCTTGTGATAGTCTCCTTATTCTTTTATCATTTTACTATGAATGAGAAGCCATAAAGACTAAATATTATAAATATTGTTCCTTCCAACTTTTTATAACTTATTTGTAGTAACTTATGCCATAAGATAATTGAAAAAAAAGACGTAACACTTAATGATTCGGTCCTTCACTATACATAGCATTTATAAATGCTAACTTAAGTCTCATTCCACTAAGATTATTCACTATAGGTACTTGACAAACATTTATATAACTTGTTTTTAATAGCTATGACTGTGTTTCATAATCTACTCGTATTTATAAAATCTTTATTATTTTGAAATGATAAAATACCATGTATAAGGGGTCACATAAAGGGTTGTTTAATTGTTATAACGCCCCACAGTTATACGTTCTATATTCGGCACTTTAACATTGTTTAAGGATTGTTACGATAACACTCTAGTCATAAATTTACCATATACAAGTCATTGTATTCAGGCATGCATTTTGTACTACACATCCATCTTAACGTAAGCATTTACAATATGATTTCCATTGTAACTATTGTATCCTTGTTATCCTGATATATATTGTGTGGCATACGAATGACGAATCTTGCTTAAGGGGATTTAATATGGAGTTTTATGAGGGATCTAGTCTCGTGTTATGGTACAATTGCTTATTGAAAATATTGTCGGTTGTTTCTTCCTTAAACAGGGTGTAAGACGGAGAATTTACCATGCATCGTTCCTGCATGGGCCACCTGTATGGTTTACCATCTCGACAAGATTTCAACGAAAGTTTTCTTAGGGAAGCATATGTGTCATGTTTTTACACTCAGGTGTTAGGGTTTCTTTCTAGATCCTTAAACCATTCTGACCTTTCCCGAATTTGGCTCATTTCACATTTTTCAGTTTCGTTTTTCAATTCCATGTTCACCCTGAGAGGTTTTTCGAGAGATTTATAGTTTAACTGAACCCTCCTATGTCTTTTGAGAGTTCATGAGTTACGGTGGTGAATGTATAACTTCCCAAAACCCATTTTCGTTCACAGTTAGATTATTTGCAAGAGTCGGGGTATTCACATCTTTTCTGGCTTGTGGATGGTTGGTTTTCATCGATTTCAAAGGTGGCATCCCTAAATGGTAAGAGTTTTATTGAATCTGTTTTACTCGTCCTGAATTCTTGTGTAACTAGGAAACTTGAGATTTTAGCTTATTTTCCTTGGAAAGTTTTCTGAGCAAATTTAATATGTTAATTTACAGTTGTTGTTTATACGTTATTCCATTGTTTATGATTAATATGTCTCTGTATGGTTTGCCTTGGTTGTCCTGGCGTGTCTTGATTCTAGTTAGCCTATGGTCTGAAGAGTTTTTACTTGGATTTTTTAGGCTTATCGACCAAACCCATAATTTTATTAACTTTGTGATCTGAGTTTACCTTAAAGGAATTTAATATTACATAGGGTTTACATATTTAGTTTTTACTTCTCTGGTTTTCAGTTTATGATGGTTTTCAGTTTATGATTAAAACATTCCAAATCATTTACTTTGCTCGTCCTAAACATAGTTAGGACTATTGTTGGAAAATGTTGAATATGTGTGGTATTTCACACACAAAATAGTAATGTTCCTCAGATTTATTTCTTGTATGTGCACAATGAAATTATTTATTTTTCTAAAGCTTTTACTTGGGTATTTCAACTAATGACGGGCCGTGTTTTTTATTGCAATGGGTACCCATTAATTTTCCAAACAACCCTCAGCATTCGGATGTTGTTCATTGGCGACGGAAGGAGATACGAGAATCACCATGAACTTCCATGGTAAGTTCATTTTAGCTTGTGTATGTAATTGAATTATATTTGACTATTTGAACTCGTACAACTTCCTAAATTATTTCACTACCACTTTGTAGGTGTCAAGGAGGTTGGTACCATGGATTCCGAGAATACCCTTTCTTGGAGAAGGTATTTGGGTTCCATCACTAATTATGTTCAAAGCATGATATCACAATATGTGACCACACTGTTTGTACACTATGTCAAGCTAGTCAACTAAATACATTTGTATATATATTCTTGTAAAGTCTCTTGGATTCAATACTGTTGTCTACATTTTATGGTATGTAACTTTGTTGAACTCGGTTCCCTTAGTACAGATTTTTTATTTGGATACATGCAGTCTTAGTCTCTATGGTTATGTAACTTTGTTGAACTCGGTTTCCTTAGTACAGATTCTTTATTTGGATACATTTCCCGATTTAATAACTAGACTTGCTCATGATTTTTATTTGGTTTGTCGTTGGTAATACAACTCTATTCGTATATCTAACAACAGAATATCTATCGTTTTGCTTCCAATGAACTTTCTATATGAACCTATTGTATGCATTTTTTTTCTCGTAACAACACATAGATATAATACTATTATGAATAAATCATAACCATTAATCATGAACACAGTAATACATAGTAAATATTCAGATTAGCATATTCATAATAAAGAACTAAAACCTGGAACTTGGGGAAACCACACATTGAAGATCATGTTCCTCCCAACCATAGACTAGAGTCTCTGTCAACCTCTACCACCCCCGAGCTGAGTTCGGAATCCAAGGGGCTGCCTACGTGGCCTCTTGCAAAATTTTGAGTACCAACTTGTTGTGTGTAAAAGTATAATTTATCTATGTCAAGTCAAAAATCAGTGCATAGCCTTTTCAAATCTATCAGTTCGCATCATAGAAATGGTGTCCCGTTCCCTTTTCATGACTTCTTTTTTTTTTGCCTAGGACTTGTGGCACTTGTCTTGAGCCTCTTTCTCATTGACCACCTATCAGATTCAATTTCACACATGTTCATAAATTCTCCTATAAATCTGGAATGTTTCTTTTTGTAGTTGAGTTAACTCCACAGTTTGTCTCGGTCTGCTTCCACTTGGCCAACCCCTTTGTATTCCCAACACCCTCTTTAACATATGCTTCAACATGTGCCCCTTTTTCCATATGTTCTTTATTTTCATAAAATAATAAAGTTTTACATTTCAGATTTGGTCTATCGACCAAAGTGTCTTTTGGAAAAATAAATAAAAGTCTAAAAATAATAATAATAATAATAATTGTCAAAGTTTCAAGTCGTGGGGTATCACACCCTACCTTATTCTTGATCGCCTATTAAGATCTCGAGTGAGAATCATGTGTAGCCTTCCAAAGGATCCCAACATTAAACCTCAACTCATTTATAATCATTTATTTATATATTTATTTATTTGTGTAACGCATTTTTTGTGGAAACCCATGGGACACTTTTCCTCATTTTTAGGATGGTACCTAGTGTAAACTAGATTACCCTCATTCTGAAGATGGTACCCAAGATTTATTTTTATTTTTGTGTAATGCATTTTTTTTTGGAAACCCATTGGACAGTTCCCCTCATTTTGAGGATGATAACTAGGGTAAACTAGATTCCCCTCATTCTGAAGATGGTATATAGGGTAAATTGGATTCTATAGAAGCACAAAGCTTTGTCATGTCTTTCTATAAATTGGATTTTTTAGGCTTATCGACCAAACCTACAATTTTATTAACTTTGTGATTTGAGTTTACCTTAAAGGAATTTAATATTACATAGGGTTTACATATTTAGTTTTTACTTCTATGGTTTTCAGTTTATGATTAAAACGTTCCAAATCATTTACTTTTCTCATCCTCAACATAGTTAGGACTATTGTTGGAAAATGTTGAATATGTGTGGTATTTCACACACAAAATAGTAATGTTCCTCAGATTTATTTCTTGTATGTGCACAATGAATTTATTTATTTTTCTAAAGATTTTACTTGGGTATTTCAACTAATGACGGGCCATGTTTTTTTATTGCAATAGGTACCCATTAATTGTCCAAACAACCCTCAGCATTTGGATGTTGTTCATTGGCGACAGAAGGAGATACAAGAATCACCATGAACTTCCATGGTAAGTTTGTTTTAGCTTGTGTATGTAATTGAATTATATTTGACTATTTGAACTCGTACAACTTCCTAAATTATTTCACTACCACTTTGTAGGTGTTGAGGAGGTTGGTACCATGGATTCCGAGAATACCCTTTCTTGGATAAGGTGTTTGGGTTCCATCACTAATTATGTTCAAAGCATGATATCACAATATGTGACCGCACTGTTTGTACACTATGTCGAGCTAGTCAACTAAATACATTTGTATATATATTCTTTTAAAGTCTCTTGGATTCAATATTGTTGTCTACATTTTATGGTCTGTAACTTTGTTGAACTTGGTTCCCTTGGTACGGATTCTTTATTTGGATACATGCAGTCTTTATTTCTACGGTTATGTAACTTTGTTGAACTCGGTTTTCTTAGTACAGATTCTTTATTTGGATACATTTCCCGATTTAATAACTAGACTTGCTCATGATTTTTATTTGGTTTGTCATTGGTAATACAACTCTATTCGTATATCTAACAACAGAATATCTATCATTTTGCTTCCAATGAACTTTCTATATGAACCTATTGTATGCATTTTTTTTTCTTGTAACAACACATAGATCTAATACTATTATGAATAAATCATAACCATTAATCATGAACACAGTAATACATAGTAAGTATTCAGATTGGCATATTCTTAATAAAGAACTAAAACCTGGAACTTGGGGAAACCACACATTGAAGACCATGTTCCTCCCAACCATAGACTAGAGTCTCTGTCAACCTCTGCCACCCCTGAGCTAAGTTCGGAATCCAAGGGGATGCCTACGTGGCCTCTTGCAGAATTCTGAGTACCAACTTGTTGTGTGTAAAAGTATAATTTATCTATGTCAAGTCAAAAATCAGTGCATAGCCTTTTCAAATCTATCATTTCGCATCATAGAAATGGTGTCACGTTCCCTTTTCATGACTTCTTTTTGTTTTTCCTAGGACTTGTGACACTTGTCTTGAGACTCTTGCTCATTGACCACCTATCAGATTCAATTTTACACATGTTCATAAATTCTCCTATAAATCTGGAATGTTTCTTTTTGTAGTTGAGTTAACTCCACAGTTTGTCTCAGTCTGCTTCCACTTGGCCAACCCCTTTGTATTCCTAACACCCTCTTTAACATATGCTTCAACATGTGCCTCTTTTTCCATATGTGCTTTATTTTCATAAAATAATAAAGTTTTACATTTCAGATTTGGTCCATCGACCAAAGTGTCTTTTGGAAAAATAAATAAAAGTCTAAAAATAATAATAATAATAATTGTCAAAGTTTCAAGTCGTGGGGTATCATACCCTACCTTATTCTTGATCGCCTATTAAAATCTCGAGTGAGAATCATGTGTATCCTTCCAAAGGATCCCAACATTAAACCTCAACTCATTTATAATCATTTATTTATATATTTATTTATTTGTGCAACGCATTTTTTGTGGAAACCCATGGGACACTTTTCCTCATTTTGAGGATGGTACCTAGTGTAAACTAGATTACCCTCATTCTGAAGATGGTACCCGAGATTTATTTTTATTTTTGTGTAATGCATTTTTTTTTGGAAACCCATTGGACACTTCCCCTCATCTTGAGGATGATAACTAGGGTAAACTAGATTCCCCTCATTCTGAAGATGGTACCTAGGGTAAATTGGATTCTATATAAGCACAAAGCTTTGTCATGTCACTTACAAGAATAGAACCTGGGTGGGGAGGATAACACTCTATCACACAACAACTCGAGTAAACCCGATTGACCGATTTATACTCAATTGAATGACTTTCACTTCATTTTTCATCATGTTGATGTCATCTTGATTGTTTCCATTTTGTGAAAAACACTTGAACTCCATCCATTGAAAAAATTAGTCATGCGACGAATCTCTTCCAGCATTCATCTCACCCTCATCAACACTCTTGGGATTTTCCATCATAGATGCTCCTACATCACAACCATTTTAGGGATAATGCTATACTTATAAAACTTTTTGGATGTAAATACATACGAGAGGTCATGGACTTGATTGGTTGGTAAAGCATGTTGTTATTGTTCCCCATCAAAGTTCAAATCCTTTATATATATATATATATATATATATATATATATATATATATATATATTCTTTGATAATGAGAAAAGTGTTATGGATTATGTTGACTTGAACGATCAAAATATGACAAACCTTAAACACTATACATATTGTCATAAATGTTTGCCCTACCTTAATGTACTAGGTTTCCTACCTAAAACTTTGCAAAGTATCAAAGTTCCACCTATATTTATGACAAGTTTGTGTCTAAATTTTAATCAAAATACTATAAGCATTAAATTGTCTATGATAGTCCAATTTAATTAGTTATAAGAATATGACAAACCTTGAACACTAGGAATACTTGTCATAAATGTTTTCCCTAACTTTATGTAATAGGTTTCATACCCGAAACTTTGCAAAACATCAAAGTTCCACCCATATTTATGATAAGTTTGTCTAAGACTATCTAAATTTTATTCAAAATACTATATCCATTACCTTGTCTATGATAATCCACTTTAATTAGTATATAATTTTGTTTTCAAAAAGAAAAATATCTTATATTAGTGAATATAATAGTTTTGTTTCCAAAAGTCATTACATATTGAACATGATTGTAATGTCCTTGTCACCATCTCTAGGCTATACCTCAACATCATACCTACACTAATACATATATGTTCATCCATATAATGCCACTTTCATCTAGAAAGATATAACCTCTTATACATATCAGTTCAAAATTAAAAAAAAATGACTGTATCAGTGACCAGCAATAGAAAATCCAGACAGTCTATTTCTCCTTTGAACAAGAGATATTTTACTAGTTTGATAATCTTTCAAAGTTCGTTGGAAGTACATCTGTATCCTTTGAATAAAAAACACCCTCCTCATCCAACTGTAAAGATTCCTTTGACATCTAATTTGCATCCTTGCTAAAAGATCTGTAAATATGTTGAGCTTTGAGTTGAAAAAATCTTTCACTCAACCTTCTGATTTTTGTCATCCATGGCTGTAATGAGAGAACCTGTAAGTTATTGACATTAGTAAACCAATCAATAATGATCTTTTAATCTCCTACTAGTACTAATATTGATACCTTCTTAACATTTTCAAAATATAAAATTCACCACAAAGCCAATAGTTACCCTTTAGTGTTGGTCCCACTCCCACAGTTCATTTTGATTCTGAATGTGCCCAAAACTGGGCATTTAGGACAACCCATGCCCCACACTTTTTGCCCATTTCTTGTAAGGCTCCATCAAATAACCCCACTGCTAAATCCCAGTCTAGGATGGGAGGCCTATCAATCCTTATTTTCTTATACACCTGGACAACTTTAAATTCTCCCAAGTCCTGTAAGATGCAAGTACAAACTTTGACCAAATTAGGAATAACATCTTCAAAGATAATTATATTTCTTTGTTTCCATACCTCCCAACAAATGAAGCAAGGATATTCTTCCCTATTCTCCTTTTTCTTTATCTGTCTTTTTAAATTGTCCTCAATCTATCCTCCTACCCAGACACCATGTAGCTTTAATTTCTTTGAAATTGTGGCCAAAATATATTTTATAAAGCTACACTCAACAAAAATATGGTTCATTGTTTCCTCACATTCCCCACACAAGACACACTTACTCGGACCATAAAAACCTTTTTTCTTCAAATTTTTCCAAGTAAGGATATTATGTTTTAACATCATCCAGATAAACAATTGTACTTTTAGGGGCAACTACCATTTCCATACTTCAGTGTACCAGAACATAAGTACTTCTACCCTCTCCTCCAAAAGTAGTGCATTATAATCTTGTTTGGTACCTACCTGGCCCGTTTTTGTATCCCAAGACCACAGCAATATATCTTTTTCATCTTTCAATTCTATTCTTGCACCAATTAAACTCTTGGTATAGTTTGTCCATTCATGTTTTAGATCTCCTTCTAGCCCTAGATTCTCATCCTTTTTCCAACTAGTATGATTAGAGTCCTCCAAATTACTAACTCCAACCTGTGCTAGAAAATGTAAACCTTGAGCCTCCAGTGTCACAATGAGATTACTTGACAGTATATAAAAATTATAATACCCCACCATAGGATTTTCCCCTAGTCGAATTTCCTTCCCATTCTCAAGCTTCCAAACCAGCCAAGCAGTTATAACAGGTAAGGAAGAGGTTAATGCTCTCCAGAAATTTGAGGAACCAGCCCAATTTTTCTTTTCTTTCCTAAGCCACTCTTCCACAGTTTTCTTCTGTAAATATTTTTTAATAATAACCTCATTCCAAAGGCCAGACAACATAAGGCATCTCCAAATACTTTTTTCCGCCAACGCTTTACCAAAAGTAAATATATTTTTACACCCCACCCACCAGTATTTTTTGGTTTTGAGATCTTTTTCCAGCTAATCAGATGCATCCCTTCCTTATCTTTTTTACCTGTCCACAAAAAACTAAACATCCTCCTCCTTATACTATTCAAGACAATTTTTGGTATCTTGGCCAAGGATAACCAATATATATAAATACTTTCAAGTACTACCTTTACCAAAATGACCCTTCCCCCTAAAGACAACCACCTATGAGTCCAATTCAAAATTCTTTTCTCAATTTTTTTCTCCAGCCATATCCAATCAGCTCGATTGTAACAATTTGGTTTTATAAAAAACCCCAGGTACTTAAACCCTTCATCCATTGATCTTACTTCAAAAGGTAGCAAATCTTTTAGTAAAACAAGTTCTTCATCTCCCCACCCTGCTTCTAAAAAGACAGACTTCTAAGGTCTAAAATCTATTCCCGTCACCTTGCAAAAGAGATCCAAGACCTTCTTGAAAGTTTTCCATTCAGCCATACTTCCATTATGAAACAAGATTACATCATCCACAAAAATCAGGTGTGTTATTCTTAGCCCTCTGGCCATAGGAATTCCAACAATATTCTTTGCTCTAACCTGTTCATGTAAGGTTATGCTTAGCCCTTCCACAATAAGAAGAAAAAGTAAAGGTGATAACCGACAACCCTGCCTCAAACCCCTAAAGCTCTTAAAAAAACTAGTTGGTTTTCCATTTATCAATACCGCAAAATTTGTAGTGGTCACACGTCCTATAATCCAATCTATTGCCTCCAAACTCAAACCAAATTGTAATAATACTAGCCTGAGGAAACCCTAGTCCACTCTATCATATGCCTTTATCAAATCCAGTTTTAGTACCAGTGCTTTAATATTTTTGACCTTAATGTTGTGCAAAGTTTCTTGTACAACACCAATAGCATCTATGATTTGTCTGCCCTCTAGGAACCCAAATTGTTCCTTTGAAATACCAACAGAAAGTGAATTCTTGATTATGGTTGCAATAATCTTAGTTAGAATCTTGTAAACCAAATTGCATAATGCAATTGGTCTAAATCCTCCAAAGGAATATGGTTTATCACTCTTAGGAATAAGTGTTATAAAAGTAGTGTTTAAAGAACCTGACACTCTACCCTTCCTCCTGGATTCTTCCACCAATCCTAAGATGTCATTTCCCAAAAGATCAAAAAAATCCATAAAGAATTCCACTGACCAACCATCTGGTCCAGGGATTTTTGAAGCCTTAAAACCTTTAAGGATAGTTAATATTTCATCAAGTGTAAAAAGCTCAACCACTTTTAACCCTTCTTCCACAGAAAACAACCTCAGTTATTTCTTTAATACTACAATTTGATCAGAAATAGTAATATTTTCCTGTGCCTTGAAAAAATTCTGAAAATAAGAAACTGCTTCATTTTGTAAGTCTAATGTCTTGTTGATAATTGTGCCATCCTATTTAGAAATGTCCCAGATGGTATTGATCTTCTTTCTAGAATTTGCGTAGGCATGGAAGAACTTTGTATTCCTATCACCTGTTGCCATCTAGTTCACCCTGCTCTTTTTCCTTCAGGTCTCCTCCTCCTGCTTTAACAGTTGTAATTTTCTTTTTTCCTTGTCTAAAACCATGACCTTTACATCATCCTGCACAAAACCTCCAGGGAAATCTAAATAAAAAGTATCCAATTCCAATTCTAATTGTACCAGTTCTGCCTTTACTTCAACCTTTTTCTTCCTTTCCCAACGAGACACCAAAGATTTAAGAATTTTTATCTTTTTCACCAAAGAATCCATAGGATTTAGTATCTCTGAAGCCAAAAGGTCATTCCAATTTGTTTTTACTAAATCAACAAACTTTGGATCCTCAAGCCAAACGAAATTAAATTTAAAGGGATAGTTGGAGAACCTTTATCTTGTTCCAAATGAAGGATCATTGGCATGTGGTCTGAAATCTTAGTATTACAAACCCAAGATCTAAATCTTAGCCCAGTCGATACCATCCTCTCGTCTAGTAAGAACCTATACAGTCTCTTAGCAAGGTAGCCATTACCGCATCTACCATTCCTCCAGGTAGGGATTAATTGTGCAGGCTCAACATCCACTAAACCCCCATCTTGTATCATCTGACTGAAAAAAATTTGCATGGGATCCGCTCTGGCAAGATCACCCCAAACCTCCTGAATTGAGGTGGTAAAGTTTAAGTCACCACCCAAAATAAGGTTAGGTTCATTAAATAATCCCTCATTTTTCAAATCCCCTCAGAAAGCCTCTCTATCAGAATAAGGACCATAACAATTCAACAACTTCAAACTATTATTGATAATAATATCTTTAACTATCCCTTCCAGCAAGATTCTTGCAGGGGTCAAGTAGGCAGTAAAATCAACTACACACGAGTTATAGGCTGTTAGCAACCCTCCGGACAGACTAGAAGAGTCCACCCCACAAAAATACTAGGTTGGTAGTAATTTAACAAAAAACTCTCTCGCTTTTACCTCGCTTACCATGGTTTCTTGAATAAAAAGAACATCAGGATTAACAGTGTCAATGAATCGCTTGAGGGCTAATTTCCTTACAAGGCCCCCCACCCCCTAACATTTAGGGTAGCTAGTATCATCTTTTAACTCTCACCAAGGCTTTCTGAGCTCTAAGCGCCCGCAATCCTTCAACTCTTTCCAGGGCTTTCTCCACCACTAAGTTCTCCTTATCCTTCTCGATTTTCCTTGCAAGCCTAGTTTTTAGAGGCGAAAATTTTTTTTCCAGCCCACCGAGAACTACCCCTTTCAACAATGACTCCTTTCCCCCTGGGCTTACAATTACTAACCCATTTGCAATCCCCTCCTTCCCAATCATACAAACTAACTTTAATAGAGGTACCCCCCCATCAAAGATCGACAATGGTTTTCGAGTGAGGAGATCCCTCTAGGAGGGAATGAAATTAAGTAGTGAGTCCTCAATTTCCTCCAGTACCTTCAAGTCCTGGAAAGAACCCTCACTCTAGTTATCCCCGCGACCTATTGCATTCCTACACCAGTCACCAACCTGAGAATGGGCCTATGAGTTATCGCCCCTTCCTTCCAGATCAGCCAGGACCCTATACACACCCATTGACACTACAAGAGAAGTCCAAGTATTACCCCCCAACCCTGGATCACAGCTAGCCTGTGATTGAGAAGTTCTGTAGATGTGTAAAGAATTATCACCCCCTCCTGGCACTACCTCCCGCTCCACAAAACCAGTAATCAAACCACTCCTTTCCACAATAGAGTTAGACTTTCCCATAATCGGAATAACTCCCCCCCCTTATTTCCTTCACCTCGTCTGGCACTCGATCATTCAGGCAAGGTTCCATAACCTTACATAGGGTCTCTAGCCTCCCACCCACAGAAGCATCCCTAAGCATCTCTTCCGCTACCCTCACTAAACATTCCTCTTCACCGGTCAACCCCAAAGAATCCCTCCTGCTACAGCCCCTTACGCCCTCATCTAATACTAACATAAGCAGAACACATTCAGGCCCCCTTACCCCTGCAGAGCCTAAAGGTTCAAGACACAGACCTAAGCCCGACCCATTTCTCCCAATATAATTAACATCAGGAGTAACAAAATAAATAAGAGGGTGAGAAACATCCTTACCACATCCACTACCGAAGTCCACGGGAGAAGGCTCCAGACTTCCCAAATCTCCAGAACAAGAAATGTTCATATTTTTTAACGGTTGGGGTTCTACCACTTCGACTGCTGCAACTTTATTCGATCCAGCCCGAATACAATGATGTTGCAAGTGTCTTGTACCTTTTCAAACCACACATTTGAATGGGATGCCTGCATAATCTAGCCTTTGTTTACAGAGTCGCGTCAGGCGATGTCTATCAGGTCTAGTAACCCCTCGTTTTAATCGAATTCCACTAAAATGTGCCCCATCTGTTTATCTAAACCTTTCAACAACTTCGGGTCCACATGGAGGAACTTCCCTATAGCATTTCCAATCTCTGTAAACGCCTCTAGGTTCTAGAAGACCAGTGGGCACCTGGGTAAAAGGACCCATAAGTGTCTAAACCTCAAATGTTCCTTTTCAGGGTTGAAGGCGATATGCCACTACTTCAACCTCAAGCCGCCTGACTTCACCACCCATACCATGCTCAAAACCTATTATTCATCCTCCGTCGATCGGAATAGAAAGAGATACCATCCCTTGACTAGAATCAATATATCAGGTTTGTATCCCACCACCGCACCCCAAGTGGTTTCAACCCACTCATCAATGTCCCTGGCCGCAACCGCCCCATAACCGAACTTGCCCACAAGGCCCCTCGCCAAAAAAATCCCCACATCCTCCATTCCTATGTCTCGCCCTAGGGTGATCGAGGGCTGGATCTTTTTCACCTTCCACGCTTTATACCCTGCTCGCAATGGAACTACCACTCTGCTACTAAGCAAACCACTGCCTTCAGAAGCAGCAGAGTGTTGCAATCCATCATTCTCAACTATTTCTCTGCCTCCATTCGACGTAGAGAGCAATGGTTCCACCTCCTTCAACGAAGACACCCCCGGAATAGTCCCTTCACTCAATACCTTGCAGCTCTGCCCCTCCTTACCAGCCTTTCGAAGACAAAAATCATCATAAGTTGTCTCAGAGACACTTAAACCTCTACCCCTTTCCGCTTCCCGAGCAAAGGTCTAGTCAATAGTGCCAAGGATTCTTGAGTCGCATGGACTCCTACACAGATCACCATCTGTCTTTGTCTCGATACGAAGCCCCAGCTCATCTTCCACTATGCCCACTCGAACGTCAGCCTTAGTTAAGGTATGCCGGTACAAGTTTAAATCCGCCATGTATACCTCATCCGTCTTGAAAATACCCCCCTGACTCCACCACAAGTCATCCTCCAGCACATTTGCGGAGGAGCCTATAGTCGTCATCAAAACCTCTAAACCCTATGAAGTCTACCCCTTAGTTGTAGCCCCTATCCTCCTACCTACCCTGCATTACGTCACCCCTAACCAACACCTCTCCCTACACCATTCTAAACCAATAGCCCAACCTCCTAGTGGCCCTCTAACCCGAGCCACCAAACCCTAAACTTCTCCCAAATTAGTATATAAATTCACCAAACCCTAAACTTCTCCCAAATTAGTATATAAATTTAAAGAAAAATAAGTACCATATTGTGGAATATCTATTATTTTTACTATTTCGTATAAATATTATCTTTGATTTAAATTATATGTAATAGATTTCATATTTGAAACTTTACCAAACATTATAGTTGATGTGATAGGTTCTTACTTCAAACTTTACAAAACATGAAAGTTCTATCTACATTTATGGAAACTCTATCTAATCTTAAAATTTACTTAAAATACTATAAACATTACCTTGTATATGATAACCCGCTTTAATTATAATATAAGTTAGAAAAAGACAAATATAATTGTAAAATATTTATCCATGTAAAAGATAGTCGTGGAATATTTTTTCATTTTTGCTTATAAGCAAAGTATTATTTTTAATTTAGATTTGGTATAATAAAATTACCGTTTTCTACACAAAAATTTAGAAAATATTAAAATTAATATAATAAATTTCTTATTTCACATTTTAAAAAATATCAAAGTTTCACTCTAAATACCATAAACATTATCTAATCTATGAGAACGGTATATAAGTTTCAAGAATGGTAAATATGGTTGTGAAATATTTATCTATTTTTTTTAATAGCTAAATCATTATCATTTAAATAAATTAGTTGATAATTTATAAGGAGTAGATTGATTTTTACTTTCATTAAATATTTTTGAATTTTGAGCTATTACCTTATTTTTTTAAGTTTTAAAAGATGGATAGACTTTTAGCTAATTACAAGTAATTTTAAATTTTATTTTAAAAATAAAAGAAAAATAGTTTCAATATATATAGTATTCCTAAGAAAACCAATATCCCTTCCAATCAATATTAAAGCTATCTATAACAAAATCATATACTTTTTATAACATTTAATCTTTATCTCATACATAAAACCAAATATTACCCCAACTCAAATGTAACATATCATTTAACTCATTTTCTTATATTATATTTATTTAATTTAATTTTTAACATGTGGTAAATAAGATTGAGTTAAGGCGATTTATAATTTGTTTGGAATAGATTGGAAGAGATAAAAGTGCCTCTCGAGTTGAGGGTTGTTGCAATAAGATTGTATGAAAACGTTATTGCCAAGTTTAAAAAAACTGAGGGTTGGTCGAAAGAGATCAACTGCAATATTTGAGTCAAGCAAGGTTGTTTGTTGTCCCCTACCCTTTTTGGCATATACATTGACAAGTTAGAAGAATGCTTGGAAAAAGCAGGTTGTGTCGGGCCTACTCTCACTAGTATAGTCATCAATCTTCTTCTTTATGCTGATGATATCGTTCTTATGGCAAGGAGTCCCCACGATCTTGAAAACCAACTAAGAATCCTCAAGGATTTTTGCTCCAATATGGGTATGACTGTTAATATTGATAAGACTAAGGTCATGATTATTAAATCCAATAAGATCTCTTATGATACCTTTGTATATGACAACAACAACTTGGAGGAAGTGACTTTATACAAATATCTTGGAATTGATATTCACCACAGGCTCAATTGGAATTATAGCATTGAGAAAAGGATTATCGAGGGATGGAAAGCTTATTATGGGCTTGAAAACAATTGTAAATCAGCCGATCTTTGGAGTTGGGATAAGAAGAAACTCCTCTTTGAGACTCTTGTTACACCTATTATTCTTTATGGATGTGAAGTCTGGGGTTGTAGTATCTCTCGTGAATCCTGGAGAAAGATAGAGCAAATACAAAAGAATTTTATAA
>JASDQU010101263.1:333484-343951 GCA_032191745.1 Picea mariana | reverse complement strand
TATCCCATCCTCCTCTTAGAAACAAGCCTCTCCCCCATTGAGAGCATGGCTATGACTAGATACCTAATGTATAAGAACAAGTTAAACAACATGGAAGACAAGAGGCTACCTAAAATTGCTTCAAAATCAAGTCATAACCACCATCGACTCAAGCGAGGATGGCATAAAGACGCCCTGTCTTGGCTAAACTATTGGGGCATCAAGAAACCATTTTGCAGAAAAAAGATACTATTAAAAAAAACATCAAATCAAAATTTCAAGAGAAAATGTGGTGTGATAAAGAGTTAGAGGAAAAAAGAAAATTAAGGTATTATAAAGATGTAATCAACCCTAATCTAGAAGATCAAAATTATCTATTTGTTTTGCCAAGTGTAAAGAAAAAAAAAACGTTGCTAAAATAAGAACAAATTCTCATGAGCTCCATAATGAAACTGGGCGTTGGTCAATTCCTAAAACGCCATGGGATGAAAGTGTGTGTCACCTTTGTGACACTAAGAAGGTTGAAGATGAAAATCACTTTCTCTTAGATTGTCTAGCCTATACCCATATTAGTTCTCATTTTCAAAATATTTATCACACTGCCAACCTTCCTAACATCTTAACTCAACAAAAGTATGGTGATCTTGGAAAGCTTCTTTTAATGCTTTTTGAGCACACAAACAAAATTCTAAAGAAGCACAAGTAATCCCTTACCCTCTTAAGGTCCAATAGACCAATTCGGTCTTAGTGGACATTAATAATCATCATCATTATTATCCTCCCATTCAATGACCATCGAGGTTTGTCTTTCATATTCTCTGTCTTATTCTTGATTGTCTATCTTACTTGATCCAATGGGTATCGAGATTTTGAATGAGAATCATGTGCAGCCTTCCAAAGGATCCCAAGATTAAACCTCAAATGATTTATGCTCATTTATTTATTTGTTTTTATTTTTGTGTAATGTATTTTTTGTGGAAACCCATTGGATACTTCTCCTTATTTTGAGGATGGTACCTAGGGTAAATTAGATTCCCATCAAACTCTATAGAAGCACAAAGCTTTGTCATGTCACTTACAAGTTTAAAACATGGGTGGAGGACAACACTCTATCACACAACCACTCGTGTAAACTCAATTGACTCATTTATACTCAATTGAATGACTTTCACTTCATTGTCATCATGTTGATGTCATCTAGATCATTTCCATTTTGTGAAAAACACTTGAATTTCATCCATTAAAGAGAATAATCATATAATGAATCTCTTTCAACGTTCATCTCACCCTCATCGACATACTTGGGAGTTGTCATCATAAATGTTCCTACATCACAACCCTTTTAAAAATAATAATATACTTATAAAACATTTATTATGTAAATATATACAAAAGGTCATGGACTTGGTTGCTAAAGCATGATGTTATTGTTATCATCAAAATTCAAATCCTCTATAAAAATATAATGTAATAACGAGAAAAACACTATGAATTAGGTTGACTTGAACCATCAAAATACAACAAACCTTAAACACCATACATACTTGTCATAAATGTTTACCCTGCAACCTTGATGTAATAGGTTTCCTACCAAAAACTTCACAAAACATCAAAACTCCACCTATATTTATGACAAGTTTGTCTACTTATGCCTAAATTTTATTTAAAAGATTGTAAACATTACCTTATTTATGGAAACTCATCTTAATTAATATATAAGTTTGAGGAAACTTAAGTGCGGTCATGGAATATCTATTCATTTTTGGTATTAGGTAAAACATTATCTTTAATTTAAATTTTATATAATAAGTTTTCTACTCGAACTTTTACGAAACATCAAAGTTGATGTGATAGGTTCCTACTTCAACTTTGCAAAACATGAAAGTTCTACCTACATTCATGTTACTGAAAATACTATAAACATTACCTTACCCAACTTTCATTAGAATATAAATTCCAAGAAAGACCGATATAATATTAAAATGTTAATCCATTTTTTACAGCATATAAAGTAGGGCCATAGAATATTGATTCTTTTTTGTTTATGGGTAAAACATTATTTTGATTTAGATTTGATATAATAAGTTTACTGTATTCTCTTGTAAAAACTTTATAAAATATTAAAATTAATATAATAATTTTTTATTTTAAATTTTACAAAATATCAAAGTTCTAATAACTTTTTTATTTTAAAATTTATTTGAAATGTCATAAATATTATTTATTTAATATATGAAAACTCATTTTAATTAGTATAAAAGTTTGAGGAATAGTAAGTATGATTGTGAAATATTTATCTATGTAAGTAATTAGTTGGTAGTTTATAAAGGGTAGATCTTATTTTAAAATTTATTTGAAATGTCATAAATATTATTTATTTAATATATGAAAATTCATTTTAATTAGTATAAAAGTTTGAGGAATAGTAAGTATGATTGTGAAATATTTATCTATTTAAGTAATTAGTTGGTAGTTTATAAAGGGTAGATCTTCACTCTTATCAAATATTTTTAGGTTTTGGGGAGTTAACATATTTCTTAACCAATCACAAGTAATTTTAAATACTTAGTTTAAACGTTATACTTTTTGGACTTTTTTTGAATATTTTTTCGACCAATTTTGCCCTAAATATCACCGGGAATTATTGGAATTGAATACTTAAGTTATTGAGTCTATACAATCTTAGTGCTCTAGGGGTTTTTTAGGGTGTTGAATCCATTTATGCATTCAAAATGCAATTTAAGTAACAAAATACTCTAATTTCACTAACAATTGTATAACCGGATTCCAATCATGATTGTCTAAAGGGGCATAGTTGTCTAAAAAATCCAAAATGTATAAGTCTTACTTTAAAACTAAAAGACAATTTTAACATAAACAATTTTTGCAAGAAAACTAATATCTCTTCTCATCATTACTAAAATTATCTCTAATAAAATCATATACTTTTTATAATATTTAATCTTTATCTCATACATAAAACCAAATATTACCCCAACTAATATCTAACACATTTTCTTATCATGAACTTGCCATGAAGTAGCATCCGGATAATAACCCAACAACAAGAAGGACACATATGTTGGACAGTTGGTTGTCATTGATCTCAACCCTTGGATATTGATGCCAACCCTGGGAGAAGTCTGGAAGCCCTCGAGATGTGGTTGAGATTGATGGCGAGTGAGTTTTCATTGAGGGAGTGGTTGATGTCAGCAGATGTGTTGGGTGCATTTGATGAAGTATACATGAAGCCTCGGAGATGTGGGTATGGGACCCGAAGTTATTTGAGGAATATGGACATGAAGGACAGTGTAAATGCAGGTAAGACACTCATAGATGGATAGTCCTTGTCATGTCATTTATGATGATATGTGGTACGCCACGTGGTTCCTCACGATTGAGGAGTTATGGCCTTGTGAAGTTAGAAGCCCCTAGTTGGTTACAAGTGAATTAACTAAAGGGTAAAGTTGGTGTGACAAGAAATTACTAGAAGCCTTAAGATTAAGGAAAGAGGTTAATATGAAAAAGTATATAAGAACCTCAAGGAGTCTCTCATAGACACATACACTTGCATTGAATATCTATCTTGTGATTGTTATGGTCTAGTTTTTTTGTCTATTGGTGAATCTAGCGGCAAGTCTAAGGTAGATGAGAAAGTGCAAGGAAAGAGGGAAAGTTTTGGAGCTGCAGAGTGCTAGGCTTTCTGTAAAACCCTAATTTTGTTGGCCCTCGCGGGTTAGGCATAGGGTGTCACATGAGACACCCCCGCGGGTTGTCTAGGGCATGTCATGCAAGACCTCGCATGACATGTATGAAAACCTATTACATCAACCATAAAAAGTGTCTTAACCATGTGCCATAGCAAGACATACACCATATACCAATATAACCAATATATGAACCAACAATGTTCCTTATCGGATATACCTCAACCAACATGTACCATACATCCAAGATGTGTCTCAAGTCATATACCAAATCTCACAAACACGTCTCAAGCTTGCTCCTCAATATCACCAAGATGCAACCTCATAACACACATAATAACATACTTGTTACACATGTAACTGACCTAGTGCCTCTAAACATGATACACAATCATGTAGTAGTCTTTGTATCAGGTTCAGAGGCACCAGGTCAGTTACATATGTAAAAGGTATGTTATTATGTGTGTTGTGAGGTTGCATCTTGGTGATATTGAGGAGCAAGCTTGAGGCGTGTTTGTGAGATTTGGTATATGACTTGAGACACATCTTTGATGTATGGTACATGTTGGTTGAGGTATATCTAATAAGGAACATTGTTGGTTCATATCTTGGTTAAATTGGTATATGGTGTTTGGCTTGCTATTGTATATGGTTGAGACACTTGTTATGGTTGATGTGCATGGTTGGCACATAGTATGGTACATGGTATGGTATGGTACAATATTGATACATGGTATAGAGTTGATGTACATTGTTTATGTACATGGTTGATACATGGTATGGTATAGGATTAGTACCGAGTATGGTGTTGATGTACATGTTTAATGGTTGAGGCACATGATACAAGTTATGGTGCATGGTTGATGCACGGTTTGGTACATGTGTTGGTGCATGGTTGATGCACTTGTTGTGATACAGGTTGTGGTACACAATTGATGTTTGGTATGGTACAGGTTGATAGTTTGGTACATGCTTTGGAAGATGGTTGAGACGTATATCTTGTGATGGTATGTTGGTGATCTTGGTACATGCTTAGTAGAGGCATGTGTTGGTGATGTTGGAAATCTAGTTGAAATGTGTACTTGGTATATGATCCATGTGAGAGGATCTGATTGAGTATCGATGACAATGACTTTTGGCAGTGACAGTGATAGTGATTGTGGTAGTGACAGTTGGTCTACACTTACATTTCAGGGCGGTAGGACGGGGAAATGAAAGGGGGTTGTAGTCTCCTTTCGGTTGGTGTCAGAGAACTCAGGGAGTTGGAGCCTAAGAATCAGGGGGTTGTAGCCTCCTTCATGTTGGAGCCGGAAAATCAGGAAGTTGGAGCTTCCTTCAAGTTGGATCCTAAGAATCAAGGGGTTGTAGCCTCCTTCTGGTTGGAGCCAGAGAATTCAAGGAGTTGTAGATTCCTTCCGGTTGGAGCCTGTAAATAGGGGTTTTATCCTCCTTCCAGTTGCAACTGGATAATTGGGAAGTCGGTGCTTCCAATGAATGTATTCTTTGATATATAAGAAAGCATTATGTGGTTTTCTCCCATTTGGGTTTCCACGTAAATTATGGTGTATTGTTTATTTTATGTGATGTTGTTGATGTAATGCGCTTATGTTTATATTGTCATGATATATTGATGATATATTGATGTTATATTGTTGATAAAGTTGACATATATATATTTTGGTTAAAAAGTGGTAAATTTGTTCATACTTATTCACACCCCCCCCCCTCTCAGTATTCCAACAATTGGTATCAGAGTCGGTTCCTTCAAGAAAATAGTCTAACCACTGGAAGGAAGATCATGGAGAGAAACAGTTTGTATAGAAATGGAATACCACAGTTCGATGGTCAGAATGACCTGTAATATGAGTTGTGGAGCATCATAATGAAAACGCTTTTACAGGAATAGGGATATGATGTTTGGTACACAGTTGTTACAGGATACATCAGTTCAAATAAGCCAAATACTGCAGCTAATAAAGAATTGAAAAAGAACAACAAAATTGCAATGGATTTCATCATGGAAGGATTACCTGATTCGATGAAAGTCAAAGTGGGACAATGTTCATCATCCAAAGAACTTTGGGATAAGATACATAATTTGTACTCAAAGGAATCCCATTATACCACAAATCCAGAGAAAATTAAAGAAAGTGCAGGTACAGAACAAGAAGAAATATGCTCATTATGTCAGACAGATTCAGAAGAAGAAGATTTTGAAGAAGGCATAGTATACCTTGAAGCAGAGTTAATCAGTGCTTTAGATGAATTGACAAAATAAAGGAAGAATATCAAGTCTCTTGAGGCACAATTAATCAATAAGAATTCTCAAGAAAGTTCTGAAGAATCCCTACAAGTCATCGTGAAACTAAAATCTCAACTAGAAGAGGCCAGAAAGATTGAAGAAACTTACAAAAGTCAGATGGAAGAAAAGCAGTGTTTGGAAACCGAAATAATAACACTAAGAAATGAAGAAATGAAATAGAAGCAATGTTTGGAATCCGAAAGGAAGGAAGCAAAGAAGAGAGAGAATATTTTGGCAGATCATCTTAAGGAAAGAACTGAGGACTCAAATCAACTTGAAGAAGAATTTGGTCAAGAAGAAATAATAATTGAAAAGGAAATCACCTCCTTGAAGATCCAACTTGAAGAAGTAATGCGAACAAAAGAAGTCATGAAGAGTCAGATGATGAAGAAAGAAGAAGAAGTTGTCACATTGAGAGAGAAAATCGGCAAGCTTAGCAATAACATTGAAGAGACAAAAACATACACATAGTCCATAGAAAATGTTGAAGAGAAGCACTCCAAGTTGCCAGAAAAGAAGAATGAGGAAAAGAGTAAGAGTTGTGCAGAAGTACTCAAAGGAAGGAATCATGGTCAGCCAGAATCAAATAAAAATGATAGAGATACATCTTTAGGAAGACCCTCCACATTCAAGCCACAAAATATCTTCAGTCATGATCATGATCAGCCAAGGTAGGAATTCAGAAGGACTACACCACAAAGAAGATCATTCACTCTCAGGTATGTAAATTTCTTTTATGGCCATTGTTTTTGTTGTACTAACTTTGGACATAAAGTTGCACATTGCAGGGCTTATGGAAGAAATGTTCAAGAAAGAAATGTTTATGTGGCCCCACATAACAATGAATGTTACAAATGCAATAACTATGGACACATAACTCGTGATTGTAGAAACATGATGGATACTTCTATGAAAGATAACATTGATATCAGATATAAGAAAGCTTGGAAAAGAAAACAAGAATAGGTAAAGGAAGATAATATGAATGAAGGACACCTAGAAGTCATCCTCTCAGGATTGGAAATAGTACGAAATCAAGAAAAATATACAGTCAAAAAGGAAGATGTCAGATATAGGAAGGTTTGGAGAAGAAATGAGAAACAAGAAGAATGGGTGAATAAAGACCAGGTCTCAGAGATCATAGAATTGGCAGTATTGTGAGAAAGAAAATAAGAGCATGTGAATAAAGAACAAGCGCAAGAGATTGTACTTTTAGAAATTGTAGTGTGAGATCAATCCACAAGCAAAAAGGAAGAAGTCAGAGTTCAAAGAGATGATGAGTCTACAGATGAAGAAGAAGACTACTTCGCATTAGGGAAGATGCCTCCATTGTTCTGAGCCATTTAGCTCCGAGACTCCCAGTAAATATGATTATTGAATAGGGGTAGTCAGTGCAGTAGCTACTACAGATCAGAGAACCATCCTTTGATCATTTTGAATTATTTTCAAAGATAGATTCAGAGCAGATAGATAGCAGAAGTACAAAATGATAGATGAGTCAGCATTGTGGATAGTTGAGTATTAGAGTTATGGATAGCTTATGACATATGGACAGAGATGGATACCTAGAAGGTAAAGAAAACTTTGGTCAAGGAAAATGCATAACAGTGTATTTACAATTGGAATCAGTGGAATCAATTGGAATCAATTGGTCACACAAAAGAAAGTAGGGAAACGCACAACAAAATACGGAAAGAGAAACCTCCAGTAGAAGTTACATCATCAGAGGGACATTGTTGAACAATATGGTAATGACAGATCATTTGAAATCAAGTAATGAATTATTTTTATATATATCATAGAATTACAAGAGGAAGCACCAATGGACAATTAGCAAGCACTGGAAGAGAGGAAAAGAAACACTTACAGGTAGTCCTACATTGATCTACACAACATCTTGTAGAGAAGTCAAGGGAAGAGAAATCGTCAGAGAAAGAGATCCAGAAAATAATATCAATAGCATATAGATAGGGGGAGACATGCCGACAGGGGGAGTTATCCTTTTTCCCGTGATCACAAAAGAGAAGAGAAAGAACAAAGGCACGAAAATAGAGAGAAAGAATAGAGGCATGAAGACAGGGGGAGAAGCCCCAAGGAGAGAGACCCTTTGTCATTTATGTCAAGGGTGGAGAGTGAGAAAAATTGATGAGGAGAAATGGTCACAGGGGGAGCATCATTGTTGGAGCATCAGTGTTTCCATCAATGTTGGTGTTTCCATCAATGCGAAAGGGGGAGATTGTTGGACAGTTGGTTGTCATTGATGTCAACCCTTGGAGAAGTCAGGAAGCCCCAGATATGTGGTTAATATTGATGGTGAGTGAATTGTTATTGATGGAGTGGTAGATGTCAGCAGATGTGTTGGGTGCATTTGATGAAGTCTACATGAATCCCCGAAGGTGTGGTTATGGGACCTAAAGTTGGTTGAGGAATATGGATGTGAAGAAAAATGTAAATGCAGGTAAGACACTCATAGATGGATAGTCATTGACGTGTTGTTTCCAGTGATATGTGATACGCCACATGGTTCCTCACGGTTGAGGAGTTATGGCCTTGTGAAGTATAAGCCCAAAAGAATGGTCAAGAATCCCCTAGTTGCTTACAAGTGAAGTAATTAAAGGGTAAAGTTGTTGTGAAAAGAAATTAATAGAATCCCTAAGATTAAGGAAAGAGGTTACTATGAAAAAGTATATAAACACCTCAAGGAGTCTCTCATAGACACACACACTTGCATTGAATATGTATCTTGTGATTGTTATGGTCTAGTATTTTTGTCTATTGGTGAATATGACGGCAAGTTTGAGGCAACAGAGAAAGTGTGAGCAAAGAGCTAAAGTTTCATAGCTGCAGAGTGCTAGGGTTTTTGTAAAACCCTAATTTGATTGTCCCTCGCCTATCAGGCATAAGGTGTCCCACGAGACGCCCCTGCGGGTTGCCAAGGGAACGTCATGCAAGGCCCTGTGTGACTGTTATTCATCCCATGAAAACAAGACAGAAGTGAAGGAGGATGCTTATTCTAGTTTTTGAGGTCTGAGGTGAAGCTATAGGATTGTGTATCAGGTTTAGAGGAACCAGGTCAATTACAAATGTAAAAGGTATGTTATTATATGTTTTATGAGTTTGCATTTTGGTGATGTTGAGGAGCATTCTTGAGGCATGTGTTTGTGAGCCTTGGTATATGACTTGAGACACATCTTGGATGTATAGTACATGTTGGTTGAGGTATATCTGATAAGGAATATTGTTGGTTCATAACTTGGTTATATTGGTATATGGTGTATGGCATGATATGGTATATGGTTAAGACACTTGTTATGGTTGATGTGCATGGTTGGCACATGGTATAGTACATGATATGGTATGGTATGGTATGGTACAAGATTGATACATGGTATAGTGTTGATGTACATTGATGATGTACATGGTTGATACATGGTATGGTACAGGATCGATACTTGGTATGGTGTTGATGTACATGCTTGATGGTTTAGGCATATGATATAGTTTATGGTGCATGGTTGATGCATGGTTTGGTACGGGTGTTGCTGCATGGTTGTTGCACAGTTTGGTACGGGTGTTGATGCATGGTTTATGCACTTGTTGTGGTACAGGTTGCGGTACACAGTTGATGTTTGGTATGGTACAGGTTGCCAACCAGACTTACATATGGAGTAAAGGGGCCACACACGATTTCCAGAGAGGTTGAGGAAGAGGTGTGGACAGCAGCCCTGCCACAGCCTACTAGCACTCCCGTCGTGGCCCGAGCTGTAGGTTAACGATTACCTAGTTCAAGAGGATCCACGATGCCGGGAGGGTAGACTGCAACAGTCGCTCACGATGATTCTAAGGGGCGCGCAATAAGGCGGGGGGCCTTATTCCTTAGAGCCCTTAGTCTCCCACAAGTTCACCTGGCGGAGTGTTGACTCCAGGGGTTATAGATGTCTACCAATTAGTCAAGTTGGCGAGTGGCACCCTTGGAGCACGTGGTGCATCCTGAAGGGCATGTCGCGTGAAAGAAACATAAGTTTGGCGAGTGGCACCCTTGGAGCACGTGGTGCATCCTGAAGGGCACGTCGTACAAAAAGAACCAAAAGAAGTGAGTGGCACCCTTGGAGCACATGGTGCATCTTGAAGGGCATGTCGCGCAAAAGAAACGAATGAGGCAAGTGGCACCCTTGGAGCACGTAGTGCGTCCTGAAGGGCACGTCGCGTTGATCATGATAAAGAAACAAACCTAGATGGCCCTAAGACATTAACGCCTTAGAAATCCTTAAACAACTTCCCTAACCAATTGTCGCCTAGCTCAAAATCTAAGTCCTAAGTCTAAGACTTTTCTAGTGTAAAAATTTAGGTAACCTTAAAGAAAAAGGCCCTAGAAAAAAAATAAAAATTCAAACAAAAACCCACTTAAGTAATAGTTAGGTCTTCATAAAATTCTTGGGGTAAATGACGAGAGTAAGAATTAAATTAAAACTAATGGTT
>JASDQU010101263.1:211140-221417 GCA_032191745.1 Picea mariana | reverse complement strand
TAATGTATCCACATTATTTTTTACGATGGTTAAAATTTAGACCCGTTGTGTGAACAACAAATGTCATTGTGATGTCATTGTGGACAACGACTTTAAAATTTACCCTCAAATAAAAAAGTGATGCTACTAGTAGCACTGGTTTTTTTTTTTAGTTGAAATCAAAACCTAATAGAAACCATGCCCTTGACAACTCGTACCATCATTTATAAACAACTCATAATCAACTCTTAAATAATTGCTTAGATTTTTTTTTTAATTTACATTAAAACAAAATTAAACTAAAAAAAACTTCGCAAGTTAGTTAAAAAAAAATACTCATTTTAAAAACAAAAACTCTAACCCGAATTTATTTTTTTCAAAAATTAAAAACTAAAAAAAACTAAGAAAAAAAATAATTGAAATTAAAAAAAAATAAATTAAAAAACAAATTTATATTAAATTTTTTTTTAAAGAAAAACTTAAAAAACTAAAGAGGAAAAAAGAATCCAAAAAAAAAAAGGTAAAAAACAAATTTATCGCCCAAAAAATCTTTTAAAAAGTTAAAAAAACACAAAAAAATTCTTTCTCCCTATATATATTTGAGGTTATAATTATAGTTTTATATTTTTTTTAATGAAATTTTATATTTTAATTAAAAAAATTAATATTAAGTTTTACTTTAGTAATTATATATATGCTTTTGAATTTAATTTTTTTTTGGTTATTTTTAGTATTTTTTTAGTTATTTTTCTCTCTTTTTTTTTAACGTTTCATTTATTTATTTATTTTTTATTTTTTATTTTTAATCTGGGTTTCAAATATATATTTTTAAATGTTTTTTTTTCTTCATTTAAAAAAAATTTGTGAAGTTTTTCTCCTCTCTTCATTTATTTTTTAATGTAAATTAAAAAAAAAGTTAGTAAATAAATTTTCAAGTGACCATTTAAGATTCAATTTTGGATTTTTATTTGCATAGGGATTTGTTGTCAAGGCCATCATTTCAATTAGGTCACAATTAACTATAACTTTAACGTTTAGATTTATTTATTTTTCCTTAGGTAACATCATTTTTTTATTTAGGTGTTGATTTTAAGGTTTTTTCTGAGCTATTGTATGAGTTTTGAAGGCCATGCTTGAAAAATGTTGTAATTTTGACCCCGTTAGAAAAAATGGTGCTACCAGTAGCACCACTTTTTTATTTTAGTGTTGATTTTAAGGTTTTTATGAGCTATTGTATGAGTTTTGAAGGCCATGCTTGAAAAATGTTGTAATTTTGACCCTGTTAGAAAAACTGGTGCTACTGATATTACCACTTTTTGATTTGGGGGTTGATTTTCACATTTTTTATGCAAAAATATGGGTTTTAAGGGCTAAAGTTCTCATTTTGAGGTCACAGCTCTCATTAAGTTGGTAACATTGTTAAAACTCTAAGATGTGAAAGTGAAGGCTTCTTACCAAACCATACCTCATGTGGAGTCTCTATTCAACCATACCTCACGTACAGTCATGTTGACTAGTGCTCAAAAGGAGAGATATTTACCAAATATTTTGTAGTGTTGATTGCCTCTGCCCAAAATTCGTGTGTGAGCCTAGAACCACTGAGCATGCTCCTTGCCTTTCCCATTAATGTCATGTTCATTCTCTCGGTAACTCCTTTCTACTACAGGGTATATGGTGTGGTATTTTGGCATGCTATGTCACATTGCTTGCAAAACTTCTCAAAATCCTTTCCATAGAACTCACCTCCATTGTCAGTTCTCAACGCCTTGATCTTCTTATCTGTCTATTTTTTCATAAGAGATTTAAACTCTTTGAACTTCTCAAAATTATTTTTTTTCTTCCTTAGGAAATATAGCCATGTCTTCTTGGAAAAACCATCTATAAAGGAAACATAATATAGAGATCCTCCTAGTGAAGGGACTAGTATAGGCCTACACACACCACTAAGTATCAATTCCAGATTATCTTTTTCCCTTGTTGCTCCAGATGGGAATCTAACCTGATTTTGTTTTCCATATATGCAATGTTTACATAAATCAACTTATAAAATACAATCAGGAAAACCTTCGAACATACCTTTGTTTTTCATAGCTTGAAGTATTTGTTTTCAATTGTGTCCCATCCTATGTTGCCATAACATGGCTGGGTCAACTTGATGAAGAATGTCAATTCAGTTTGTATCAAGTCAATTTGACTTCAGGAACAACAATTTTATTGCATCCAGTTGAGTCGACATTCCCTAACAACTTGTATAGGGTTCCAATCTCTCATATCTCTCATATTCTCATATCTATCATATTCACATAACCATTGTTTGTGAGGTGTCATATGAAAGGATGCACTTGATTCAATCAACCAAAGATCATGATTTGACTGTGTACTGGTCAACGCCAAGTACATATCACCTCCTTTATTCGAAATAGTATTTCTCTCAGTTAACTGCTTCTTGTTGGATCATCAACTAATCTCTGTTTATTTCGACTTGTAGTCTCTCTTAGAATTCCTAGATTTACTGCATTTCCAACATCTTCTCATCGACTAAACTGGGGATTTAGAACGATCCTTTGACTTAGACTTTCTATCGAAGAATTTTCCTTTATCTATGTTGATAGGTCGACCTCTCACCATCAATGCATCCTTGGTCAATATTTCCATGTTCTCCAGTCTCATTTCTTTAGACAACAAATATGAAACCATGTCTTCAAGCGTTAATGCGGTCGAATTACTCCCTATGTCCATGACTAATCTATCCCAGGAATCCGATAAAGAAGACAACAAGATAATACATTTATCCTCCTCTGTGATTTTAACATCCACAGACAGTAATTGACTTATTACAATATTGAATGCTTTTAGGTGCTATGTTACTAAGTGCCCATCACTCATCCTCAGAAGATAGAGTTTCTTCCAAAGGAACAACTTGTTTACCAAATATTTCGACTAGTAAAATATTCTCAACTTGTCCCACAATTTATTTTCATATTTTTCACCCGAGACATTCAACAATATTGAATCCGCAAGACAAAGTTGAATCATACTCCTTTCCCTTCTCTCGAGTTTCTCCCATTCTTCCCTCAACATGCCCATCGAAATTATTCCAGGACTCACAGTTACCCACTGTTCTCTATCTACAAAGAGATCTTCCATATTAAGCTTCCAAAGCTCAAAATTATGGCTATTGAAGTTTTCGATCTTAATCCTCCAACTTCTTTCCATTCTTTCAAGTGAAAAAATTCAAGATCACTAACTTGCAACTCCCACTGGACCTAGATTTAGCTCAGCTCTAAGATCTTCTTAACCTTTCTCTAATAACACTTGTTGAAAAAACTAATCCTCACACTAGACCAACCAGGAGAGAAAATATATATTTAAACATCAAATAAATGACAAAGACACACAATACACATATATTTTACCTTGGAAACCCTTAACCAAGAAAACCAACTTTCATTGAGAATCTTTCTCTCTTATTGTCTTATTCATTAATTGAATAAAGAGTTGCATGACTAAACTTATTCTATACCTAAGACACATTTTTCATCATACTCTCTTGCTTTACAAAAGAACAACCATGTAGCCAATTCGACTTACATCTACATGACCAAGTTGCTACTAGGAACATTGATATTATTACAATTACAACGCGCCTTATTTATAAGATTTACAACATGAAAAAAACCTAAATCATGGCACCCAAAAATGGTTACAGATCCACGCAGATGATTGGAAGCAATCTCATAAATCTCAAAATTCTATTATATTTGACTACTAGTCAGATACCATTCGAACTCCAATCGGCTACCACTCGACCTTCTGTCGATTGACCTTTTAAATTTATTGATTGACTACATCAATTTTTGAATTTCAAGTCGATCACTTCGACCTCAATGTAACCATTAAATTGTTTTTCTAGTCGAACATTCACCCAATTAATCCATATCGACTAGCCAATCAGATGACTGTTCCTTCACTACAAAAACGTAACAACCCAACATGTTGTGAGTAGTACGTCATAGAGGTGCCTTTGGTACACATGGTGTAGGTTTTATACTAGGGTGTAGAATCATCAAGGGGGTGCTAAAAAAAAGTTGGGTGGTGTTTGAAATGGTTAGAGTCAAGTTGGGGTGTGTACCATACTAGAAGTTGTAGGTTTGAAGGTGAATATATGCTAAGTTCATGTTGAGTAGGGATCATAGGTTGGTAGGCTCTTGATGATTGGGAGGACTTATCATCTTCCTATTGGTTATCCATAAATCCTTACTGAGGGAAGGGGTTGTGTAAAATGATTGGTTGTGGTGGTGGAGGAAAGGGTTATGGAGGGGATGCTACCCTTTGTTGGGGGTTAGGGACTTGATTAGACATCATTTCCTTCATCCGTTTGTATTCCAAAATTTGGGGAAAATGGTGAGTAATGAAAACGCTCACCACATAGTGCACAAGGGAATTTAGTTCAAAGATCATTGTTCTTTCCTTGTTTGGGTTGCTTGTTTTTACTAGAATTCCAATTTTGGTTACTTGTGTTGGAATTTCCCCCAACATTATAGTTTGGCTTGGGGGCATTGCCCCTAGTCCTCTATTTGTGTTTTTCATGTTCTTCCCTTTCTTCTTTTCATTATTCTACATGTTTGGGGGATTAACTAGATTCAGTTGCTCAAATTCTTGGATTTGCTAAGCTAGTGAAGATTGAACAAAGTTAATGCCAATGTGTTGCTGAGATGGTGGTGGTGCAGTAGTAGCTAACGAGGGACTAGGGAAAGGGTAGTAAGTATTTCTTTGTGGGGGGATATCATACTGGTTGTAAGATGTGGACATCCCTTTTCTAAAGTTTTTACTATTGCATGAGGATCCATGCATGTGTGGTGAAGTATGTATTCCTAGGGATGACACACTGGGCCTTAAATGTGATGGATTGATTCCACCTTGCATATGGGAGGGGTTATTGTGAGATATGTTTTTATTTTCATATGAATTGATAATGATATTTTGAGGCGTGTCAAATCCACCATAGTGACTAGTACTATAAGGGGATGGGTTCCCATATGGGTTGTTGACCTAGGTCATGGAACCTATCAAACCACATGTTGAATGGGATGTCCCAAGAATCTCTCTCTCAAATGGGAAAGGTTAAGGGGCATCGAGGATGAATGTGTGTAAATACCTTGACTGGGCATAGATCGGGTCAAAATATTTCAATTTGAGGATGACCTCATCTTTTGTTTGAGGCATGGTAGTGGCCACACACTACTTATTGTGCATTGAAATTTGATGGTGGTACGATAGTTTTTCGACGCACGTTCTTTTGTTATCCGATGAAACCTGGTTATTAGTTTCATCAGTGTATTCATGTCAGTTATCTGACACAAGTATGGACATCGGATATCTGACAATATCTCATTGGATGTACCGATGACCCTAAGGACCAAAAACTCATCGAAACTATACATTGTTTCCAATATCTAGGTGTTGGAAGTCCGACGTCCCAATATGTCAAATATCCTACGTCCATATGACCAATACTGTCAGACATGTACTCTCATAATTTCGATCAGAACGTTGGATATCCAATGACCACCTTCGATGAATAGATGATGGTTTTACAGTACGTCTAACAAGGGTGCCATACCTCCGACGACTGGTAATGTCGGTTATAACATCGGATATACAACGACCACCTTTGAAAAATAGTTGATTGTTTAATAGTATGTCCGACAGGGGTGCCATACCTCCGATGGCTGGTAATGTCAGTTATAACATTGGGTATCCAACGACCACCTTCAAAAAATAGCTAACGGTTTTATAGTACATCTGACAGGGGTGCCATACCTCTGACAACTAGTAATGTCGGATAGACGAGGATCACCATTGACGAATAACCAACGCTTTTATAGTATGCCCGATGGGGGTGCCATACCTCTGATAGTTACTACTGTTAGTCTGGGCATTGGAGTTCCGACGATACTGTGTACATTAAAAAAAATACATCTAGTCTTGAAACCAAACTATGATGCTAGCAAAACCGCCTCCTCAAATATATAGTGTCTCAAAGTATATTGTTGATCCCATCTCTCACCATGGAGAATAACATTCAAATATTAGTGGAAAAGAGCCAAAATTGAAGAAATAACCTAAGCTCCCATTCCCTCAAACTACAATATGAACTAGGTAATGTTTTCTAGAGACCACAAAGGATAATGACCACATTGTCTCAACTTCAACATAAAATTTGTAGTGCTAAACCTTAACAATGGTTGGCCAAAATGGAAAGTGAAAGTGCATAGAAAGAGGTAGTTCAATTGCACTATACAACCTTATATGAATTCCCACCATAGGATTATATTGGAGGGTTGTGGAAACAAGCATCATATGCATGCAGTGGCAATATTGACTCATCTTTCAAGACATAGTACAAGATGGATAGGTGGACCCATAGACATCAAGTAATCAACTGATCGAATCCCAATGGAATTTATAGGGTGGTGGGTGATAATGTATGGGTTAATTTCTAATGTTCATAACTCATATATGCACTTAAATCATGCATGATTATACATTAAGGTTTGGCATGGTTGAAACCCTGGTTTTAACTTTATGAGAAAATCATTTTTATGAGTGTTTATCACTTAGGCATGGGCATAATAGAATTCCAAGCATTGAGATGCTTATATTTAGGGCTGATTGGGAATCCTTGTTTGATAGATCTTTGAAGGGGGTTACCTCAAAAAGATTTTCATTAACACGAATGTAACATGGGTGCATGCTCACACTTTGGGGACACATTTCTACATACTAGGGATGTCAAGAATGTCCCAATAACACTTTTTATCCATGGTGAGATGACCTTGGGGATGTAACTTGAAAATGGAGATGTCCAAAAATGTACCCTATTAGTCAGGGTACCTCTGGATGAGCACGCTATCGAGGCATCACTTATTATTTAAAAACAAAAATGGGGAAGTTTATTTTTTCTCTTACTCACATGTAGTGCATCCCACTAGTTTTTTAAGAACACAAAACCATAAGAAACACCCTAACCCAAAAGAAAACATCACTTTGAAGTCTGGTTGATTAATGGTGAGCAGTGGGTTCATATTTTGTGGATGAAAACTTTTAATGGCAAAGGAATTTTGTTTCCTTTTCACTAGATTTACTTGGAATATGTTGGAGAGGACTACTGACTTGGATCTATAGCTTTATTGGTAGCCAAAAACTTGTGACAACAATGGATTTTTTCTCACTTCCCATTAGAATGTTGGCTTGAAACCTGTAACAACAATGTTTTTTGGGGATTCCCCAGAATCCACCTACAAATCGTTGGAGAGGCCTTCCCTCAAACTTACAATTTGGATTTGAATCTTGGAAATTCTTTGTTTCTTATTCATCATTAACCAGTGATAAAAAAATCTATTGTTTTTAATATTTTCAAATTTCTAGAGATTATATTTTTCTATATTTGGGGTAGGGTCCCTTATGTTGGGGTATTACCTTCTATATACTGTAACATATGGTGAACATTATCACACTCTCCAAGTGTATTGTGCAATCCCCACATACCTACATCCCCACATACCTACATCCCCACACATCCTCTTATTTTTAATATGGAATATTAAAAAGGAATATTAATATGGATGATGTTGAAAAAAGAAGGAAACCTTACCAAAACTACTAGTGAAAAGGAGATGGAAAAAAAAAAGAGTATTTCACATCCAAAATAGGTAAAAATGGCCACATCAATCACCTCCAAGTATGTCTTCTAACATCCTTGATTTTTTGTGAAAAAACTAGGCCAAAATTGCTAAAAACATAATTAAGACAATTATCTTTTGAGGGAGGGAAATGGAGATATTTTTAAAACTTGTTTCTATGTAATATATCCCTCTTATTTTAGTTTCCAATCCTATCAGAATCACTCCACTTTCAAATCATATGAATTTATGCCCAAAAAAGTAACTTCTTATCCCAAAATCTACATTGTTCCAATTTTGCATGTTGATTATTTATTAGCATATTTCATACATCAATTAAAATTAGGTTTAAAACCTATTTCTAGTGTAAATATTTCTATCAATCTAATTTCATCTCCCACTAGAATCATGTTAATCTAACATCAAATGAAAGAGTTATGCCCAAAAATGTAATTTTTGGTCCAAGATGGAAACTATAAACACCTTTGGCACATAAGTTGTTTCTTAGTCGATTTCACATGCAAAAACAATACACTTTCAAAAATTATTTCTATTTTACATTTACATATAAATCTACTTTCAACTGGCCTTTTAATCACTCCAATCTGGTATCATATAAAAAATTTATCATAGAAACATCATTGGGTAGTTTAAGCTAGCTACCACTCAACATGTTAAAATAAAAATTACTTCATGACCTGTTTTTAGATTTGTTTCATATACGCTGTTTTCAATCATTTTGATGATTAGTGGAAGAATAAATTCATCACATCTCTCTTCTTCCATAACCTCACCATGTATTTGAAGATAAATTCTATTTTTTTCTTGCAGATCACCAATGTTCAACAAGGTCAATTCAACTATGAACACATAATTTAAAATAGCTACATGAAATTTTATGAAAAGAGTGAAGCACCAAAAGGATTAAAATTTCAATAAATAGCAATAATTGGTTCCATATAACAAGTTATGAATCCAATAAAATAAGGAAGAGGATTACCTCAATGGAAGTGAATAAAGGAAACCCCTACCTCCAATGAAGACCATTACAAAAGAAGAAGAAGAAAAAAAGAAATTTTATGAAAAGAGTGAAGCACCAAAAGGATTAAAATTTCAATAAATAGCAATAATTGGTTCCATATAACAAGTTATGAATCCAATAAAATAAGGAAGAGGATTACCTCAATGGAAGTGAATAAAGGAAACCCCTACCTCCAATGAAGACCNATATATATATATATATATATATATATATATATATATATATATATATATATATATATATATATATATATATATATATCCTCTCCTAAGGAATCATAAGACATATCTTAATTTGAAAACTGGTTTTCCTAGTGAATCTTGATCTGTAGAAAAATTACCCTCATGGTGAAATCCCCCTGGGGCACCCTAAGGTAGAGAAAAAGTGAAAACCAACGATGGAAATGGTGCTTTAAAGAATAATAAAAAAAGTTTACAACATATTTCTAATGATATTTGTATACAAGTTCAAATTCAAGCATAGGAAAATAAATCTCAAAAGGACCTACACACTCCATTCCAACTTGCATCATCAAATCTCAAATAATCAAGGAAGAGAAAACTCAAAGGAATACAAGCTTCATATTTAATTCTTCTCAAAAGGTTTCATACATACGACTATGCATGAAATCTTGTCTTATTTTCGAGGATTTTTTCGAGGGTTAGATTCCAAATTCTAGAAGGATAAAGCAAATCTTCAAAAAGATTTTTTACATTTCAATATCAACTCCAATGATACTCATAAAAAAAAATTCAACCTCAAGCATGAATACAAAGTTCTACTCTAAAAAAGTGATCAAATTCCATATCATTCCTATATTTCTTATTCATATAGACATCAATAGAAAATAAAGTATGTATTGATGAAGAACCACTAGTACATATTGGAAAATTTCGACGTTCTATTTGCGACGTTATGGACAAAATTGGCCATACTATCGAAAAATAGAGGAAATTTTAATTTTTTTCTCGATATTGCCCAATAATGTCGCTCTTGCGACGTACTACCAAAACATGTCTCTCTTGCGACGAAGTTAGGAGGACATTTCTCTTGCGACGAAGTTAGGAGGACATCTCTCTTGCGATGACATTGCATTTTCGTCTCTCTTGCGATGTTGGTGAAATATCCGCTGCACTTGCGATGTTATGGACACTAGGTTTTCCCCACCCCAACGGTCACCTAGTATTTGACCAAGTCAACTTTGACTTGTTCAACTATCGTCGGAATTGCGACATTATAAAATGTATAAATATGTTGCATTTTATGGATGTTGAGACAAGTTTTCTATAATAACGACAATTCAAAAATGGTATAATCCGATCTTCTTGGAGAACAAAAAACATGTATTTTTTTTCAGTATATGTTTGTGGGGAAGAATGTCAGAAAAAATTAGAGGTGGGAAAACAATTAAAGAGGGTGAAAAGGGTGATGGTAATTGTTATTTCCCTTGCAAAAATTGTTGTACTAGACATCCCGAAAGAGTTTTAATAGCAACAACTAAAAAACATTGTAGAAAATATGGGCACATGGACGTGGGATCAAATGAATATCGTCCCATGGTAATTATATAT
>JASDQU010101263.1:166879-200048 GCA_032191745.1 Picea mariana | reverse complement strand
TTGATGTAATTCTCAGGATGGTAAGAACATGTTACCTTGATTTCAAACGACCGCATATCCGAAGACCAGCGTTGGGAAAGATTGGTTTCAAAAAACTCAGCCTTCTTCAACACTTGAGAATGAATCCTCCTCCTCATGGTGCCCTTTGCCTGTTATACTTTACCACTATTGAATCCTCCTCCTTATGGTGCAAGATGATGGAATTGTATACTTTATCAACCCACCATTTGAAGAGATTACTTGTGCTCATGTAATTTTTGGTGAAAATATCTTCCCAACAGGTGAATATACGTTTTTACTCAACTGAAAGGAAGGTTTCTGCTACACCAATAATTCCCATCTCCAATGCACTTTGAAATCTTGTCCTTAAATTTTGGCCGTAAAAGTGATGACTAGGAATACTATTGATGAGCTTGATCATTGTATCAGCTCAATTGTTAAGAAAATCGACAAGGAATGACATTGGAGTAATTATCTCTCCATTTACTAAAGCCTTCAAAACCTTATCAATTAAAATAGTAAGCATGTCACGTGTAGTGGAGTTATATTGTAGCGTTCGACCAACGATTACATTACGAAGATCGACATCTTCACAAAAATCTTTGACCATTGCTTCCAACAATTTTGCATCACAATGCTGAATGACACCCACTAGCCAAGACAAGGTAGAACAAGCGGATACGAGAGCCTCTTCATTAGATTTAAATTTAAGTTCTTTCACGTTGGCGTTGAACACGAAGCTTGGCTTCTTGCTCAGGATTCCAACAAACAACATCTAAATATCTCATACATGACTTCATACAATCACTAAACATCATTTAAGAAGAAACTGGTAAAATAGCCAAAACTTCATCCACATTGGAGAAATTAAAGCGTTCGTCTGTATCATAAGAATACATTAGTTGAATACATTTGATGTAATTCTCAGCATGGTAAGAACATGTTACCTTGATTTTAAAAGGCCGCTTATCCGAAGACCAACATTGGGAAAGCTTGGTTTCAAAAGACTCAGCCTTTTTCAACACTTGACAATGCAGTACAAGAGGATTTCCAGTATACTCCACTCTAGCTGAATCTGTTAAATGCAATCTTACGTCGGCCGTATTATTGTCTCCAAACCCTAGTGGCTGGTGTGAAAAAACAGAGGCTTATCGGGGGTTCAGGCATCGACGTTTACAAACACCCGATACAAAACGAAAACAAATATTCTCGAAATGCGAAACGAGGCTTATCGTAATTCGGGGTTCGGCATTTACAAACACCCAACGCAAAAACAAAACAACTATTGCCGAATCGTGAAATTCGAATAGGCTGTGGGCCCAACACTTCGGGTTTCGGTGTTTTGAATGTGAGCGGCTCTATTACACAAGCCGACGGATGACCCGAAAAAGAAAACCCCAAACAGAGTTTACAAACTCAATAAAACAAAATATAAACGCAGAGCACACCTCCAAATACAAAATAACAAATTCGATTAAAAAATGTTTTCAAGATCCATCAATTATAATCCGTTTCAGGTATTTATATAAAACAAAAATTGCCCCTTCGATCTCTGGAAAAATTAAATTAAAATGGTGATGGTATATCGTGGCCTTCAAAGGTTAAGGCGGCCACCGATTGAGAATTTTACGGCAAACCAATAAATTGGTGCTTAATCCTCAAGTCTTGAAGGGTCAAGACAGCCACCGATCCGCCGTTATTCAGGCGGTGAAATGATTATAATCTGACATACTCCCTCTTAATCATTTCAAAACAAAACAAAACATAAACATGTAATATTAAATTGTTGTTAACAATGCATTACAGCTTACAGACCCCAATATTATCTCTATGAATTTTAAACAATTAATTTCCCAAAGGCTTTGTAAAGATGTCTCCAAATTGTTCTTCAGACCTGCAAAAATGAACATAAATTTCTTTAACATTTACCAGCTCTCTAATGAAATGATATCTCGCATCAATGTGCTTACTCTGTTTGTGAAAAACATGATTCTTTGACAGTGCAATGGCAGATTTATTATCACAGACAATCTGAGTTGCACCATACTGCTCATGCAATAATTCATTCAAGATTCTTCTCATCCATACAACTTGACATGCAATTGATGTTGTTGTAACATACTCTGCCTCAGTAGAAGATAAAGTCACTATGGGTTGTTTCTTTGATGCCCATGCCACTGCTCCAGATCCAAGACTGAACACATAACCAGATGTTCTCTTCCTATCATCAATGGAACCTGCAAAATCACTATTAGTATATCCGATCAACTCAAAGTTCAAGTTTGATGTGTATCGAATACCAAAATCAGTTGTTCCAACAATGTATCTCAGGATCCTCTTTCCTACTTGCCACTGAGTACTCTTCGGAGTCTCCATGAATCTGGAAATTAAACTAACAACAAACATAATATTAGGTCTCGTTGTTGTTAAATACATAAGGCTTCCAACCAACTTCTTATATAGAGTTGGATCAACATATGATCCCTCATCATATTTGCTAAGTTTAGTACCAGTTACCATTGGTATTGCAGCTGGTTTACAATTCAACATTCTAAACCTTTTCAATACTTCATTTGCATATTTAGTTCGACAAATTAAAATGCCATCATCAGATTGATCCCCTTCAATTCCAAGGAAATATTTCATCAATCCTAAATCAGTCATCTCAAACTCTGTTTTCATGGCATTTTAAAAATCATCTATAGATAGATCTCCAGTAAAAATCAAGTCATCAACTTACAAACATACAAACATACAAACAAAATTTTACCTTCCTGGTTTATCTTTGTATACAGGGTTGGTTCACTTGGACTTTTGCTGAATCCAACACTAATCAAGTAATCATCAATTCTGTTATATCAAACTCTGGATGCCTACTTCAATCCATATAAAGCTTTCCTTAACTTGTAAACTTTATCTCTGTGCTTATCAATTTCATAACCCAGAGGTTGTCTTACATAAATCTCTTCTTCCAAACATCCATTCAAGAATGCAGACTTAACGTCCATATGATGCATGATCCATTTATTCTGAGCTGCAATAGCTAAGACCATCCTCACTGTGTCAATTCTTACTACAGGAGCAAAGGTTTCATTGTAATCAATACCGGGTTGCTGACTAAACCCCTGAGCTACAAGTCTCGCCTTGTACTTTTCAACTTCACCTTCTGCATTCAGCTTAGTCTTATAAACCCACTTAACACGAATGCTCTTCTTACCTTCAGGTAAGTCGACAAGATCCCAAGTGTTATTTATTTTAATGGAATCAATCTCCTCATCCATTTCTTGTATCCAGGCATCCTCTTTAGCAGCTTCATTAAAACTTATAGGATCACATGCCATTAATGCAAAAATTTAAATCTGATCTACTTCTTCATTTTGATCATATAATTCTCTTAAGCTTCTAGTCTTCTGACCTTTAAATCTATTTTTCAATGAAGCTAAAGTAGGATTCGATTCACTACTTACCTATGAATTTGTTTGATGTCCAACATGTCCAGATGGCTCACCACGCTCATGAGTTCTTGGCGTTCTAAATTGAGATGGGCTGAAATATGGTGCTTCCCTTGTAGGACTTCTTGCTGCAGGCATATGTGCATGTGGAACCAACTGTCCACCTCCTTCAGCCTACTCAGCTCCATCATCATCTTCACAGGGTAACACAGCTCCCTCTAAAACAGATTTATCAATACTTCCATCCCAGGCTTCCTCTTCTTTAAATTGAACATCTCTGCTGATTACATACTTATTGGTGATGGGATTGTAGAGTCTATATGCCCTAGACTCTTCACTGTATCCAACAAAGATACATCTCTTTCTTCTATCATCCAACTTCCTCCTCATTTCTTCAGGTACTTGCGCATATGCTACACATCCAAAAATTCTGAAATAAGAAACATTGCAAGGCTTACCGTCCCAGGCTTCTTGAGGTACATGATTCTTCACAGTCTTGGTCGGACTTCTATTCAAGATATAGACAGAGAAAACAACCACATCTCCCCAATATTCATTTGAAAGATGTTTCTCTTTCAACATGCTTCGAGCCATATTCATAATGGTTCGATTCTTCCTTTCAGCCACTCCATTCTGCTGTGGAATATATCGAGCAGTAAACTACCTTTTAATTCCATGAAAACCACAAAATTCAATGAATTCATTCAATTTATACTCACCTCCTCTGTCAGACATCAGGATCTTAATGGTTCAACCACTCTCATTCTCAACCATAGACTTAAACCTCTTGAAAACTTCAAAGGCTTCATATTTCTGCTTCAACAAATACAATCAAGTCTTCCTACTGAAATAATCAATAAAAGTGATAAAATAAACACTAGCATTCAAAGAAGGTGTTTGCATAGGTCCACACAAATCCATGTGGACAATTTCCAATGGAGCTTTTGCTCTGTAGGAAACACCTGAAACAAATTTCTCTCTGTGATGCTTCCCAAGTATATAGCTCTCACAAGAGCTTGCAGGTTGCTGAATATAGGGCGATCCCTTTACCATCTACTTCTTCTGTAATATATCTAAGCCACCAAAATGTAAATGACCATATCTCAAATGCCCTAACCAAGATTCATCTAAACTTCCAGCTTTATAAGCATTCAAAGAACCACTCAAATCATTTCTCATAACAAGTGGAAACATTCTATTCTTGGTCATATCTACTCTTGCAATCAACTGTTTGTTGGGAAATTTATCATAGATTGTACATACCTTGTTCTTGAAGAAAACTTTGTACTTTTTCTCCAACAGTTGTCCAACGCTAATAAGATTGCATTTTAAACCAGGCACGTAATAAACATCGTCAATATTTCTTTTTTGATTATTCTTAGTGTAAACTTGTAACATCCTTCTCTAGCGCACTGAGAAAACTTATTCTTTGAGGACGCTTGCTCGCAAGTGATCCAGACTATTATGATATTAAAACATTTGTCCTTGATTATGATGCGTTATGGTAGATGACATGATGTTTTACTGCATTGACATAGACAGGTGCTATTGACTCGGTTTTACTGAGTGTGCATGGTTTTGGACCTTGAGGATGCAGAGGCATCGACGAAACCCCTTGGACTCCGGATCAAGTCAGGTAGTGTGCTATTGGGGTTTGATTGTTTTACTGTGATTTTAGTACATTTGATTAGATGATATGATGTGGACATGTTCTGACACGATTGTTGATGATGCAGGCTGACAATAGCTTTCCGACCAGACTCACATATGGAGTAAAGGGGCCACACACGACTACCAGAGAGGTTGAGGGAGAGGTGTGGACAACAACCCTGCCACAACCTACTAGCACTCCCGTCGTGGATCGAACTGTAGGTTAATGGTTACCTAGTTCGAGAGGACCCACGATGACGCGAGGGCAGACTATGACAGTTGCTCGCGATGATTCTAAGGGGTGCGCAATAAGGTGGGGGCCTTATTCCTTAGAAACCCTTAGTCTCCCACAAGTTCACCTGGCGGAGTGTTGACTCCAGGGGTTATTGATGTCTACCAATCAGTTAAGAAGCGAGTGGCACCCTTGGAGCACGTGGTGCATCCTGAAGGGCACATCGCGCAAAAGAAACAAAAGGGCGAGTTGCACCCTTGGAGCACGTGGTGCGTCCTGAAGGGCACGTCGCGCAAAAGAAACAAAAGAGGCGAGTGGCACCCTTGGAGCACATAGTGCGTCCTGAAGGGCACGTCACGTTGATGATGATAAAGGAAGGAACCTAGATGGCCCTAAGACAGACAACACATTAAGAAATTTTAAAACAACTTCCCTAATTAAATGTTTCCCAGTTCAGAATATAAGTCCTAAGTCTGAAACTGTGCTAGGGGTAAAATTTTCTCTACCCTTGAGAAAACATCTCTAAAAATTTAAAATAGTAAAATTTAAAATAAAAACCCTTTAAGTAATAATTTTTGTCTTCATAAATTTTTGGGGTGAATGAAGAGAGTAAGAAATTAATTAAAAGCTGTGGATATAAAATATAAAGAAGAATTTAATTATTTTTAATTTTTGATAGTTTAAAAAGATGCTGAATTAATAATAAAAGGGAAAAAGGGGTTAAATTGCAACTGTCATTTTTAGCTCTAATAAAAAGGGGAAAGAGGGAATTTATAACATTTAGGAAACTACGGAATGGAGGTAACTTAAAAAGGGAAAGAGGGGAACTTATGGTAAAAAGCGAGGTCAACTTAGTAAAGATTCTGCAATTAAGAACCTTCTAAAATGAACTAAATTAGCAACTTCATTTTAGGGAAAGTATTTAAAACCTGTAAGGGAATCTAGGAACACCTAGGAGCAAAAATAGGAGTAACTCTAGGTGGGTGAGAGAAATAAGACAATTTATTAATTTAAAGAAAATAATTATTGGAGGAAAGTGGGGGATGAATGACATTTGTACGATGGAGAATTTTTACAAGATTTTTATTTAAAACTTAAATTAAATAAGATTTGGGGAAAGATTGGAAGTTCTAAAACTCTATAAAAGAGAGGAAGGAGGAGGAAGAAAGGGGATCGGCTGTTAGCGTAATGTTACACTGTCGAATTAGTGACTTGACTGATTTAGTTGTGGGGAGTTGGGATTTCCCAACTCGGATAGGAGTGGTAGCTCAGCCTTGTGAGGCGAGCTAGGAGATAGACGTACCGTCTGGTTAGTGTGTGGCCCCTTTGCGGCTCGGGGGGCTAAGGGGGAAGCAGAGTACCCCTAGCGTTGGCTGGGAGGTACCGGTGAGGTCTCGACGGTCGGCAAGCGAGATCATCATGGAGCACGCGGACGTCACCCGAAGCAGGTGATCAGGCAACGGTATGTTTTTCATTTTGCATGTTAGAAGGTATTAGGACCTTGGCCCTCTCTTATTGTTATCAACATTTTTTTTATCTTGGCTTGTGAGATGAAAACTACTTGGCTTAACTCTGCATGGGTTCTCGTCGGATTGAATGGTTTTCCTTTCTGTTCCTCGGCGATTGTAATTGTGTTACGGTTATAAAAATATTTCTTCTTACTCTGCTGTTGCATGTCGGTATTGGATAAAAGAGAGTTTATGACCTCGACATTGCTGACCTTCCTTGGTTCTGTGCGATCTACAACTGTGCCTTACGTTTGTTTTGTCTGCGTTTTTCTATTTTCATTTCCATGTGTTTCAGTGGAGGAAACCCACTCGATTCAACACCCTTCTCTGCATTTTTGTTTGTATTCCTTTGCGTTTTGGGAGTGATGGACGAATTCATTACCCAGGTGTTGTGCATTGATGAATTATTTTAGGCGCTGGTCTGTATGCTAAGAGATAAAAACCTCTTCCCTGCGTGCTTGAATAACTCAACGCTTGTTGTATCCATGCTTAAATGGAAACTACTCCAGCGTTTTCAACTTGATGCTTTCGGTAATAGACGAGTCGAGTCACCTATGTAGCCACTCCCAAGTCGATTGGTTGACTGCCCAGTCCTTCATTTAGTTATTTAGTGACTGCGTTTTCCCTTAATCCAGAAGGCATTTATGTTTACACCAACGAATGCAATCATCCTTATTTCAAAACTCATTTACTTGTATTCCCGCGATTCTCTGTGATTTTATATTGTATCCCTATGATTTCTTATTGTTGTGGGATAGCGATTTGTTGGTTCTCTGCGTTTCATTTTGTCTAGAGGTGATTTTTGTTGTTTCTTTGTGTTCCATATTGTTTATAGGTTAGCGAGCCCACTGCAAGCTGATTGACAGGGAGTGGTCCACGAATTGGTTCACGTTTTCATGTGGGTTAATACACCGACCTTCCTGGTGGCAATCATAGCGTTGCCCACGATTCTTGTGATGACTGTTATGTGTGCCATTCCAGCTGCGCCTTGGTCTTCTTGCGTAACTGCGATTTGTTGATGAATGGTTGCGTCTGCCCCCTTTTTCTCATGTTTTTACAGAGTCTTGGACTGCGTTGATTTCTGGTTGACCACGATTGTTGCCTGTGTCTGCCTTTATTGCTTAACCGAAATCTCATGGTAGGTCGGTGTCCCAATCAACTCAGTATCCGCCAGTTGGACTTGTGCTGAGACTGTGGTCACTGATTGACATCTTGTTGGTTTTAGACCGCCCATTCAATGATGTATTGCTTTATTTTAGGTGTCAGGGAGATTTCCTAGATTAAATTGATTATATTTTATGGTGGCCAGCAATAAAAGACTGCATTGATTCTATTTTTAGTATATTTTTATTGACAAACATCACATTATATATTTTATTACTTGGTTGCCGACAGACAACATTAAATATGTTCTCAATTAAAATACAACAAACAATGGTGGTTGCTCTTACGGTTGCCCATCTCTTAGCTTTATTTATCTGTTATTTATAATGAACTTAATACACAATATCCTTGATTACGCTTGACTGTGGTAAGACCACCGATGACCCAATGCCGGGAGGCTCGCTCTAAGTTGAAATACATCACCTTTCTGGTTATACATTACTTTTGCTAATGGGAATATATGAGTCCCCTTAGGATAGACGAATTTATCTTTTTAATGTTTTATAGGGGGTTGGTTTTCTAATTTAAAGGAAAGCATTCATTGTTGGAATTTGTATGTTAGCTTGCTGTTCAGTAAGACAAGTACTTCGTAAGCTGTTGGGATAAAATATCTTAGTACCTTCCTAAAGAGGCTATTTATATCCTTTTAGTTTATCATATATTTAGTGAGAAGAATAAATTATGTTAAGTGAACCTTTATTTATTATAATTATTAGATATATTAAACTTATGGATATAAGTGCAAATCTCTAGCTATGGTTCATGTTAGTTAGACTTATAGGAACTTGAGGTGTAGATGGTAAGCTTAAATTAATCTGAATATATTTTGTCGAAGCACTAGAATTGAATTTATTATAACAATGGTAGAATTACTTATATTGCATAGTAATGGAGAAACTATAGTACTAAGCGATAAAGGACTTGATTTATAGGTTGCGGAATTTCCCTTGTTATATGAGAATTGATTATGAGTTAATTGATTTTAGAATAGTGCGTTAACTATAAATTAAATGTTAAAGTTCATTTTAAATGATAATTTTTAACGATTCATTATTCTTGATTAAAATTGGATTAATTATTTGGTTAAATGTTAAACCAGTCGAGAACATAATTGCAAATTAAGGTCCTTGAATGTTAATTTAAAGGGTACCTTGATGACAAATTATGATCTAAAGTTGTGCGATGGGATGGCCTTATGACTAGTGTAGATAGTAGTCCTTTGTTTAATTAATGTTGTATAGGGTCGTAAAATTTTGTGTGCTTGGTCTGCTTGTGTCGGGCGGGATGTAGACACCTCCATGTTCCTCAGAACAGTTGCGAGCCCTGAGACCTTAAATGGTTAAAATCGATGGGAACTTGGGCTTGAGAGTTGCTTATGTGTCTTGGAGGTCCTAACCATTGTAGGGCAGGACGGGCGGGTAGTCTGTCTTATTTATTTGTTGATTGATGGTCGTTCATTGCATGCTAATACTTGATGTGTGTCTTAGGTCATCATGTTGTGTTCGTCGTTGTATGCGTCTTGTTCGTCGTCGGGTGGCGACACATAGTCGAATGTGTTTATTACCCTTGTACACACGCGCACACATTGTTTTTGCACTTTCAAAAAAAAAAGAAATTGTACTTATCAAGAGGTTCATCGTCGTAACGAGGAGGCTCGTTACAAAATTGGAACCACACCTTTACCATTAACTGTAACCTTACAATCATTTCCCAGTTTTACTTCAGACTAAATACTAGTATCAATAGAAGAAAATAAATCCTTATTACCAGTCATGTGGTTACTGCAACCACTATCCAAAAACCAAATATCATTAGCACTTTCCCGAGTGACATTACAAGTCAAGAACACAGGATTTTGATCATCCTCAGATTCATTTCTGATATGTGCAGACTGCTTTCCAGCATTTGCCTGCTTCTTCCAACATTGCCAGGGTTTGTTGTTGCTCCCTCTTAAATTAGGAGGATTCTGTTGGGACTTCTCCTCAGACTCTGATTCAGTTCTGTTGTCCCTTCGACCAAAAAATCGACCTCATCTTCCATGATTATAAAACCTTCCTCTGCCTCTGCCTCTGGTAACATGCAGATGGGATTTGAAAGCATGCTCCATTGATCCTTCTTCATATCTAGATATCCTAGATTCATGAGCAACAAGAGAACCAGTTAATTAGTCAATTTGCATTTGACTTAAATCTTTAAATTCCTCTATGGGTACAACTACAGGTTCAAACTTCTTGGGTAAAATTCTCAGCACTTTCTCAATAACTCTCTTATTCTCAACATCATCTCCATACTGCCTAAGCTGGTTCACAACACTCATCACTTGAGTCATGAAAGTATCAACACTTTCATTATCCTTCATTTTCAGATTTTCGAAGTCCCTTCTTAAATTATGCAACTTGACTGTCTTCACCTTGGACACACCTTGATAACAGGTTTCAAGGATGTCCCAATCCATCTTCAAAGATGCAGCACTAGAAATCTTCGTAAAAATGGATTCATTTAATCCTTGCTGGATTAATCCAAGATCCTTGTTATCCTTTTTCATGTTTTCCTTCAGCAAAACACGGTCAACATTAGAGAGAGCCAATTGTGTTGCTACATCAGTTGTCTCAACATAACCATCAATAACATAGGTCCATAAATCCTGAGAATGCAAAATCGTCCTCATTTGAATATACCAAGAGTCATATGACTTCTCGCTCAGGACTAGAACCTGAACTTTAGAAGAACTACTACCAGACGCAACCATTAATATAAAATTTGAAAGGAATCAAATAAAAAATTCATGCAGGAAAACTAGAGGGAAAAATTGGGCGCCAACAGGAACGATCTGCACTGAACTAAGAAATAACAGGATAGACTACAGGCTCTGATACCAAATGTGAAAAAACGGAGGCTTATTAGAGGTTCGGGTATCAGGGTTTACAAACACCCGATACAAAACGAAAACAAATATTCCCGAAATGTGAAACGAGGCTTATCGTAATTTGGGGTTCGACATTTACAAACACCCAACGCAAAAACAAAACAACTATTTCCAAATCGTGAAATTCGAATAGGTCGTGGGCCCAACACTTCGGGTTTCGGTGTTTGGAAGGAGAGAAACTCTATTACACAAGCCGACGGATGAACCGAAAAAGAAAACCCCGAATAGAGTTTACAAACTCAATAAAACAAAATATAAACGCAGAGCACACCTCCAAATACAGAATAACAAATTCGATTCAAAAATGTTTTCAAGATCCATCGATTACAATCCGTTTCAGGTATTTATAGAAAACAAAAATTTCCCCTTTGATCTCTGGAAAAATTTAATTAAAATGGTGATGGTATATCGTGGCCTTCAAAGGTTAAGACGACCACTGATTGAGCATTTTATGGCAAACCAATAAATTGGTGCTTAATCCTCGAGTCTTGAAGGGTCAAGACGACCACCGATTCGTCGTTATTCAGGCTGTGAAATGATTATAATCTGACAGCTGGTTAGCCATTACTTCCTGGAAATACAATGAGATTTTGGACTCAATATCTTTGCAGAGGATATGCAATGAATTACGGTCTTTGTGTTCTATATTTTCAATGAAAGTAGTGACAATTCTTAAACAATGTGCCACCGTCTCTTTGATCGTTATCAAATTTCAAGTCATTGATTTAAGAATCTGTGTTGATAATGAATTATTATGTGTGAGTGGCTTTACTTTATGTCACTAGTTTAAGGAATCCATGGTTTAAGAAATATGACGTCAGTTGTTTTAAGAAGAAGTCTCATGTTTATTTCAACTTATACGGAGGATATATTAAAGTAAAAGTAAACGAATCACTTTAAAATCTTAAAAAATAAATTCAATCAATTTATACGAATATATTAAATTAAAGTAAAAGTAAACGAATCTCATAATCAAGTTATACGAATATATTAAAGTAAAAGTAAACGACTCACTTATATGCCAATTCAATCAAGTTATTAGAATTCATAAAAAAAAAATTCAATCAAGTTATTAGAAATCATAAAAAATAAATTCAATCAAGTTATTATTTACTTTTTGATATGGCTTATTAGTCCCTGCCAAAGGCCTGGGACTATAGCAAAGAGTTTATGGTTGACTGGATATTATTTTAGTTTGAATTTTATTTATTTTTTTAAATTTTCAAAGTTTAATATAATAGTTTGCATTTTTTCAATTAAATAATAAAATTAATATTATTTATCTGTATTGTTATTGGATATAAAATTGAAAGTCTTATTGCAGAACTGACGACAGAGGTCTATCAATATTTACATTTCATAATAGTTTTCTATAGTTTTCCATAGTGAGCGATCCCATCCATGCTTGGCTCGCAGGGATGGCATATGTCAGTTGCATTAATGAAAGAGACTGTGAGTTAACGACAACTAGACTCAAAGTAATTACAATACGACTGGTTAATACAACTGCTCATAAATAGAAGGGATATTTGAAATAACACTTAAATCCACATGGAATAACAATAGTTACTTGTTTTCTATAAACAAACCATTAGGTATATGAAACAAGGTTAAATATCTCACCTATAAACCTAGATTATGAAGTTACCAGTGCGTTGCGATAGCTCCTTGAGAAAAGTCTCGCATAGGGTATCCAGGACTGAAACCTTGAGAAGAGCCAGGATTCTTTTGGTTATCAAGTCTGTACAAGGCGAAGTTTAATCGAGGAGAGACGACATAATGGTTAAACATTTTCTAAGATAACCTTGGCAGATGCTAGTGAAGTTCCACTAGGATAGCAGAATGAGCCTTGCCAAAGAACTCATCGAAACCATAACAGAGTTTGTTTAGTTCTAGGCCATTTCGAAGTAAAGACTAAGGCAGGCTTCGAGCCCCACGTCTGTACCAACCTGACACTTCTAGCTGAGGAAATTAAATTCATAAGATGAATGAGACATTTCATTTAAACTTGTTTCTCCAAGTTATCTTATTTCTCCAAGTTATCTTATTTTAATTTGTTTTGACAAAGACTAATAAAAATATGGTCAAACTTAGCTGGTTTACTATATACATATTCATCTTATCTCCATCATTAGTCATTAGTTTTGGCAGCTTAATTTAATAATTGGCAGGGACTAAGCTGTCATGCAACTCTTGTTTATATGGAGTTTCTTAAACATTATGTGAGTGATTTTGAGAATATGTAGTATACTTAATAATGATATGATATATGAACGTTTAGACTAAAGCATTTTTATATGAGTGGTTACGAGAGTTTCTGCGTGTACATTGGATGACATAAAATCTACAAGAATATATTAGCATACCTCGAAGCAATGGAAAGAGAACGTCGGAAAAAACTAACATATGTTTTTTTCATAATGCTAATTTTACCAATGTGTACCATTCTACTATCTTTTAAATCATAGGAAACCAAAATCATTCATTCAAAATCTTGCACCAACTTTGTGATGTGATGTTGATGAACTTAAATATGCTTGGTTGAACATGAAAAACCCAACAGAAGTATAACAAAAGTATTTTTTGTGCTAATTGAGCGCCTGAAATTCTTCGAAGTTAAGGTTATGTTGGAAAACCAATTTTCTAAAATAAGAATACTAACATTTGAAAATATATTAAAACTTCAAAATAATACAAAACTAATTAAATTTTATATGATTATTTACAGATTCATAATTTCTTATATTTTTCATAATATAAATTCATAAAAATAAAAGTAAAATAGACAATTATTTTTCTTTTTCTTAGACTCTTGGTTTGTATAATCCTTTGCCTAAGTTAAAACTAATCATTTATTTACATTTCTCAAAACATGATTTAACAACTTGGAGTAAAATAAGGCTCAATAAAAAAAATTGGACATGGTCGTGTAATTTGTTTTTCAATAAAATGTAGCTAAATTTCTATTTCCATGGCAATACACATAGTCAAATCTTACATGTATCATTATTAATGACAATCGAACAATCTACATAGGGAAAGATCAAACCACTGATCAAAATGATGTAGTTACACTGAACTCTTTTTAATTTCTTTGGAACAAAGCAGTTTGAGAAGAGGGTTGCATCTACTTATCCTTAGACATAAATGAAATTGGTAAGAGCATTGCGGAATGAAGTTTCCTTTTTGAGATCCAAGAATACTTTATAAATAAATGAAGGCTACAATAAAACTCACCTAAGGCACACGGGATACCCACCCATAAGTAAATGTTTTTCAAAGGGACCCACCACATTTATAATTGTGAGCTAGGTTGTTTTAATGATATTTGGTTAGGCCAATTGCTTCAAATGCCAAAAGGAATAATTTGTTGTCGACCCAGCTCCTCTATCTCACTAAATCATTTGTTACATATCATTGGTATTTTAAGCTTAGTAAATCATTTGTTACATACCATTAGTCCTTTCAACTTAGTTAAAGAGACAAGTACTTTACCGGTTATTTTAACAATTTTATCATGTTTTATTAATAATAATATTTTTTTAATATTTTAAATTTTATTAATAAAATTCAAAACCTACAAAAAGATAAATTTCCATACAAAATGCACTACCATGATATATTTGACCAAAACATTATATATATATATATATATAACCAAGAAATTAATTAAAAAAAATTAATGAAAAACTTTTTACATGAAACTTAAAATATTTGGATTAATTTATCTTTCTAAAACATTATTCTTACATATTATTTATTTTAATTTAATTAGATTCCATCTAAAATATCAAGATATCATTAAAACCTTGTTAAAAAAAACAAATTAATACAATTTAAAACAAATTTCATATTCTAAATTTTATGATAATATATTTAAATAATTTTCAAAAATAAATTTTTGGTTTTATTTATTTGTAAGATAAGGTTATTTGAGGAAAATAGGTGACCCCTTTAATATTGTGTTAACCATAATTCAACTTGTCTTTAAGGAAAATATATTAATCAACAAAAACTCAAAAATATTAATATAATATTTTTAATATAATTAATTAGGTCTGGAACTCTGGTTTGGTGATGAAAAATAACAACCTCCCACAATGTTTTAGGTATGTTTTCTCTTCTTGTTCCTGGTTTAGCTATATTAGTAGTTGTTCCTATTTTATGTGCATCCCATGAATCAATATTAAAAGGGTAATCCTTAGCTCGATTGCAGATTCTATAGTAGGTGTTCACTTTCCTTCTCCATCCACTTGCTTTAAGAATATGAAAAACTAAAGTTATAAGATTTTTTAGGTAATTTTTTTTAGTATTTTTAGAATGATATTCATTGTAAAATTTAAAATTTTTAGTGTACAATATACTTGTTAAGAGCTCAACATGTGTTCTTACTCTTAAATTCTCTACAAATCTCAATTATAATTTTCTCTATCAAGTCCAAATTGTTAAATTATAAAAAGGACGATGAAATTGCTAAATTATTAAAATGTTTTTAGATTTCAAACATTTTGTACCTAATAATTAGTTTATAACCACTCTTCATATTAAAATTATTTAAAGGTTTTTCTTTTCAAGAACTTAATAAATGATACCATAAAGAGTAAAAATAAGCAAAGACAAAAGTTTAAATTTTTTTATAACCATTCTTCATATTAAAATTATTTAAAGGTTTTTTTTATTTCAAGCACTTAGTAAATGATACCAGATAGAGTAAAAATAAGCAAATACAATAATTTTAATTTGTTTATAACCATTCTTCATATTAAAATTATTTAAAGGTTTTTCTATTTCAAGTACTTAGTAAATGCTATTTCAAGTACTTAGTAAATGCTATTAGAAAGAGTAAAAATAAGCAAGGACAATAATTTTAATTTTTTTCCATGGAGGTAAGGTTTTAAGAAATCATTATTAGTAAATGATATCAGAAAGAGTAAAAATAAGAAAAGACAATAATTTTAATTTTTTTCTAGGCAGGTAAGGTTTTAAGAAATCATTATTATTTAAAAATAAGCAAAGATAATGATTTTAATTTTTTCAAGGTAGGTAAGGTTTTAAGAAATCATTATTATCTTTTAATATTTAAATGGAAAAGATCGGAAAATAAGTCTAATCAATTTTTTTTATTATAAATGTTCGAGAAAAGAACCTCCCACTTCACACGTTTACGTTTGAAAGGATAGATAATTTTTGACCAAAATACAATAACCTGGTCCACCAAAGTTGCAGGCTCCACAATAAAAAAGACGAGATGCTAATTATAAGAAAGCAATGTGTGTGAATAGACTCCCCTGAGGCTGGGGTCCTGCTGGGGCAACAATTTCTTGGCATTTTCATCTTGTAAATCTGAGAACTGGCGGAGGCCAATACAAAGAGATGTGTTTGAGCGTCTGAAGCTAAACCAATAGAAGCCATTTATTTAATTATTTGCTTATTTTCTTGGCTTAGAAACTTGTATCTTGCAGCCTGCAGGCGGTGACTTAGAATAAATACATGTTTATGGTTACTTTGATTCAAGAACTCCGATATAATTTGCTACAAAGCTATTTAATGTAAATTTACATGAAAGAAGAGAAACTTTACATGAAAACTTTTTATGAAGTCAGGCTTGCTTCAGAAGCTTTAAAATTTTATGTAGTCGAAGCTTGCTTCCGAATCTTGAAACATCATGCGCACCTTCCAAATCTTGAAACATCATGAGCAACAATTGGCTTGTATATATCAAAGTTTAAGTGGATTCCAGGCTAGAGAAATTAGGAATACAGTCATTTAACTGCTAGAATCGATTGAAACAATCTTATTTGTCTTCCTACTGTGTAATATATTTTCATTTTTTTGCCTTCTAGTTGTTCTAGGATGTGAATAAAAGGTTAAATATGTGTGAAAATTTAATTAATTTACTAATGCTTACTAGACAATCCATCAATTTTAGATAGCGCTTGCTTATTTTTTTCATGAATTTGTCTTGCAAGCAAATCTACTCACAAATCGCTCATTCTGGTGTGCAGCAACGAGGTCAGGGACACGCAACAAAACACATCTTGTGCAGAGTGGTAGCCTGAATTTAAACGATGAGTATGCCAAAGATTTCAGGAGAAAATTTTTTAGCAAGTCAGTACCAACCAAGGACAAGAAACATGAGACACATATGCATCTCCTTTCCATTGTTACAGGGTTTTGGCAGAGCACATTCTTGAACCTGACCAGGAAACCGTAAAAGAGATTCTTAAACGAGGGCTTCCACCAAGCATGCCAGAATTATATGATTTGGTTTCAGGTTACTTCAATAATAGCGCTGAGCCCTCTATTCTCTTATTTCAGTGTAGCATCTCCCACCTAATATTCAATATGAAGCTCTACCTCTTATTTCATTTCTGTAATGCCAATCCTTACAGAAATCCTTTTTAATTGTCCCCAAGTTGAGATGTCAAGCTGTGGCATGGCCGTTTCGCCTGAAGAAACTTAGAATGTGCGGGAACAAAAGCTTCTTATCGGGAATCACAAACCCGCTCTGCTCCAACGGTAACTTTAACATCTGGTGGTTTGAGTCTGTTTATGATATTGGAGAAATATGGAAACCGCCACAACTGGTGAGGTTGACACATGCTCGGTTTAGACTTGGATGCTAGGATATACTATTGTTTGCTTGCTGTTATGAAATTACTGAAATCTAAATGCAAGAAATCAGAATTTTGAGGGGAGTCGGTGAAAGATAAGACGGTGCAATCGAAATGCAGGAAAGTTTTGAGGGAAGTAGGTGAAAGAGAAGAGGGTGATTTTTGAGGTGAGTTGGTGAAGGATAAGACGGTGAACTCAGACATTCACAGTGGACAGATTCACGTGGAAATTGTTTATTTGTTGTTGATAAACACACATGGCAATTGTTGATTTGCTGTGGACGAACTACGAAAGATGCAGAGGAACCTCTCCTTATAAGAACGCCTTCGATGTAATAAAAGTAAAAGTAAACGAATCACTTTGACGTCATAAAAAATGAATGAACATTCCAATCCATCACTTGCATGCAAATTTGGGAGTGTATTCATCCGGTCATTTTCCCACCACGGGCTAAAACGACTAGTTTTTGTTGGAATTCTGTAGTTTTTTTAAACAATTTGAACATTGTTTAGATAGTAATTTTTAATTCTCAATAGATTATGAGATGTCAAGATTTTCTAAATTACATTTGAGTAATAAAAATTACAATTTTCTTATTAATGAATTACAAATTTTAAATTACATAAAATAATTAGAATAAAAACATTAAAAAAAAATTACTAGTTCCACATAGTTCATAGTTTCGTAAGTCATAATTTTATATAAGTTTTATAAAGTTTTATAAGTTTATGAGTAGTGGAACTATAAAATCCTAACTGGAAAAGAAGAAACAAGATGCAAAACAAGCTTAAGTGTGTGAATAGGTAGATCAAAGAATGAATATTGAACAAGCTTCAAATGTGTTTAAGTTAGACCAATGTTCAATCATATGAGAATATTTTCTTGGAAATTGGAAGGTAGATCTTGCTCAATAAACCATAAAACCATGAGATGCTATAAAAGTGCTAAATATGTATCCCATTACACAATGACAAGGGACCACGAGACCATAGCAATTGCATCATTCATTCATCATATCATCAAGGACAAAGAGTCCTCTCAAATGCTTAAATGTGAATGTATGTTTGGGAACATTATACTCATAAGAATAAACCATCCACAATCTGATAAGTGAGAAGTAAAAATAACCAAGTTTTGCCAACAATATCAAGAGATCAAGCAAGTTATGTTGCATATGGTATTGGAGACACTTTTGAATCTATAGGGTAGAAAACAAATTATGTTACACTAGAGAGTTGGATAAAGGTTATGTATTTTTGGTAGAAACTAGATTGAGAGGCACTTCCAATGAGAAATGACTCATAACCTTTGAAGCAATATGAAGGGTTATATATCTGCTTCAATTTATTCTTCTAGATTGGCCCAAAAACACTATCCATTTATAATATTTCAAATATTATTATATGTTGAAGATAGTGAAAAGTTACCTTGTACTTGAAACATATGTGGGTATTGGGGACATGTGTAGGTTGTGTATGTTTGAACAAATTTTAGAAGTTGGGTTGGAAATGCATCAAAGTTAGATAAGAATATACATGTTGCATGAGTTCTAAACTACTATACGTCAAAATGCATCATGAATTATGAACTTGGAGAATATATTAATGATGGTTATTAAGTAGTTGTTGTTTCGTTGCTTATTGATAGAGAATGACACATTTGTCGGGGATGGTGATTTTTTTAGGGTTTTGTAGCAATTTCTAGCATGATGACTTTTACTTTCACAACTGATATGGAGAGGAATAACTTGACATGTGCATGTTGTATTTTGTTGATAAGCTGGTTGTGAGATGATAAATTCAATAACATCATTACTACTTTATTCTACTTATGATTGGGATAGTGTATCTAGATGTAATCTAGTTGTATGCTCTTATAATGATTCATGACAAGTATAACATTCATAGCTATTGGAATTTATTTGTGTAATTTCCCTTGGTAGATATTTGAAGTTGCAGACAACAAAGAGAGGGTTATTTTGATCTGTATGATTCAGCCATTGATGTAGGAGCATCTGATCCAAGTTTTAATTCATTGACCTAATGGTCAATTAATTTTACCAAAGAGGGTTGGTCCTCTTAATTTTATTTAAATTTGTAATAATTGTCTCAAATGCCTCCAAAAGGCATCGAGAAGACTTAATTAGTTGTTAGATGTGGTTTGTTTGTTTAATTTAGGGATTTTGATTGATTTTAGGGATTTATCATATGTTTAAGGGTTTGGTTGTGGTTACTCGGGATTGAGCTTCCAAGATTGGTTTGAGCCTATAAGGCTATGTTCTGTGATTATAATAGAGTAGAGAGACTAAGAATTAATGTGAAAGTGAGGTTTTGTGTAATCAGAGTTGCAAAGAACTCTGTGTTTGGTTGTATTGAATTCCTAATTTATGAATGCAGACAAATTGATTCTCTGTGATTATCTTATGAAATATTTGTATTAAACCCTGTGTCTTATTGTGTGTGAGCTGGGTATGAATTATGGTGCATGGTAATTATCATAAAGAAGTTGTGTAAAGGAACGTTGATCATCCTTGGATCAACGATTCCTATTCTTCTCGCTTTGGTAGGTTCGGAAACTAATTTGTGTTGCAGGTTTATAAACCTTGGAAATCCTTGTGATTATACACAAACACCGTCTAATTGGGATCCATTAATTTGAGCTCTCAGATCATAGCCTTCGCGAACACACAAGAGGGTTGATCCAAAACCGTCAAATATGAACAGGAGTGAAATCAACGATGTATATCAACAAGTGCACCATAACGTTGTGAGGTAAATAACAATTGAGGAAAGCACGCTTTTAAATCCGTATCATTTTTTCATAGTGCTGACGTGTTGTAATCCCGTCGATGTGCGTTATAAAGACCGGTTAACCCATGTTCAACTTACGTCGCGTGAGTCGTTCATTTTAAGTCACAATTAAGTCGTGACCATTGATTCGAGAGAAGGGAAAAGAGATAAACAAGATCAATGCTCGATCACCACCCATGGTCATATGTTTGTAAATATCTTAGGTGCTTCTGCGGGTGGAGTTTACACACAATGAAACTTAACTCTGCCGGGAAGGATTTCACACCAGATCGTAATGGGTAATTTTTCAGTGTGATCAATTTGATCATTCAGGGCATCAACCACAATTCCCATTTCTCCTCAATAGGACAACCTCCCTTTGAGTGAATTTTGACCCCATGTGCCGCCTGCAAATTATATGCCCCTGTGCAAATCATTCACTCTTTCTTATCTTGTATGTTATACTATATGGGTATTTTATGTGATTCATTTAGCGTACATTTATCATCCTTAGTACAATAGACACATTAGGGGTCACAAAATATGGAAGGTATTTTATGTGATTCATTCAACATACATTTATCGTCTTTATTACCTCTCAAAACCTTAGGAAATTCATTTTATGAGTTAATTATTAAAGTGAATGACCTTTTAATTAAGTCAAATGCCTAAGTTTTTGGCATTATTAAGTGAGTTGATTAAATCCTATTCATAATATCTAAAGTGAAAGGGAGATCTAATCTCAACCCTTGATCAATTTAGGAGATATAGGGTTTTGGATTTAGGGTTAACTCAATGTTATAAAAGGAAGTTTAAGTTAGAAGATGATACACACATGTAAAGTACTTTGGAGCAAAGGAAGATTCTTTTCTCATGTTCTTGTGTCACACACAAATTTAGTGAGATCCCATTGATTGGGTGGAGAAATACTTCCATCCAAGTGTGCAAGGGAAGGGGTCGAGGAAAGGTGCAAAGAAGAAGGAAGGGAGATAACATCCAATCAACAATATCGAAGGAATGATCTTGAGGTTTGTAAGGCTTGGATATTTGCTACATTGTATTCCTTATGTGGTCTATTATCCTAAGACAAGAGGCCAAGATTTTATTTAATAAAATCAACTCAAATCTGGTTTTCCCTTAAGGGTTCTTGCAAGGGTGATACCCAAATATGTTGTGTGCAATGTGTATGGTTTTAGTTTGTATTCTTTTATTGTAATGTTTCATTAAGTAAATCAGTTGTGCATTTATTTAATAAGTGATTTATTCAAAATAAACTATCGGGTGGTGGGTTGAGAAAACTAACATTTCAATTGTCATGGTGTTATGAATTTGGAACATGGATTTTGAAGCTAGAAAGTGATCTAAGCATACCATGATCTAGTGAGAACCTCCTCTCTTATTGTTCCAGGCATGGATCCCATAGATTTTTGGAATGTCGATTATCCTCAACCTCTCTATTGCTTCCTTGAAGGATTCAATTTCTTCCTCTAGTTTCCTTATGCCTCGTTTCTTCTCTTGCAAAGAAGTAATCATGTTAAAATCTCCCCCCTATTATCCATGGGCGATCTTGGATTTTCATTCCTAGTAATGTGATGGAGTCTAGGAAGGATCATTTGATTACTGGAATAGGATGGTCATAAGCATTAGTTATGAATCCATATTCCATTGTTCCTAGAAGCTTGTATCTGACACATATGATTCTTGATGTTTATGTTGTGACTTCAACAGTGATCAAATCTTGGTCCCAAAGGATAGCCAGGACACCTGAATCTCCTTCTATAGTTACTATAGCTACTCCACAGGTTCTCCAAATTTTCTGAGTTATTCAATTCAAGGTGTCCACATCACATTTAGTTTCCTTCAACACAACGATACCTTATTTTTCTTGGGATATCCTTTTCCTTAAAATCCTATATTTTTTAGAGGGAGCATTGAGACCTCGAATATTCCATGATATGATCTTCATTTCAAACTTGGGGTTGAGTGCTAAAGTATTTCTCTTGGAGGTTGATGGTTTTCCCTGAGTCAACCAACAAGGCCCCTATTTCATCTATTTTTTTCTTGGACGATTTCCTCCCTCGCTTCTTTTCCTCAGCTCCTGATTATTAGGATTTTTCAGTGGGTTAGTCATGACGCTTAATCCACCTGAGGAGGTTAGGTTTTGATTTGTATTATTTTCCTTACCCTTCCCCTTCAGTAGGTCCTTTTGTAGTTTCTTTAGCCGACTTTCCAGTAGATTGTTGATAGTTTCTCTCCATGCCTAACTATCAATGCTAGAAGATATATTTCTACTTCCTCTTGTTCCATGTTCTATCTCATAATGTCTTCATTTGAAGTTAGTTGAGTGTCTACTTCAATATCCTTGTCTTGCATCTCTATTTCAACCTCCTCTTCCTTAATCTTTTTTATTTGTTGCTCTATTTTTTGTGTTTTTGTTCTTCTTGGTTCCTTATTTTTTGTACATCCTATAGAGTCTTAAAAGTTTCGAGGTCTCCCTCTTGGTTCCCCTCTTCACTTGCCATTGAAAATTGTTGGAATTTTTTGATATTATTGTTTATTAGCTGATTTGGGGGTTTGTTTGGCTTCCTTTTTTATTTCCACTTACTTGGGACTTTTGTGAAACCCTCCTTATCCTTCTCTTCTTTGTTCTTTTTTGTTGAGTTCTCAACATTCTTTGAGAAATCTTGAAATAAGTAGATGTGCTCATGGAATTTTCTGCAATGGAAAGGAATATGTTCATAATCCAACATTTGGATCCATTCATTGTATCGATATATACAATGGTAAGGGAGTTTGGAAAATCCCCAACTATGTTCATGTACACATAGATTCTAGTGTATGAGGTGTATCTCCCAAACTTCTTTACCTTTGAGACCTTAAAAAAGGTTCCTAAGGTATTGCCTATTCCTTCTAAGATCTCTTTCTCCAACAATTCTTAGGGTAATGAGTACATTCATATCCAAACCAGTGCCTCAATGAATTTCTCCTTATATGGGGAAAATATCTCAGTCCAGTACCTCAGGTGGAGGGTCGTCGAGTTGAAACAATAGGTTCCCTCCTCAAATATTCTCTCTTTTTCCTCTATGCATGCAAAAATGGCAATTAAAAATCTTTTGGAGCCCATTTTAAGATCAATTTGGCCTTTTGGATTCTAGCGAGTCTTGACCCATCCCATCAGTTCCTTCTATGACAGCCAAATACCCATAAAATTTGCTATTACAACATGATATTTCATATATTAAATATGATTTCCAATATTAGGTGAAGTGATATCATACCTGGGATTTTCCTGAGTTTTTTCCAAGCATCCATTCTTTAGTCGTTTATCGAGATTTCTTTGGTCCTTATCCTGTTTATCAGAGCTTAACACTTCTAACATATATGCTCCTACACCCCCCATTTATTCTTCCATTGGGATCAGGCTCGCCTCCTTAAATGATTTGTTTTCCCCTATGGCCCATGTGTCTACCACTGTCATGGTGCTCGTGAACCTATGTCGCCGCCTACTACCAATCCCGCCTGCTGACACTCTATGTGCTACTGCCTCACTACCAAACCCTAGGTATGCTTCCACCACTCATTGTTTCTCCCTTCTTCATAGGATGGTTATACTTTCACTCAACTCATTAAAACTCAAAATTGAAAACATAAAAATATATGGATATGCAAAAAGATGTTGTCTAAACGTTCTATGTTTTTGGCATTTTTCATTGGAATCTGGTGATATAAATGTGGTGAAATGGAAATTTTACATTGTTTGAATTGCATTTCTGAATGCATAAATGGATTCAACATCCTGAAAAAACCTTAGGTTACTTGGATTAAACAGACTTAACCACTCAAATATGCAAATCCAACCACTTCTCACTAAATTTCATGCAAAATTAAACTGATAATATCAACAAAAAATAATCAAAACCTAGAATGTTTAGACTACTGCTATGTAATATTGGATTGCAAAAAATTATCAATTATAATTTAAAAAATCATTATTAATTCAATTATGGTAAAATGATTATTTTGAATTGTGTAGTTTTTTAAAAATAAAGATATAAATGAAAATATACATTTTATAATTATTGATTTATAAATATTTGAGCAATTGTATATTAAAAATGAATTAAACCAAAATGATTTCAATCAACAATTTAATGTTTCCAAACATTGTTTTTCTATAAGTTTTGAATGAGGATAGAGAAAAATACATGAATATAGGGCTTTCCTATCTGAAAATGGTCACATTAAATGAATCTCCTCCAAGGATAATGTAGATACTTCACAAATCCAATACCTCTTATTCCAATAAGGAATTTGATTCCGTTTCCAAATATTGATTTTCTAACTTCTAAAATACATTAGTGAGAGTGAGCCCTTCTGACATAATGTTAAACATAATAGAGAAAAAAAAAAATAGGATAAAGGATTATTTTTCAAAAAGATAAAAGTTATGTAGTTTATTTATGTAAGATCACTCTTGTAAGTATGAGAATAGAGAAAAAATAAATATGATAAAAGATTATTTTTCAAAGAGATAAAAGTTATGTAGTTTATTTATGTAAGATCACTTTTATAAGTATGAGAAGTGTAATGTTCAATTTTTTTTTTTTTTTAATAGAAATGTCTTCTTTGGAAAAAAATATTATTTACAAAATATAATTATTTTAATAATTATATAAAATTTCATTTAAGTTTAAATTTAATATAAAATTTTATTGTATTCAATAAAGTGTATAGCATGAGATTATTATTATTATTATTTTGAATTTTATTGAATTTAAAAGGTTATTTTAATTGGTTTATTTATTTATGAATGGATTTATAGGTACATTTATCTATGAGTGTGTTAATAAATGAACAAAATCATATTTTCAAAGTTCAATGTTTTTTTTTTTTAATTCTAATAATATATTTTTTTTTAATTAAACTAAAATTTTTGAAAACAATATCTCATAGTAAAAGATTTTATTAATCAAATTAAACCATAATTTTCAACAAAATTCCTATTAGATTTATAAAATAAATAAAGAAATAAATTTATTTACGTATTTTATATACCACCTTTCTTTCTTCCATCCTTAAACAAAACTCTATCAAGACCCTAACAAACAACATTGTTATATGTCAAAATTTGTCATGTGGTTTTATGATTTTTATTTCCGTAATCCACATTCCAAAATATAAACACAAGAATATCAACCAGTGTAGATTCATCTTAACTCCAGATCTATCATGTGACGAGAGACATCAAATCCTTAGAGATGCATAAAGTTTTGTACACTAAAAAAATATGCATCTCAAGGAACTCAATGTCTCTCGACTCATGCTAGATTTGTAGTTAAGATGGATCTACGCTGGTCTATTACAATAGTGTTGTTAGTGTTAACCAACTTAAATTTATCGTAACCTCATATCTATGAAGTATCTAAAGAGATCAAATCCCTCCACATACACAATTTTTTTCTCAAAATATATGGATTCATCTATCAATGATCAACAACGTTATCATCAATAATGAAGTATACCACATCCATCTATCAAAATTTATTGTCAATATACCCACTACTACATATTGGAAAAATTGTGACGATCTAATTGTGATGTTATGGACAAAATTGGCCATACTATCGAAAAATAGAGGATTTTTTTTTTCTCCATACTGCCCGATATCGTTGCACTTGCAACGTACTTTTCAAATCGTCGCAAGAGCAATGACATTAAGAAGATGTCTCTCTTGCAACGAAATCAAATGTGTGTCACACTTTCGATGGTATGGACACTAGGTTCCCCCCCCCTAACGATCACCCACTATTTCACAAAGTCAAAATTGACTTGGTCAATTGTCGTCGGAATTGTGATGTTATGTGCATCGCACTTGCGACGGTGTGGAAACTAGGTCCCCCCCCTAACGGTCACCCACTATTTGACAAAGTCAACATTGACTTGGTCAACTGTCATCAGAATTGCGACGTTATAAAATCTATAAATATGTTGCATTTTACGGATGTTGCGACAAGTTTTCTATAACGACGGTTCAAAAAGGGTATAAGGTCTTCTTGGCAAACAAAAAACAAATGTTTTTTTCATATGTTATAATAGATATTCTGTTATACACCACTCAATTTTATAAGATAATCATCAGTATATGTCTATGGGGAAGAATGTCAGAAAACATTAGAGGTGGGAAAAATATTAAAGAGGGTGAAAAGGGTGACGGTAAATGTTATTTCCCTTCCAAAAATTGTTGTACTAGACGTCCCGAAAGAGTTTTAATAGCAATAGCTAAAAAACATTGTAGAAAATATGGGCACATGGACGGGGGATCAAATGAATATCGTCCCATGGTATATATATATATATATATATATATATCAAATGAATATCGTCGCATGGTATATATATATATATATATTATCTATTTTAATATTGATTGTATTCTCAAACTTTTATATTGTTTTATACATGCACTACTTTTTCATGATTGTTTGTAATTATAAAGTTAGATTTGCCCCCTAACTTTCTGCAGAAAGCACCAAGTAGTAGTAGAAATGATGTTGTAGAAGATGAGGAACATGAAGCAAATAATGAATATCAATTTAATGATCCCATGGAAGTAGATGACAATAATAACATAGTTATAGATGATGAGACAAATCAAATGATCCAAGACTTATTCGTTCATCCAGATGAGGATCATGGGGATAGTAGTGATGGTATTTATGATGAACCTCTGATTGAAAAGGAAAATAAATGACTTTGTAAAGGGTCAAGAGAAGATATTGTCTCCACTGCATTGTTTCTAGTGAACTTATAAGTTACGAATAATTTGTCGGACACTTGTATGACATAGATCCTAAGGTATGTAATATGTTTCATCACATCTGCATAAAGGTTGACTTTTTCCCATTTTTTTAGTGTTAATTAATGTGTAAAATAAAAATGCAATATTTACAATTACTATTTTTTACATTAACTAGTTATTTTTTATGTTTCATATTTTTAGGTGAATTTATGTTACCCTCATCAAATATTTTACCTCGCACATATCAAGATTTACATGCCATTATGAAAGACATTGGAATGGAGTATCAAAGTATAGATGCATGTCCTGATGATCATATTATATATTATGGACAACATGTGTCGAAAATAAAATGCCCGGTATGTGGTATCAGTAGATATCGAACCGATCAAGTAACAAAAATGGTGCCTCGAAAGGTTCTCCGACATATTCCCATAATTCCACATTTGCAGTGATTGTTCATGTGCCAAAGCATAGGACAATTTATGGATTACCATGCACGAAATATAATTGAATAGGGCGTTCTTTTAATTCCTGCAGAGCGTTATGAATTTAAGGAAATTGTTGCAAAATGGCCAGAATTTACAGATGAACCTCGTAATGTTAGTCCTTTATTGGCAATTGATGGTGTTAATCCATTTGGAGAGCTTCGGTCTGTTTACTCAGTGTGGCCTATTTTTGTTATCAACAATAACATTCCTCCTTGGATATCAATAAAGAGGGAGCACACAATGTTGACAATGATTGTTCCAGTTATTTGTTTACATTAATTTTTCGAATGTAAATTTTTCATTTTTCTCTTTTTTGCATAATATCTTTTATTTATTTATTTACGTATATATACATACCATGGTAGTAATTTAGTGTAATTTCAAAAACTTAGGTAAGTACCAAGTTAAAGATATGAATGTGTATATCGAGCCTCTTATCGACGAGCTACTAAAGTTATGGGAGGGCATCACTATGCATGACATCTGTAAACCAATTGGGAAAATGAGATTTCAATGTCGTGGAATAATTTTATGGACAATTCATGATTCCCTGGGGATAACACATTTTTGTGGTATGTAACATTCCATATTTCACGCTTGAATAGTATATAATTAATTGAATATATCATGCATGTTGTTTAAATAATCCTTTCGTATATTAATAATTCACATTAATCCATCTGTCGCAGGTCTTCAAACAAAGGGTAAATTTGCATGTCCAATTTGTGGTCCTAAGTTGAAATCTCGTCGGTTAAAAAGTTTAGGAAAGGAGGTGTTTGATGAGTATAGACACTTCCTCTCTAAGAACCATAAGTATCATACTACTGAAAAAGATCTTTTCAATGGGAAATAAGAGACTGGACTAAAACCACAAAGAATGACACCTCTCCTATGGAAGTTGGCATATGACAGAATTAATCCTCGAGGTATGCATTTTGTTTATGTATCGTAAATGGAATCATGTTTTAAAATTTTATTTTAGTTATTCAATTTATTTTACTGCATTTGATAAATAGTGTTCTGATTTTTTTTATGCTTCATCAATGTCATCGTCATGAAGGTAGTAATAATGGGCTTCCAGGAGGAATGAAATGTTATCCCACTCAATTCATGAGGTTTCCTTACTATGATGAGCTAAAAATAGTCATGTGTTTGATACAATGCATATCAGGAAGAATGTGACATAAACATTATGGCGAATCATAGATGGCAAGAGGGATAAAGAAAAAAATGTCAAAATTTGTAATGAAATTCAGGAAGCCAATCATGCAATGCAAAGTGTGATCCGATAAAATAATGATGGATACCAAAATAACCTTCCATGGTTATTAACAAAGAAACAAAGCAATGGTGTAAAAGAGGTCATTCAAAGAATTAAATTTCCCACAGGTTTTTGTTCAAACATAAAGAATATCTTAACGAAGAAAGGTGAATTTGGTGGGGTAAAAACACATGATTGGCATACCTTCATTAAGGTAATTAATAATTTTAGTATTCATATTTATATATTGGTCGTATACATTTTTTGAGATTTTTTTTTTTTTGTCTAGTTTTGAAACAAGAAATGATTCGCTTTTATTGTTACAGTATGTTCTACCTCTATCTCTCCCAAATGACTTTGACAACAATGTCAAACAATTTATATATGATCTTGGAAAATACATGAGGTAAGTAGCTGCAATATATATGCAAAAAGTTTTTTCAATTTTTTGTTGTATTTAATGACATGTGTTTTACTTGTAATGTGATATGTATTATTTTTTGTTGAAACACGTTATTTTCTTGCGTCATGATCTGTAGATGGTTTTCATTGAAAGAAATCCATGAAGATGATATAAAGTATTGCAAGAGAGAAATTCCTCAGCTAATGTGTGAAATGCAGAAGTATCTACCTCCAACATTTTTCAATGCACAAGAACACTACCTCATACACCAAGTTGAGCAGATTGAAATGTGTGGACTTGTACAAACAAGGTCAATTTGGATGGTGGAGAGGCACCTTAAATCATTGAAGGCTTTGGTTAGACAAAGAGCAGATCATGAGGGTTCTATGGTGGAGAGATATATGGTATATGAATCCATGGTGTATATTAATCAATATCTTCCTAAATTAGCAGTGCAAGCTATGCATGCACTGGATTGCATTTGGGATGTGAACTCCATCAAAAAATTTGAAGGGGAGCAGTTGTTGGGGAAAGGTACAATGAAGAAAGTGAGAGGTAATTAAATTGTGGATATTTGTAATAAATATAATTTTTTCATTTTTTATGATACTCATTTAATATTTATTCTTTCATCATTTATTAATATTTACCATGGTTATAACTAATATTTAACATTGGTGAATTGTTATTTTTTGATCGATCAGTTGCTCAAGATTGGGATGCACTAAATTTATACATTTCAAACAATCTTGACTCCATGAAGGTATGGATTGATAGATGTAAACAATGTCATGGAGGTAGGTTATCATGGAATGAACTATTTGAATTAGTTAGAGAAGCTCGTTGTAATGAAGATTATGATGTTACACAAAGGGAAATAGATTTAGCATATTGTTTGAAAGATGGAAAGGAAAGAGAATTCACCCATTTTATTCAGTTATTTTATATTATATTAATGTGACTGTAGGTGTGTTTTTTTCATATTATACTTTCCAAGTTATATAAATTTGTTTATTATTAATTGACAATGCATCTTTTACATGTCTGACATATTGCAGTTGAAACACCACAAGGCTATGTGGGGCAATGGTCGTAAATTTCGCATCAAATAGTTGGATGAAACCAAAAAAACTTCTAATAGTGGGATAACTGCAGTATTCTAGGTCACTAATGTTTCCTCTAGGAGTGACAAATGTCCTCGAGAATCTGAAAATATATACTATGGGTTTTTGAATGATATAATTGAGTGTGATTTTAATTCCTTCAAATTAGTTTTGTTCGATGTCAAATGGTATAGGTTACGAATTCATGAACATGATGAGGAAATAACTGTTATTCAACATGCCAATGGATTTCTGATGATTAAAACAAGAGAAGTTCATTCATTATTCTTTATACTAAAAAATCTGTAAATAATAAATTATTCTCGAAACCAAGAGAAGTTCATTAATTCATCTTTATACTCAAATATCACTCACAGACCCACTCTATATATCGACCCATTTCGTCCTCATTTTGTTTTAATTTTCTTGGTTGAATTTTAAAGGAAAAATCTATTAAAAGACATTGTACTAGGGATAGAGTACATGATGGGCAACAATGAACTGTGAATGGGGCCAACATTGAAATTTTTTCAATTTTTTTTTTTATGCACCGAGATTTGACATGGATAGACTGTTCACATGCCTTGATGATATGGGAGGGTTTACAGACACAAAGATCACTCACACACCCACTCTTTATATTCATCATCTGTGTCGTTCAAAACCAACTCCATGCCAATTAGGCCCATGATTTTGGTTGTGGAAATAAGAAGGATAGAGATGATATTTTGTATTTAAATAATGATTTTCTACTAATATTCTTTATGGAGAAAAAGATTACTTAGATCAGAGAAAAAACAAAGACATAAAATAACTTGAAACTTGTGTGATTAATCAAGTACTTCTTTATCGACTTTATTGCATGCCCTTGCAGTACTAGTTGTGGGGACGTGCATATCGGTCATATTTTAAAGGAAACAACTAAAAGACATTGTACTAGGGCTAGAGTAAATGATGAGAAACAATAACATGTGAATGAGGACAACGTTGAAGTTCTTTCAAATTTTTTTTGTATGCATTGAAATTTGACATGGATAGACTATTCACATGCCTTGACAATATGGAAGGGTTTCCAGACTCAAATATCACTCACACACCCACTCTATATATCAACCCATCTCGTCCTCATTTCGTTTTAATTTTCTAGGTCGATTTTTAAAGGAAGAAATTATTAAAAGACATTGTATTATTGCTAGAGTACATGATGGGCAACAATGACCTGTGAATGGGGCCAATGTTGAAATTTTTTCAAAATGTTTCTGTATGCACCGAAATTTGACATGGATAGACTGTTTGTATGCCTTGACGATATTGGAGGGTTTCCAGACTCAAATATCACTCACACACCCACTCTTTATATTCATCGTTTGTGTTGTTCAAAACCAACATCATGCCAATTAGGCCCATGATTTTGGTTGTGGCAAGAAGAAGGAAATATATGAGATTTCATATTTAAATAATGATTTTGTACTAATATTCTTTATGGAGAAAAAGAGTACTTAAATGAGAGAAAAAAACAAAGACAAGAAATAACTGATATTGAAGCTTCTGTGATTAATGAAGTACTTCTTTATTGATGTTATTGCATTCCCTTGTAGTACTAGATGCGGGGACATGCATCTTGATCGTAGTTTAAAGGAAATAGATAAAATACATTGTATTAGGGATAAAGTACATGATGGGAAACAATAACCTGTGAATGGGTCCAATGTTGAAATTCTTTCAAAATGTTTCTGTATGCACTGAAATTTGACATGGATAGACTGTTCGCATGCCTTGAAGATATGGAAGGGTTTCCAAACTCAAATATTACTCACACACCCGCTCTATATATCGACCCATATTTTCCTCTTTTCTTTTTAAATTTCTCGGTCGAATGTTAAAGGAAACAGATATTAAAATACATTTTACTAGGGCTAGAGTACATGATGAGTAACAATGACTTGTGAATGGGGCCAAGGTTGAAATTTTTTCAAACTTTTTCTGTATGCATCGAAATTTAACATGGATAGACTGTTCACATGCCTTGATGATATGGGAGGGTTTACAAACTCAAATATCACTCACACACCCACTCTTTATATTCATCATCTATGTCATTCAAAACCAACATCATGCCAATTAGGCCCATGATTTTGTTCGTGGAAAGAAGAAGGAAATATATGATATTTCGTATTTAAATAATGATTTTGTACCAATATTCTTTATGGGGAAAAGAGTACTTAAATGATAGAAAAAAACAAAGACAAGAAATAATTGATATTGAAGCTTTTGTGATTAATCAAGTACTTCCTTATTGATGTTATTGCATTCCCTTGTAGCACTAGATCTGGGGACATGCGTCTCGGTCATATTTTAAAGGAAACATCTAAAATACATTGTAATAGGACTAGAGTACATGATGGGAAACAATAACCTGTCAACAGGGCCAACGCTGAAATTCTTTCAAAATGTTTCTGTATGCACTGAAATTTGACATGGAATATTGTTTGCATGCCTTGAAAATAGATGCACATTTCTCTGTTTGTAGATGCACATTTCAGCCTTACGTATGGATTTCTGTTGAAAGTATGACAAGTTGCAGCAGCTTATCATGACTTGTATGATGCAAGTTTGCATGTGATTGCGATTCTATTGAAGGCATTCTTGTTGTTGCACAACTTCGCCAGGAGGGTGTAAAAGATGGGTATGATACTCACTTATTGCAACCATATATCTTTTCATTTCAGCTCTTATGTACCCACATGTTTTTGGGTTTATGTACTTATGTTTGTAC
>JASDQU010101263.1:153533-166829 GCA_032191745.1 Picea mariana | reverse complement strand
AAGATCAAGTTAATGATCCCATGGAAGTAGATGACAATAATAACATAGTTCAAGATGATGGGACAAATCAAATGATCCAAGACTTATTCGGTCATCCAAATGAGGATCATAGGGACATAAGTGATGGTATTTATGATGAACCTCTGATTGAAAAGGCAAATAAACGACTTTATAAAGGGTCAAGAGCAAATCTTCTCTCCACTACATTGCTTCTAGTGAACTTAAAGGTTACGAATAATTTGTCAAACACTTGTATGACACAGATCCTAAGGTATGTAATATGTTTCATCACATATACATAAAGGTTGAATTTTCCCCATTTTTTTTAGTGTTAATTAATGTGTAAAATAAAAATGCAATATTTACAATTACTATTGTTTACATTATCTATTTATTTTTTATATTTTAGATTGTTAGGTGAATTTCTGTTATCCTCGTCAAATATTTTACCTCGCACATATTGATATTTATATGCCATTATGAAAGACATTGGAATGGAGTATCAAAGTATAGATGCATGTCATGATGATAATATTATATATTATGGAAAACATGTGTCGAACACAAAATGCCCGGTATGTGGTATTAGTAGATATCAAACCGATCAAGTAACAAAAATGGTCCCTCGAAAGGTTTTCCGACATATTCCCATAATACCACATTTGCAACAATTGTTTAGGTGCCAAAGCATAGAATAGTTTATGGATTACCATGCACGAAAGAGAATTGAAGATGGCGCTCTTCGAATGCCTACAGATGGTTATCCATTTAAGGAAATTGTTGCAAAATGGCCATAATTTACAGATGAACCTTGTAATGTTAGGCTTTCATTGGCAACTGATGGTGTTAATCCATTTGGAGAGCTTCGGTCTGTTTACTCAGTGTGGCCTATTTTTGTTGTCAACAATAAAATTCCTCCTTGGATGTAAATAAAGAGGAAGCACATAATGTTGACAATGATTATTCCAGGTATTTGCTTGCATTAATTTTTTGAATTTAAAATTTTCATTTTTCTCTTTTTTTGCATAACATCTTTTATTTATTTATTTACGTATATATACATACTATGGTAGTAATTTCGTGTAATTTCAAACAATTAGGTAAGTACCAAGTTAAATATATGAATGTGTATATCGAGCCTCTTATTGACAAGCTACTAAAGTTATGGGAGGGAATCACTATGTATGACATCTATAAACCAATTGGGCAAAAGGGATTTCAATGTCGTGGAATACTTTTATGGACAATTCATGATGCCCCAGGACTAACACATTTTTGTGGTATGTAACGTTCCATATTGAACACTTGAATATTATATAATTAATTGAATATATCATGCATGTTGTTTAAATAATCATTTCGTATATATTAACAATTCACATTAATCCATCTGTTGCAGGTATTCAAACAAAGGGTAAATTTGCATGTCCAGTTTGTGGTCCTAAGATGAAATCTCGTCGATCAAAAAGTTTAGGAAAGCAGGTGTTTGATGAGTATAGACACTTCCTCTCTAAGAACCATAAGTATCGTACTATTGAAAAATATCTTTTCAATGGGAAACAAGAGACTGGACTAAAAGCACAAAGAATGACACCTCGCCTATGGAAGTTGGCATATGAAAAAATTAATCCTCGAGGTACACATTTTGTTTATGCATCGTAAATGGAAGCATGTTTTGAAATTTTATTTTAATTATTTATTTTATTTTACCTCATTTGAAAAATATTATTTTGATTTTTTTATGCTTCATCAATGTAGTCGTCGTGAAGGTAGTAATAATGGGCTTCCACGAGGAATGAAATGTTATCCCACTCAATTCATGTGGTTGCCTTACTATGAGGACCTAAAAATAGTTAATTTATTTGATACAATGCATATTGGGAAGAATGTGACAGAAACATTATGGCGAATCATAGATGGCGAGAGGGATAAAGAAAAAAATGTCAAAATTTGTAATGACATTCTAGAAGCCAATCATGCAATGCAAAGTCTGATCCGATCAAATAACGATGGAGAACAAAATAACCTTCCATGGTTATTAACAAAGAAACAAAGAAATGGTGTAAAAGAGGTCATTCAAAAAATTAAATTTCCCACAGGGTTTTGTTCAAACATAAAGAATATCTTAACAAAGAAAGGTGAATTTGGTGGGGTAAAAAAACATGATTGATAAACCTTCATTAAGGTAATTAATCATTTTAGTATTCGTATTTATATATTGGTCGTATACATTTTTTGAGATTTTTATTTATTTTTTTCTAGTTTTGAACAAATAACGATTCATTTTTATTGTTACAGTATGTTCTACCTCTATCTCTCCCAAACGACTTTGACAAAAACATCAAGCAAGTTATATATGATCTTGGAAAATACATGAGGTAAGTAGCTGCAATATATATATGCAAAAAAAAATTCAATTTTTTATTGTACTTAATGACATGTGTTTTACTTATAATATGTATTATGTTTTGTTGAAACATGTTATTTTCTTGCGTCATGATCTGTAGATGCTTGTCATTGAAATAAATCCATCAATATGATATAAAGTATTGAAAGAGAAAAATTCCTCGGCTAATGTGTGAAATGCAGAAGTATCTACCTCCATCATTTTTCAATGCACAAGAACACTACCTCATACACCAAGTTGAGGAGATTGAAATGTGTGGACCTATACACACAAGGTCAATGTGGATGGTGGAGAGGCACTTGAAATCATTGAAAGATTTGGTTAGATAAAGAGCACGTCCCGAGGGTTCTTTTCTAGAGGGCTATATGGTATATGAATCCATGGTGCATATTAGTCAGTATCTTCCTAAATTAGCAACACAATATATGCATGCAGTGGATTGCATTTGGGATGTGAACTCCATCAAATTTTTTGAAAGGGAGAAACTGTTGGGGAAAGGTATAATGAAGAAAGTGAGAGGTAATTAAATTGTGGATATTTTTAATATATATATATATATATATATATATATATATATATTGTGTATATGATCATACTCATTTAATATTTATTCTTTAATCATTTATTAATATTTACCCTGGTTATCACTAATATTTGATATTGGTGAATTGTGATTTTTTGATCGACTAGTTGCTCAAGATTGGGATGCACTACATTTATACATTGTCAAACAATATTGACTGGATGAAGGTATGGATTGATAGATGTAAATAACGTTATGGAAGTAGGTTATCATGGAAAGAACTATCTGAATTGGTTAGAGAAGCTCATCATAATGGAGATTCTTACACAGAGGGAAATATAATTAACATATTGTTTGAAAGATGGAAAGGCAAGAAAATTCACCCATTTTATTCAGTTATTTTAAATTATATTCATGTGACTGTAGGTGTGTTGTTTTCATATTATAATTTCCAAGTTGTATAAATTTGTTTATTATTAATTGACAATGCATCTTTTACATGTCTAGCATATTGCAGTTGAAACACCACAAGGCTATGTGGTGCAATGGTCGTAAATTTCACATCAAACAGTTGGATGAAACCAAAAACAATTCTGATAGTGGGATAACTGCAATATTTCAGGTCACTAATGTTTCCTCTAGGAGTGGCAGATGTCCTCGAGAATATGAAAATAGATATTATGGGTTTTTGAGTGATATAAATGAGTGTGACTGTAATTCTTTCAAATTATTTTTGTTTGATGTCAAATGGTATAGGTTACAAATGCGTGAACATGATGAGGAAAGAACCATTATTCAACATGCCAATGGATTTTCGATGATTAAAACAACAATTTTTGAAAAAGAAAATGACTGCTATGTTTTTCCAAGTCAATGTGAACAAGTCTTTTACTCAAAGGTTCCAAGTAAGAGGGGTTGGCCATTTGTTGTTAGATATGATCCAAGGGGAAGGCCAATAAATTATATTGTAGATGAAGAAGATGATATTGAAGAAGAATATGATGTAGAGATAGAGAAGGAAGAAATGGGTTGAAAGATGAAGAAGACAGAGAAGATTAACCAGGCGTAGGAGACAATGAGCCAGTTCTTGATGATGATATCAATGAAGATATGCTCGAAAATGACATTGATGATGATGATGATGATGATGATGATATCATCAATCCTTTCAACATTGTTTATGAACCAGATGCTGATACAGATGTCGAGTTGGATGATCAAGAAGAAGATACAGAAGAATGATCATGCAAATGTTGTGTTGGTCAATGAGGTATGTAACTAGATACTTTAATTTGTATGAATTATTCTCTTTAAATAATTTTTTATGTGGGTCAATTACATGTTTTTAAGTTTTATTTCATTTTTGTTTTGGTAGTTTCTATGCATGATTACTATGTCGTGTTTATTTGTTTTCTATTTTATATATTGGGTATTGGGGAATTGAGAGCGATTTGAGGGGGGCGGGACGGGCCATATGAGCTTCCACCTTCACGTGGTTGGCCTTGTTTAGTAGAGAATAATTTTTTCTTGAAACCAAGAGAAGTTCATTCATTCATATTTATACTCAAATATCACTCACATACCCACTCTATATACCGTCTCATCTCGTTCTTGTTTCGTTTTAATTTTCTGATCGCTCGAATTTTAAAGGAAACAACTATTAAAAGACACTATACTAGGGCTAGAGTACATGATGGGAAATAGTGACCTATGAATGGGGCCAACGTTGATTTTTTTTCAAAATGTTTTTGTATGCACCAAAATTTGACATGGATACTCTGTTCACATTTGACATGCACCGAAATTTGACATGGATATTCTGTTCCATGAAAAATTTCAAGATAGTTTCAACAATGATTCTATAGAATGGAAGTTCCATGTCAAGTTTCAAGATAGTTCCGAAAATGATTCTATAGAAGGGAAAGATGAATGATGACAATGAGAGGTGCAACATGATGAACATTGATGAAAATGTGGACGATCTCAAAGATTATGCGGGGAAATCATACATCCTTGAGTCTTGAAACCCTCCCATATCGTCAAGGCATGTGTCTAGTCTAGCCATGTCAAATTTTGATGCATACATGCACATATTGAATAAATTTCAACGTTGGCCCCATTCACTGCTCACTATGCGGGGTCAGTGCATGACATTTGTGGTGGGTGAATTGGAAGTTCCATGACATTTCAAGAAAGTTACAACAAATATTCTACAGATGGAAACAACGAATGATGACAACGAGACACCCATTATGAACGTTGTTACAAACATGGACGATCTTAAATATTATGTGGGGAAATAAGACATCCTTGAGTCTTGAAACAATCCCATATCATTAAGGCATGTGTCTAGTCTAACCATGTCAAATTTTGACACATACATGCACAATTTGAAGAAATTTCAATGTTGGCCACATTCACTGCTCACTATGTGGGGTCGATGCAAGATGACATTTGTGATGGGTGTATTGGAAGTGCCATGAATTTTCAAGAGAGTTCCGAAAAATATTCTATAGATGGAAATGAAGAATGATGACAATGAGACATCCATTATATTGAACATTGATGCAAACATGGATGATCTCAAATATTATGCGGGGACATCAAACATCCTTAAGTATTGAAACCCTCCCATACCTTCAAGGAAACTATCTAGTCTAACCATGTCAAATTTTGATGCATACAGGCACAAATTAAAACATTTCAATGTTGGACCCATTCACTACTCACTGTGCGAGGTCAGTGGAATAAATTTGTGATGGGTGTATTTGAAGTTCCATGTCAAATTTCAAGATAATTCTGACAACAATTCTATAGAAGGGAATGACAAACATTGGCAATGAGATGTGCACGATGAACATTGATGCAAATGTGGATGATCTGAAATATTATGTGGGGACATCATACACCCTTGAGTCTTGAAACCCTCCCATACGTTCAAGGCATGTTTCTAGTCTAAACATGTCAAATTTTGATGCATACAGGAACACATTGAAGAAATTTCAATGTTGGCCCCATTCATTGCTCACTATGTGGGGTCGGTGCATGACATTTGTGGTGGGTGAATTGGAAGTTCCATGAAATTTCAAGAGATTTACAACAAATATTATACATATGGAAATGACAAATGATGACAATGAGACATCCATTATGAATGTTGATGCAAACATGGATGATCTCAAAGATTATGTGGGGACATCAGACATCCTTGAGTCTTGAGACCCTCCCATACTATCAAGGCATGTGTCTAGTCTAACCATGTCGAATTTCGATGCATACATGCACATATTGAATAAATTTCAACGTTGGCCCCATTCACTGCTCACTGTGTGAGGTCGATGCAAGATGACATTGGTGATGGGTGTATTGGAAGTTCCATGACATTTCAAGAGAGTTTTGACAAAGATTATATAGATGGAAATAACTAATGATGACAATGAGACATCCATTATATTGAACGTTGATGCAAACATGGATGATCTCAAATATTATGTGTGGACATAAAAAATCCTTAAGTCTTGAAACCCTCCCATACCATCAAGGAAACTCTCTAGTCTAACCATGTCAAATTTCAATGCATACGGAAACAAATTGAAAAAAATTCAATGTTGGCCCCATTCGGTGGAAGAAATTTGTGATGGGTGTATTAGAAATTCCATGTCAAATTCAAAGATAGTTTTGACAATGATTCTATAAAAGGGAATGACAAATGATGAAAATGAGAGGTGCAACATGATGAATGTTGATGAAAATGTGGACGATCTCAAAGATTGTGTGGGGACACCATACATCCTTGAGTCTTGAAACCCTCCCATACCGTCAAGGCATGTGTCTAGTCTAACCATGTCAAATTTCGATGCATACAGGCACATATTGAAGAAATTTCAACATTGGCCCCATTCACTGATCACTATGCGGGGTCGGTGCATGACATTTGTGGTGGGTGAATTGACACTTCTGCAACATCAACTCAACTTGGTAATTCAATAATCAAACCCTCCTTAAGTATTATACAGGGACATCAAACATACTTAAGTATCATGATGGGTGTTATGATATCCTTAAGTATTATGCAGGTTCGGTGGAAGAAATTTGTGATGGGTGTATTGGAAGTTCCATGTCAAATTTCAAGATAGTTCCGACAACAATTCTATATAAGGGAATGACGAATGATGACAATGAGAGGTGCAACCTGATGAACACTGATGAAAATGTGGATGATCTCAAATATTATGTGGGGACATCATACATCCTTGAGTCTTGAAACCCTCCCATACCGTCAAGGCACGTGTCTTGTCTAACCATGTCAAATTTTGATGCATACAAGAACATATTGAAGAAATTTAAACGATGGCCCCATTCACTGCTCACTATGTGGGGTTGGTGCATGACATTTGTGGCGGGTGAATTGAAGCTTCTGCGACATCAACTCGAATTGGTAATTCAATAATCAAACCCTCCTTAAGTATTATGTGGGGACATCAAACATCCTTAAGTATCGAAACCCTCCCATACCTTCAAGGAAAGTATCTAGTCTAACCATGTCAAATTTCGATGCATATGAGAACAAATTGAAAAAATTTCAACGTTGGCCCCATTTACTGCTCATTGTTTGGGTTCGGTGGAAGAAATTTGTGATGGGTGTATTGGAAGGTCCATGTCAAATTTCAAGATAGTTCCAACAACAATTCTATAGAAGGGAATGACGAATGATGCCAATGAGAGGTGCATGATGAACATTGATGCAAATGTGGACGATCTCAAAGATTATTCGGGGACATCGTACATCCTTGAGTATTGAAACCATCCCATACCATCAAGGCATGTGTATAGTCTAACCATGTCTAATTTCGATGCATACAGACACATATTGAAGAAATTTAAACGTGTATTGTCAAACGAATTTTTAAAGGAACAACGAAAAGACATTGTACTAGGAGTACTAGACATGGGCAGCATATTAGGATATTTAGACACTTAGGAGTTAGTTAAGATCTACTTGTTCTAATGTGTCGTTAGGTAAAAGTGTGTTTCCTAGTGTGTTTCTTTAGTATGCATTAGTTTGCATTTGTAGTTAGGAAATCCGACGGTCACGATATGTTCCCGACATAGAGCGATCCAACGGTTCATACTCTCCTCGATCTTAATAGACATTGATCCATGGATTAACACTCGATTGGTCCATGATCTCCATTTAAAGAGCATGGAGGGTCATTTTCCGATGATTGATTGTGAGAAAATCTCTTGTAAAATCTCTCTGTAATCTTTTTCTTTGCATTAATAAACTGCTCCAAGTGGCCGCGTTGGCTGGGGTCGTGGATGTTTCCCCGTAGGGGTTTTACCATGTGAAAACATTGGTGTGTTGATTTGTGATCTGGTTATGTGAGTGGTTACTGAAAGTGTTCATCCTATGTTGGAATACCTGTCTTGTCAAACATGGTATCAGAGCCTGTTTGAAGACCCACTCGTGTTATAGATCGAGATCGTGAAGCCGAGTTTCCTCATCTCCATTTTATGTCATTTACATACATTTATGGGCTGATAGGACTCTTCCATTACGTATGGAGCACTCGTTTCATTCAGGAACACTTTTCGTTTCACTCAAAAAGGTTTTCGTTTCCCCAAGATACATCCATTACAGTCAGATCCAGAGGTATAAAGTTTGAATACACATTTTAATTTTTTTTTGCAAAGTAGTATTTTGGTTTTATTTTGGTTTTGTATTATTTATTTCCAGGTTGCTACTCTTTTAGACCTACATATTCTCTTTTCCCCGCGCCCTGTGCGATCTCGAAAAATCATAAACAGATAGGAAAAGGTGCATCTTCCGAGTAAGCTAACCGAGATCTAACCTTTGTTGTCATCGAGAAGCGAAATTTTTTTCTTGTGTGAAAATACAACAACAACAACAACACCCCCAATCCTCCTCCTGAACATTACAATATGTTTTGCTAGACCATTTGGTTAAAATTTGTCTTATTAAGTAAGAGGTCTTGAGTTCAAGTCTCTCTTTTGTTACAACAACAACAACAACAACACCCCCAATCCTCCTTCTGAACATTACAATATGTTTTTCTAGACCATTTGGTTAAAAGTTTCCTTATTAAGTAACAAAAACAACAACAACAACAATCCTTCTTCTGAACATTACAATATGTTTTGCTAGACCATTTGATTAAAAGTTGTCTGATTAAGTAAGAGGTCTTGAGTTCAAGTCTCTCTTTTGTTACTTTTTTTGAAAAAGTTCATGATAAAATTGTAAAGTGTATTTCACTTCAAGTATAAAAGTGAATCACTATAAGTAGCCTTAATATTTTATTTTAGAGTTATTTATTTTGCATGCAGTTTTTCTGTTATAAAGTAACTTCATTGTAAAAGTGATCCCCACTTCTCTTTATAAAAGTGGGTCACTTCATAAAGAAACTTACACTATCACGTGGTCATTTGGTTACCGTTTATGCCTTTTTTTAAAAGGGCATAACTCTCACATCCGAAGTCTGTTTTCAATGCCGTTTTTCTAAACCGCATAAATTTTCGAGCTCTTTTCATTCAAATCATCAGTTTCAGTTTTTAAATCCATATTATCTGCATATTTAATATGGCTTCTACAAGTAATCTCTTGCTTACCAGCACCAACTGCTTCCAATGGAAATCCCATATGGAGGATTTATTAAGAAGTAAAGGCTTGTAATGGATTACCTTGGGAAAGGAAACATCACCCATTGATGTTGATAAGAAGGCCAAATGGGATAATAGGAATGACGAAGCACATGGATTAATCAGAATGTCCATCTCTCATGATTTAAGGTTCCACCTTCAATCAATTGATCAACCCAAAGAAGCTTGGGACAAGATTGAATATGTGTTTGGTAAAAACAATATTATTCGAACACAACAGTTAGAAAATCAAGTTTTGACTTTAATTCCAAATGATTTTTCTTGCATTGAAGACTATCTATCTAAGTTTAAAACACTCAAAACTTTATGTGAATAATGTAATATAAAGATAGAAGAATCTCATTGTATCTATCTTATTCTTTCTAAACTAGGTAGTGCATATTCTGTGTTTGTATATACCTTTTATGCCATGCAAGAGGCTCTAGGGACAACTTATAAAAAACCTAGTCTTCAAAACTTTTGTGATGCTTTGATTAGAGATCAAGATAAGTTTGTACAACTTGGAGTGATCATCACTGCAGGTACCTCCAACAAAGCCTTAGTTTCCCAGCAGAAAGATAAACCCAAGTATCCCAAGAAGCAACATACTCGCCACAAAAACAAGCAATATAAGGGTCCCAAACACACTCAGACAACTTTCGCTCCTAATGGAGACAAAGGAGAAAAATATAAAAATAAGAAGATTGACAGACATTGCAACTTTTGTGATAAAGATGGTCATGATGAGTCCAAATTTTTCAAGAATATGGCATGTTTAGAAGAAATGATAAAGAAGCACAACAATAATATTGATTCTACTTCTTCTTCTTCTTCTCATGGACATGCACTTTCAGCTTTTGGTTTCTCCTTCAATACAACTTCTACTTCAACTTCTGATGGGTGGATTATTGATTCTGGAGCATGTTATCATATGGCTAAGGATAGAGACATATTTTCTAGTCTAAATGAATGTAACACCAAGAAAATATTTGTTGGTAGTGATAGATCTCTTAGTGTTGAAGGATCTGGAATAGTTCAAGTAGAAAATGGTCATTTCAATGATGTATTATGTGTTCCAAGTATTTCTTGTAAACTTCTATCAGTATATCAAATCACTCATTCAGGTGAAGGTAAAACCGTAGAGTTTTCACCTCACCAAGTTGTAATCAAGGATCTAAAATATCCTAATCACGTTCTTGCAATTGGAATTGATGATGATATTACTAGGTTGTACAAGTTTGAAAACTTTGGGTCATCATCTTTTTCATCAGTTTTTGTTGCTCATAGCGATGACTTGAGCAAACTTTGGCATGAGTGGTTTGGTCATCTAAACTATTGCTCATTGCATAAACTATGTAATCAACAAATGGTGACTGGTCTTCCTCTTTTTTCATGTAGATATGGTGTTTTTGTTGGTTGTGTTCTCGACAAACATCATCGGGATAGTTTTGAAAAACGTGCCTCTTGGCATGCCTCAGGTCCTTTGCATCTTGTTCATAGTGATTTGTGTGGTCCACTTTCTTCTCCTTCTTTTTCTAGGTGCAAGTATTTCTTAACTTTCATTGATGACGTTTCCAGACGTACTTGGGTTTACTTCTTAAAAATTAAGAGCAAAGTTTTTGACAAGTTTTTGGCTTACAAGGCCCTTGTAGAAAAACAATCTGAACATCAAATTCAAAGGTTAAGAACAAATAATGGAGGTAAATATGTGAAAAATACTTTTACAAGTTACTACACTACACAGGGAATCCAAATGCAACACAATGTTCCATATACACCACAACAAAATGGTGTTGCTAAGAGAAAGAACCACACATTAAAAGAAATGGCTAATTGTATGATCCAGTCTAAGGGATTAAGTCTAAATTATTGGGTGGAAGCAATCTCCTATGCAAATTACATAGTAAATCACACTACCACAAAGTCTCTTAAAAATATAACACCGAAAGAAGCTTGGACTAAAATTAAACCAGATGTAAGTCACTTCCGTGTATTTGGCAGTATAGCATGGGATCATATTTCTAATGAGAAAAGGAATGCATTGTAGCCTAAAAGTGAGAAGTGCTTATTTGTTGGTTATTCTAAAGATGTCAAAGGTTACAGACTTCTTCAACCACATTTTAATTAAATTATTATTAGAAGAGATGTTAAATTTGATGAAAATATCTTGGCTTGCGAGCCTAATTCGACGTTTTTTCCTTCTTTGGCCCACGAGCCTAATTTGAAGGTTGTGCCTTCTTCGGCCTGCGAGCCATCTTCGACGTTTGTGCATTCTTCTATTCTGGTTTATTCTTAAGATGATGACAATGAGGATGAAAATCCACCTCCACCTGCTCACCTTCCTCCAGATGAGTCCTTTGAGCCTGAACCAACACCAGCTCCACCGCTTCCTAGATGGGTCCGTTCAACACGAGAAGCAACTGGTGATATTGTCGGTGATCCTTTAGATCAATGTCAGACACGTTCACAGTTCCAGTTAGCCTCTTCTCTTTTGGCTCAAGTTTCAGAAACTCATGATCCAGATACATTTGTAGAAGCTATAGGTCATCTAGATTGGGATACAACAATGAATGAAGAGTGTCGTTCTTTAATGGAAAATGATACTTGGGATCTTATACCTCTTCCAAAAGGAAGAAAACTTGTCAGATGTAAATGGGTCTATAGAACTAAGTATGCATCAGATGGAAGTGTTGAAAGACACAAGGCTCAGTTAGTTACCAAAGGATTTTCCCAAGTTGAAGGAATTGACTATAATGAAACCTTTTCCCCTATAGCCAAAATGAATTCCATCTGACTTGTTCTTTCCCTTGTTGCCTCACATAAATGGGAGGTCCATCAAATGGATGTTAAATCCACCTTCTTGCATGCATATTTGCAAGAATAAATCTACATGGAACATCCTCCTAGCTATGTCCATAATGACTCTAGCCTTGTTTGTTGCCTTAATAAATCTCTTTATGGTCTCAAGCAAGATCCCTGAGCTTGGTATGCCAAAATGGACATATTTCTTATTGCCACTGGATTCTCTAGATGCCATTCTGATCCTAATGTCTATACCAAGAAAGTAGGAAGCCATCTCATAATTCTTTTCCTTTATGTGGATGACCTTATCCTTACTGGTAGTGACCCAAAACTTTTAAACCATGTGAAAACAAACCTTAGGAAGAAATTTGAAATGATAGACTTAGGATTTTTGCATTATTTCCTTGGCCTCCAAGTTTTGCAACCCAATGAATGAATTTTTCCTTTCCAGTCTAAGTATGCTTGTGATCTTCTTCGTCGCTTTCACATGGACGATTGTAAACCAACCCCTTCTCCCTTCCAGTCAGGAGTCAAGCTTACTGCCACCTGTACTTCTCCTGAAGTTGATGCCACCCTATACCGTCAGTTAGTTGGTAGCCTCTTATACTTGACTCATACCCATATTGATCTTTCCTTTGTTGTTGGTCTAGTTGCCCGGTATATGCAAACACCCCATGAAAGCCATTGGAAAGCAGCCAAAAGGATACTTTGATATGTCCGTGGTACCATTCAGTTCGGGATACATTACAGTTCAGGGAGGAATCATTTATTGGTTGGTTTCATTGATTCATATTGGGCCAACGACCCTAATGATCAGAAGTCTATTGCAGGTTATGTTTTCAGCCTTGGTTCAGGACCTGTCACTTGGGTCTGTAAGAATCAACGGGCTATTGCACTTTCTTCAGCA
>JASDQU010101263.1:124932-152677 GCA_032191745.1 Picea mariana | reverse complement strand
TTAGTTAATATCTACTTGGTCTAATGTGTCATTAGATAAAAGTGTGTTTCTTAGTGTGTTTCTTTGGTATGCATTAGTTTTCATTTGTAGTTAGGAAATCCAATGGTCATGATATGTTCCCGACATAGAGTGATCCGACGGTTCGTACTCTCCTTGATCTTAATGACCATTGATCCATGGCTGAACACCTGATTGGTCCATGATCTATATTTAAAGAGCATGGAGGGTCATTTTCCGATGGTCGATTATGAGAAACTCTCTTGTAAAATCTCTCTGTAATCGTTTTATTTGCATTAATAAACTGCTCCAAGTGGCCACATTGGTTTGGGGACGTGGATGTTTCCCCATAGAGGTTTTACCACATGAAAACATCGGTGTGTTGATATTTGATCTAGTTATGTGAGTGGTTACTGAAGGTGTTCGTCCTCTGTTGGAATACCCGTGTTTTTGAACACAATAGTGACATGCGAATGGGGCCAACGTTGAAATGTTTTCAAATTGTTTCTATATGCATTGAAATTTGACATGGATAGACTATCCACATGCCTTAATGATATGTGAGGGTTTCTAGACTCAAATTCGACTCATAGTACACCCACTTGTTTTGGTAGATGAATTAAGGGATTACCTTAACACACCTTTCACAACCCTGTAGGGGACTTATGCTTATGTTTGAATTTCATTCGAGTTGATGAATAATGGTGCAACATTTCAAAGGGCCATGGATCATTCCTACCATGATTTGATTGGTAAGAATATGGTTGATTATCAATATGATCTCACTATCTATTCCAAGGTTTGGGAACAACATGTTTTCCATATTAAAGAATTTTTATCGTGTAGAATGTATGGAATATTTATAAACCTCCCAAAATTGTTGTTTTCTATCACATACTTAATTAAAACCCTATGGAATATTTACAAACCCCCCAAATTTTTTGTTTTCTATGGAATATTTATAAACCCCTAACTCCTATAACATCTAATACTTAATTAATCTCAAAATTCTATAACTGCTAACCATATAATCACTAACTCTTAGAACCACTATCATCCATAACCCCTAATATAAATCCAATAATGTCTAACTCTTTTTATAACCTACTTCCTAACATTAATGTAACTTTAACACATAACTATTATAAGTACTCAGTCACACCTAACCTCTATAAACCCTAATATAACCCATCACTTGTATAACCTTTATACCCTTATAATTCATAACCACTATCCTCTATAACTTAACCCCTGTAACCCCTTACCTCCAACATGCATCCATGTTAATTCTTAACTCATATAACACAATCATAGGCTTGCAAACAACCCATACAATGGACTCATGTGTTGGATCGAGCACCAGTCAAGTCTATAAATGTTTAGATGGGGAGACCCCACTAGGTCAATTCTAGAAATTTTTCTAAGTTATATGACCAAAGGTTTATAGAACCTATTGGGTTGTACAAAGGGGTCAAATAAAGAATTATGGGAATATAAAATATTATGAACTTTGATATCATCAACCTAGTTGAAGAAAGAATGGTGTATGAAGACCTTGTGGGAAGACCTTGGGGAAGAAAAATGAAAGAAACAATCTCTATATAGAAGAATAGGATAAAGCTCAAAGGAAATGGAAGAAGAATTAGCATACCTCTATACCTTGAGGAAGGTAAACCTTGATCAAAATAGTTGGAAGAATAATATGGAATTAAGGAGTTGTATTGGGCCCTAAATGAAAATGATGAGCATATTAAACCTAATTTCATAGGAGAGGTGCATTAAGGGTCCTCAATATCTATGGGTTATAATTTGAACACTGAGCTCTATGAATAGTGGATGGAAATATATGACTCTAGAGAGAGGGTATGTTGGAGTATTGAGGCTATCCCCAAGGATAATGTCAAATATTTCTTATCAATAAGGGAAATACCACTTGTTTTTTAGAATAATATTAGATAATACACTCATCTAATTGGACTTTGTGATGAGATGTTATGGCCACATATGTTCCTAAATACAATATTAGAATATGTAACATATAAATGGTACAAGGTATATGAGGAAAAAGGTGAGACATGGGAATGGAAAACATTGAAATGAATTTTTATAAAAGACTTCTCCTTTTTCCATAGTAGGTGACATGCTTAGTATTGATGTCTATGCTTGATGATTTATTAGGCTATAATCAATTATTGGTAGATGAATTAAGGGATTAACTTAAGACACCTAACACCTAACTCATATAACTCAATCACACCTAACCTCTAAAAACCCTAATATAACTCATCACTTGTATAACCTTTATACCCTTATAATTCATAACCACTATCCTCTATAACTTAACCCTTGTAACCCCTTACCTCCAACATGCATCAATGTTAATTATTAACTCATATAACACATTCATAGGCTTGCAAACAACCCATACAATGGACTCATGTGTTGGCTCGAGCACTAGTCATTAATCAAGGCTCTTGAGCTCAAGAATATTCAACAATATCTTGAGGCACAACTTGTTTTCCTTCCTCGACCATGGTCAAGATCCTATGATATATATAACTCAGTGCACAAAACCTCCTAATGGATTCCATATATTCCAACTCTGATGCTAAACACCCCATAGCTGATAGGGCTTGTGTTATGGTAATTTGCAGGTGTTGTTCATGGTGATTGATCCTAAGAAGTGATGTTTAGGGAATAAGGTCCAAGTTGTTTCCTCCTGGACTAACCATGGAATTTGAGATCAAGAAGGTACATGATTTAGGGCTTAAGACCCTTATTTCCCCCTTAACATGTATGTTAATCCCTCAAGACCCATTTCTATTGTACTTGTATCCCTCAAATAGTCCAAAAATAGCCTACAAGGGTCCTTTGAGGTGAATGATATGTTACATAGGTCATGAACCAACTAAGACCCATCCATGATGAAGAAGACCTCATAATGTCACCCATATTCAAATTGGATGCCAAAGAATCCTAGAGAGGACTCGTGTCAGGGTTTTTAGGTGTTTTTGATGGTGGTTGAGCTTGAGAAGGTTTATTTATGGCTTTATGATATTGTTTCAAACTTTCCATGTTTATGCCTCTACACCCATTTTCAATGTACAAAACCTAATCCTGATGCCTATATCCCTCTTAAATGCCAAAGTTTTGTTATGYTGGTTTAAGGACTTGTTCAAGGCTATTGAGCTTCAAAATCTTCAACAATATTATAAGGCACTTGTTTTCATTCTTTGATGATAACTAAGGTCTTGTGACCCATCCATGGTCTTGTGTGGTGACCCGAGGACTTGTTCATGGTGCTTGAGCTAGATATGATATGTTTGGGGCTTGAGTTGTTGTTTCCCTCCCTTGACCATGGTTAAGGGATTGAGGCTTGTTTACCTACCACAACCATGGTCAAGACCCCGAGACCCATATGTAGTATGAAAAACATATAAATGGCACTCATTTCCAAATCTTAGTCCAAATAAATTGAAGTGAGAGCTCATGTTATGGTTTCTAGGTGTTTTTCATGGCACACGAGCTTGAGAAGGTTAAATTATGGCTTAAGTCCTTTACTCTCCCCTTAACCATTTTTAGGGGTTAAGACCCAATTCTAGGGAACAAAACCTACTCATGGCACTTGTATCCTACTTGGAGGCCTTCAAGGAAGCCTTACAAATGAGTGATGTGTTGGTTTGAGGACTTATTCAAGGCTCTCAAGCCTAAAAATATTCAACAAGATCCTAAGGTACTTGTTTTTCTTCCTCAACCATGGTTAAGGCCTCTCTACCCATCCTTACTGCAAAAAACCTACTGATGGTGTCCTTATCCAACTCTGATGACAAGTACCCCCTAGAGAGGGATTGTTTTGTGGTTTCTAGGTGTTGTTCTAACTCAATGTTGTTCTTTCTCACTAAATGATTTTAGTCAACACAAGCAACCAGCTAACCACCCTTTTCCTATGAGGCCACAATGAGTTGTGGTAATCTATTTTGCAAATTTTCCTAGGACCTTACAAATTTTCCTAGGAGGTCACCAATGAAAAGATACACAAAGGGAATCCTTGAATTGTTGAATGCCCTTAGGTGTTACGACATTCCATGATAAATTATTTTGATTGGAGAGTTGATGAAATGATTGAACATTGTGAGAGAAATGTTGAATGACCTTTCTGTAGAAATTCATTCCACCAAGGATTAATAAACTCTTTATATATGTAGTATTAGAGGGATTGGGCCAACCCTGAAGGACATTGACCTTGGCTCGATATGCATTCACACTAGCATTAGCAATACCAAAAGTCATGAGTACTAACCACCAATATTTCTCACTAAATGACTTTAGTCAACGCAAGCAACCAACCACTACACTATTTTTTATCTTTGAAGGAATATAGAAACTCCATACCATACTATGGAAACCACCCTTTTCCTAGGAGGCTGCCATGAGTTGGGGTAATCTATTTTGCAAACTTTCATAGGACTTGCACCTAGTGCCATTATTCTATAGGATTGGGGTAATAATTTATATTATATATAATATATATTAATTAAATTAAAAACAAATAATAACAAAACATAAAAAAAAATACAAAACAAAAAAAATAAAACAAAAAACAATATATATTATATAATATATATTAATTATATATTAATTAAATTAAAAACTAATAATAAAAAAACATTATTTAAAAAAAACAACAAAACAAAACAAAACACCATTCAACCTCACACCCATTCCATTCACAACAACAACCACATAGATTAGCCAAACCCCGCGCAGGAGTGGAGACCAAGATCCGAGACTGGGGGAATTGAGACTGAGGGCATTGAGACACAAAGAACAACCAAACCCTACACATGAGTGGAGACCAATATCTGAGACCGAGGGCATTGAGACTGAGGGCATTGAGACTGAGGGAATCTGAGACTTAGGGAATTGATACTAAGGGCATCTGAGACTGAGGGAATTGATACTGAGGGCATCAGAGACTAAGGCCATCCGATAATGAGGGCATTGAGATCGTCGAGGGTCATCTGAGACTGAGGGAAAGTATGCGTGAGACCATTGAGGGCCATTCTAGACCGAGACCGAGACCTGCACGTGAGACCAAAAAGGGCCATCCGAGACTGAGGGAAAGGAGGGAAATAATGGTATGTGCTTTGATATATTCTAACCTTGCTTGCAATGGAGATGTGGTTGGACTACTAATGTTAACAACAATACATGTTGGAGGTTCCAAATTAGTATCACTATTCTTACATGTATTCATGATCATGGTTTTATTTCACACTATGCAATTTTTATTTGAATTAGTGGATGTTTGATGATGACCACACCACATTCCATATGTGGGTTTCTTGAAACTAGTATTTTGAGAACCTTATGTATATTGTTTTTGCTTCCAATGAAACTTGCAAGATTGGAATTGGATGTCCTTTTAAAAAAGTGATTGAAGAAATTTTGGGGTACTCCTTTGTTGGGTCCACTATATCTCTTGAACTTCCCTTCCAAATTCATTGCAATAAGCATCACTCAACTTGTTCATAGTTAGGAATTCCATTTATTCCATAATTTATTAGTGCAAGAATGCATTGGTTTTAAGAACCCTCAAGCATTTAGGGATTTTATTATTCACCTTAATCAATGTTTGGTGGTACTTTGCAATGAAGTTTAGATAAAACTAGACTTTCTTTAAGTACAATCTCTATCATTGTATGTATGCATCATCAAGGTGTCCCATGGGATAGAAGTTATCTTTCAAGGTTGTCCTAAATTCTTCCCTCATGGTGATGGACCACTGTGCTTATTCTAACTAATGGGTAGACTATCACCACCATAAGATTTCATTTTCAACAAATTTGAGAGATACAACAACATGAACTTATTAAAACTATTGAAATAAATGAAGATCCTTGTAGATGATCTCACCAGTCAATTGAATCTAATAAAATTTTCTCTTAAGTGGATGCTAATCATACACTACCAAATTCTCAATATACTCCAAATTCAATTAAAAAAATAAAAATCTAAATGCAGCAAACCATGCCTTAGTATATGGTGTTCTTTTTTATTTGTAGAATGATATTATTCCTAGAGATATTCTAGAAGATGCCAATATACCAGGATAACTTCTATAACATAATTTATGAGAACTAGGTGACCACCTTTTGATATCCACCCAATTGCACCAGAGATATACCATTTTTTAAATCTTTGATCTTTATGAGATCATCAATCTTGGGTAGTGGGTACCAATCTTTCCAAGAAACTGATCTGGATTTTATGAGCAAAAAGAAATGACTACAAATTATTAACAGATGCTTAACACATAATAACATAGATACAATAAAACTGGTTTTCTATTCAATAAGGAAATAAGTTGAAATTGTAAAATGCAGCGGAAAACAAGCTTGTTGGAATGGTGGTGGCTTATCTATGAGAAGAGATGTGACGGCTACGCTCATTTGCAAGAAGATGGTTACAATGAGGATCTGAAGGCCTTTTACAATAAAAAAGAATTTCAAAAACCCTAGACATCCAAAAACCTAACCCTAGGAGATGAAGCGCCAAAAGTCATGTGGGCCCCGTTTGGGCCGTAAGTTAGTACATCAACTTCCTGGGGTCGTAACTTTTGCATACGATCTTCATTTTAGGTGCAAGATAGCCTGTTGGAAGGGTCTAAGTGAGAAGAAAAATTTCCAACTGGCCCTGTTTAGTGCCTTCAATAATCACTTGGGCCCCAAATCCAAAAAAACATAGTTTCGGGCCTCAAAACGACCCTAGAAGTTTGGAAGCCGAAAAACTGCCAAGGTGGAAAGTTATTTTTCGAGCCAGAGGAATAGGTGGGTGGACACCAATATCCACCTGGATCAATCCTCCCTCCTTAGGAATCAATGGTCTCCATTGCATTGATTTCCCCTTCAGATGAGGAAATTTCTACTGAATTTGGCCCCGGGTGAGCCACTTGCCTTGGTGCAAGAGCTGCCCTGCTTTGACGACTCGATAAAGATGGATCCTTTGCTTTCGAGTGCCCTTGATATGTGTGTTCACAATATGATCATTGGATTCCTGTTGTATGCAATCAAGGTTGAGCTCTGTTGGTGTTAGTTGTTTTGCTACTTCTGAGGTGTCCAATAATGGTGGGAAATACGGCCGAAGGAGATCCACATTGAACACTGGGTGTACGCCAAGGAAAGGAGGAATGTTGAGCTCAAAATAATTATCCCCCATAGCCTTGGTGATGGTGTACGACCCATAATGGAGTGGGTGAAGATTTTAATGGGGTCCTGTAAGGCGTTCTTTCTGCAAGTGCAACCAAACTTTGTTGCCCACCTGAAACTTATGTGGCACCCGATGTTGATCATGGCACTTATTGTACTTGTCATTGGACTTCTATAGGATATCCTAAACCTATTGGCAGATGTGTTGGATCCTCTCAATGAATCATGTGGCTTTGTCAGCTTCAGTTGGAGCAAGAGATGAGTCGACTGAGGTGACCGCAAGGGAAAGTGCAACATCTATGGGACCCAATGGTTGGAATCCCAACCCCACCTGAAAGGGGATGTGGTCAGTTGAGCTATGAAGGGCTCATTTATAGCTATGCTAGACATAGGGAAGACTCTCATCCCATGTGAGAGGGTGCTTGTAATTATACATGCACAGAATATGCAAAATCATTTGATTTACGACCTCAGTTTGGCCATTTGTATGGGGGTGGAAGGCCATGGATTTGGTGATATTTGTGTCCAACAGTGACCAGAGGCTCGACCAAAATGTGCTGAGAAATTGACTGTCCTGATCTGAGAGAATGGTTTTTGGGATTCCAAAATGTACCCAGACTCGTTCAAAGAACATCTTGGCAGTGGCCTTTGCTGTGATCCTCTTCTTGCAAGAAACCAGAATCGCCATATTAGAAAAGCGATCAACAACCACAAAAACAAAGTGATTTGCTCAGTTGGTGGATGGGAGGCCTAACATGTAGTCCATTGAGATGGATTCCCATGGTCTATCAGAAGTAGGAAGAGGGGTGTACAAACCCTATTTCTTAGTGGTCAGTTTGGCAATAACATAAGCAGTGCAGGACCTGATATACTTGCTGACCTCCTATCGAAGTTTTGACCACTAGAAATGTTTATGTAGCATCACCACTATCTTTTCGACGTCGAAGTGTCCTGCCACATGACTGTAGTGGGATTCCCAGATCATCTTCACTCGCTCGCTTGATGGAACATAGATATGGCCCAGATGACACAACAACCCATCCTGAAGATGAAAATTATTGACAACTGCATTTGCACCCAACATTTGGTAGGTGGTGGTGAAGTTTGGTTCTGTCTCATAGAGTTGGGGCCATCCAGATGTCTCATGACTGCAAGAGTCTAGCACCGTGGTGAGTGCCACGAATGGAGGTATGCTGAGGCAATCAACGATGTGGTTGGTGCTTCCTATTTTATACTTGATGTTAAGGTGGAATTGCTGCAAGTATGTGGACCACTTTTGATGACGTTCATTCTGCAATTTTCCATGTGTCTGCATGAAATGTAGTGGCTTATGATCAGTGTGGATGACTATCTCATTCCCAAGAATGTAATGTCTCCACTGGCAGCAAGCTTGCACAGTGGAGTAAATTTCTTTGTCATAAGTAGGGCACTTACGAACATCATCTGATAGTCTCTCACTATGATAGGCCACAAGGTGGCCGTGCTGAGTGAGAACGACGCCCACAACATAGTCTGAAGCACCTGTCTCGATCTCAAAGAGTTGTTGTAGGTCTGGTAGTGAAAGTATTGGGGTTGAGCACAAGCGCTTCTTCAAATCATCAAATTCTTGTTGTTGGGACCAAACCCACACAAATTTATCCTTACCACCACCCTTGATTATTTAGCTGAGGGCCCATGCAATATGGGAGAATCCCAACACAAACTTGTGGTAGAAATTGGTAAGGCCCAAGAAGCTTCGAAGCTCAGTGAGTGTGGTTGGGGTTGGCCAGTCACATCTGACTTGGATATTGGATGGATCCACATGTACGTGATGATGATCAATGATGTAGCTTGGGTAATGGACCCTATCCATGCCAAAGGATCATTTTCCAAGTTTGCATATAGCTTGTGCTGCCGCAGGGTGTGCAAAACCTGCTGAATATGCTGCAAGTGTTCTACCCAAGTCTTGCTGTAAATGAGAATGTCATCTAGATACACCACTACAAAAGTATTGGTGAATGGTTGCATCATATCGTCCATCATCCTCATGAAAGTGGTTGGATCATTTTTCAAACCAAAGGGCATGACCAACCATTCAAAAAGGAATTCCTTTGAATTGAAGGAAGTCTTCCATACATCTATTTGTTCTATCGGGACCTGGTGGTAGCCAGACTTCAGATCAATCTTACTGAAGTATTTGACCCCCGTTATTTGATCAAGGAGGTCAGTGATTTCGGGAATCGGGTACCGGTTTCTAACTATGATTTTATTCAGAGCCCGATAATCAATGCAGAGTCACGAGGTTCCATATTTCTTCTATACCAACACGATTGGGCTCCCACAAGGTGATGAGCTGGGATGGATGTGCCCCTTGTGGAGAAGTTCTTGGATCTATTGCTTGATATCCTCATTCTCTAACAGAGATCAGTGATAGAATGGCCCATTAGGCAGCAGTGTGTTGGGGGTAAGATCGATGGGGTGTTTGACCTGACAGTTCAGAGGTGCCCTGGTAGGTGAGGAGAAGATATCTGAGTAGTCTTCCATGACCTTATCTACTTTCTTCTGCTATGTAGAGAGGTTAGACATAGAGACTCTGGATGTGGCTGTGATCTTTCACTCATTCTGAGAGTGAATCATGAAGAAGAAAAAATTCCCCGTCTGAGAAATGACCTTCCTGCATTGCTTGGTAGAGATCAAGGAAATAACACTAGGTGGGACTGCCTCGGGTATCCTGTAAAATTTCGTATTCAAAGTAATAATAACACTACGAGACCTAAACTCATATACATCATGACGTTTCCATAAATAAGGTTGGCCCAAAATAACATCACAAACTTCAACAGGAGAAACATCACACAATACCTCATTTTTGAAGGGCTTGATGTCGTACGACAGTTGGCATTGTTGGCTGACACGGAGATCCCTTCCTTGGAAGAGACATCCAATGGTGTAGGGTTGTGGGTGCGACGTTGTCAGTAGGGCCAACCGCTTGATGACCTCTACTGATATGATGTTCTTATGGCTACCACTATAAATGATGAAGTGTAGCGGGGTGCCTTTTACCCACATCTGTGAATTGAAGAGGCGCTCTCCTTCTTATGGCTCGTCTGGTTCACCAGGATGGACCTTGGTGGTAGAAACGGTGGCACTGGGTTCCGTGTCAATGATACATCTTCCCATTTATGGTTTTGACTCAGATTCAGAACCCACATCTGATTCAGAGGCTTTCACTTTGGCCACCAATGACTATTTTGAGTGACAATCAACAATGTTATGCCAAGGGCTCTTATGGAATTCGCACCACTTCCCAGTATCTTTCTTTGTCTTTTCAGGTGTTCTTCTTTGCTTGCATCTTGGACTAGTTGTCTTGATACTATCCATATTTTCTCCATCCTTTGATATGTGGGTTGGGGGCACCCTTTCCTGGATTTTGTTGTGAGGGGTTCCCAAGCCCAAATTTCCACGTCTTTTGTTTGAGCTTCTGCTCAATTTTGACGGCATATCGGTAGGCCACACCCAAGGACGAGATGTCCATAAATTACATTTCAGTCTAGATGTATCTATGCAGAGCACTGCGATACTTGATCACTAGATTTCACTTTGAATATTTGATACTCAACTTGGTGTGCAAGGTATGGAAGATATTTGTGAACTCTGGCATTGCTTGGTCTCTTTCTTGGCACAATGTGGTCGATTTAGTATACAAGTCATCATAACTTCCGACATGGTAGTATTGTTCCTTAATATAATCCCTGGAGGATTCCCAGGTGGCCATGATTGTAAATAATGAGGGTTCCTCTGTTTCCTTTTTCTCACAGAAAGTTTCCCACCAATCTTTGACATGGGAAACGACTTTGAGGAGCGCAAAAGTAATATTTTCTCTATTCAAAAAGTTATGGACAAAAAAATACCCTTCTAGTAGATTCAACCACTTTTCTACAACATCCACATCTATCTAACCTTCAAATATAGGAATATCGAAGTTGATTTGTACCTTGAAGGGGGTGGTGCCTCCGCTCGAAGAAGATGCATCGCTTGTTGGTAGCCGCCGAAGGATTTACGCGAAAATTTCCATCATATCATTCCTTTGTTGCGCAAGGGATTCCTTAAGTAACATTTTGAAAGGATATCCTGTCTCGTCATATTTCTTTTCTCCTTCCATGAGAGGTCACTTGGGCGTACGAGATATTTTCTCCTCAAGAGAAACAAGCTCGAGACCCAATTCTTTGTACTCTGACCTTGTTGGGGACATGCATTAAGATGACAAGGACTAGACCACTCTAATACCACTGATCCAGATTTTATGAGCAGAACGAAATGACTATAGATTATTAATAGATGCTTAACACAGAATAATAGAGATACAGTAAAATTGGTTTTCTATTCAATAAAGAAATAAGTTGAAACTATAAAATGCAGTGGAAAACAAGCTTGCTGGAATGGTGGCGGCTTATCTCTGAGAAGAGATGTGACGGCTACGCTAATTTGCAAGAAGATGGTTACAATGAGGCTCTGAAGGCCTTTTACAATAAACATGAATGTCAAAAACCCTAGACATCAAAAAACCTAACCCTAGGAGATGAAGCGCCAAAAGTCATCTGGGCCCCGTTTGGGTAAGTTAGTACATCAACTTCTCGGGGTCGTAACTTTTGCATACAATCTCTATTTTAGGCACACAATATCCCGTTGGAAAGGTCTAATCGAGAAGAAAAATTTTTGACTAGCCCAAGCAAGTTCCTATGACAATCACCTGGACCCCAAATCCAAAAAAACATCGTTTAGGGCCTCAAAACGACCCCAGAAGTTTGGAACTCGAAAAATTGTTGAAAACTGCCAAGGTGGAAAGTTGTTTTTTGAGCCAGAGGAATAGGTGGGTGGCCACCAATGTCCACCTAGATCAGAAATGTTCCCTATCCAGGAGTCTTCCATGCAAATATGCAACTTATGCAACTATGCAATTTATGAAACAAGACTTTGATGATATTCTAAATTTATATTGAGCTTACTAAGGAACACAATGCCATAAGTTATGCAAGACTAAGACATTGGAATTTATGGAAGACTAAGTCATTGGAATTTATAAAGATTGAGGTCTAAACAACTCCACACATACCCACTACATTTCCTAAATAAGAATGCACACATTTATGAGTTGTGAGCTAAATAATATCACAAAACTTTATTTTTTGGGGGATTGGTGAATTTCTTCTAGAAAAAGGTGCACCAACATGTTTTTGAAGAAGTGAATATGTTGAAGATATGCACTACACCTATGCTTACACTACTATATGTTTCTCATCCTTTTGATATAGAAGATGATGCATATGACTATGGGATAGGTATTTTTCTGACACAACAATGTCATTCCATTGTGTTTTACTTAGAGACATTCAATGACACAATCCACAACTTTTGAAATTATGATAGAGAGATGTGCCCCATTGCTTAAGTAGTTCACTAGTGGAGACACTATGTATAGGGAAAATAAATTGTTATTCAATCTAACCATAAGCCACTACAGACCTAGAGAATTGAGAACACACCACATATGAAATGGAATTTGCTATAGCAATTTCAATTGGTTATCAAACATTTACATTGAAGAGATAAAAATGTAGACTACTATTCGAGTCAACCACCAATAGCATTCACAGTGGTTCTTAACACAAAAAGGTGTGATATAAAACACTAGCAAGAGTTCTACAATACACACATAAATTTTGTGAAAGTTTATGCAACCATTTAATAAGGATGCCACACTACCTACACAAGACTTATTATTAATTTGGTTGATTTTCATATGAATAAGGATCTTTTGTATTGACTTGATAGGATGTGCTCACTTGCAAGTGAACCTAGGGATTTTTTGATTTGGTAATCTCATTTCTTGAAGTTGGTTGGGCATTTTGTCATATCAAATATAGTTGCAACTTTACAACAACATTTTATTTGCCATGTATGAGGCATGATGTTGAGCACCACCTCAATTTTTTTGTTGCATGTTCGATTGCTAAATTGAAAAATCACCATTTAGGTATGTATAATATTTTGATTATGTCCTCTAGATATTATGGATCTATCAGTGTAGGTTTATGGTTCACCAATAGATAAATTCTAACTTGAATGTATGGTTCACCATATCCATAAGAAAATTATGGTTCCTTTTCCATCCCCATGCTAACATATTCACCTCATGCCTTCAACAGTGCCTTTCAGCTAGAATCAATGTCACATGCCCTCACTAATGTCACCTTACAATTAATATTAGTGCCTTCAATGGTTCCTTTTTAAAATATTGATAATATCACCTCACCATCATCAATGCCTTTGATGGTTTCTTTTAACATCATCACTTCATGTCTTCATTCATGTCACCTCATGACAATTCCACCTCTAATGCCGTCACTAGTTGTAGGCTAGCATTTCCAAATTTCACCCTCCCTCATAATAGTTGTTTCCTCTCACCTCTCTTTCCTTCACTAGTTCAACCCTATGGTGTTAATATTAAGAGGGAATTTGAGGAAACAAGGCTTCATCATCTAGATCAAGGTGCAACAACATGTTTTTGAAGAAGTGAAGATGTTGAAGCTATGCACTACACCTATGATTACACTACTATATGTTGCTCATCCTTTTGATATAAAAGATGATGTATATGACTATGGGATAGATATTTTTCTGACCCAACAATGTCATTCCATTGTGTTTTACTTAGAGACATTCAATGACACAATCCACAACTTTTGAAGCTATGATAGAGAGATGTGCTCCATTACTTAAGTATTTCACTAGTGGAGACATTATGTATAGGGAAAATAAATTGTTATTCAATCTAACCATAAGCCACTATAGACCTAGAGCAAAATTGAGAACACACCACATATGAAATGGAATTTCTTATAGAAACTCCAATTTGTTATCAAACATTTACGTTGAAGAGATAAAAATGTAGACTATTATTCGAGTCGACCACCAATAACATTCACAGTGGTTCTTAACACAAAAAGGTGTGATATAGAACACTAAAAAGAGTTCTACAATACACACATAAATTTTTTGAAAGTTTATGCAACCATTCGATAAGGATGCCACACTACCTACACAAGACTTATTATTAATTCGATTGATTTTCATATGAATACAGATCTTTTGTATTGACTTGATAGGATGTGCTCACTTGCAAGTGAACCTAGGGATTTGTTGATTTGGTAATCTAATTTCTTGAAGTTGGTTGGGCATTTTGTCACATCAAATATAGTTGCAACTTTACAACAACATTTTTATTCACCATGTATGAGGCATGATGTTGAGTACCACCTCAATTGTTTTGTTGCATGTTCGATTGCTAAATTGAAAAATCACCATTTAGGTATGTATAATCTTTTGATTATGTCCTCTAGATATTATGGACCTGTCAGTGTAGGTTTATGGTTCACCAATGGATAAATTCTAACATGAATGTATGGTTCAACAATGGATAAATTCTAACATGAATGTATGGTGTTTATCATTTATCTTAGTACATGTAAAGAAAGATTGAATCTCATTTAGAATTGCAAAACTAAATTGAAAATTACATTTTGGAAAACATATCATTTATTGGGAATTGAAGTTAGGACTTTGCATTGTGTTCATATTAATTTATTTTACTTGATGAGTCATAACATCATTAGTTTCACAACCACACCTTTTTAAGTAAGAAAGGCCACTAAAAGTAATGCTTATAATTTAAAATTGATTAGTAATGATTTTATTTTCTAGGGTGCACAAACTAGCTTAGGATTTAGAGCCTTGGAATAGGATTTTGTGAGTAAACTTCTCCAAGGATAATAAATCAACATCTGTGTCTGACTAAGGGAGTGGAGAAATCCATTGTATAACCAGTAATATCAGGAGACTTCGCTTACACCGGAGTTAAGCAAGAGGTCGCGTGAGGTTGGTTGAAGGGATATCCCCCTGATACTTTCTTAGCGTCAGATATATTTCTAGGGATATATTCATATATGAGGATCTTGCTAGTACCTTTACCTCTGTGAAGACAGTGCTTTCGAGGTTTTAGGCTTTGTTACCCTACCCATATGGTGAATCTGACTTACGACTCTTCACCTGTGCATCGATTGTATCATGTTTGCTTAGTTGCTTGACTTAGGTACCCCATAGTTTACTTGCGGGGGTTATTCTATAGGTACCTTGGGTCAGATAAGGGTCGGACAACACAAAACCTTTATGGAGGATTGCCTCTCCAGGGGGATCTAACTGAATGGTTGTTAAGCCCACGAGGGCCCTTATAACTAATTATGTTACCTTCGATCTTTAGCAGAGGAGTCTCAGACCCCTCTTGGGCGAGGCATACCTACTTTAGAGAGGGAGACCCCTTTCAACCACATTATTCTATTTGTGTGCATATTGGCCTTTTGTTTATTTTACTTTGGTGTGTCTTTGATTACTAGTTGGCCTTAGGATTTGTTTTTTTTTATATCACGAGTCTTGATTCATCATGGAGCCAGATAAAATTCCTCACAGGTCTCGCCGCGTGTTACAATTACCACCACATTTTGAGTCTTTTCCTTATAAAAGGCTTAAAGTTATCATACGTGGTACATACACCTCCACTTTCCAGACTTGTGATCGTACGAGGATGAGTACTGAATCGAGTGAGAAATATATAGGGAGTCCTTCAACTCCCATACCCACTATAGTCAACGATACTCCTTCAACACCTTCAACCACTATGGTTGCAGTGCCAGAGGTTCCTATCATCACACTTGTCCGTCCTATAGTGAATACTCAACCTATATCCATGACATATTTTGGGTCCCTTTGTCACTTGTCGGGCTACAATATTCAGTCCATCCCTATATCATTTAGAAAAATTTGGGAGTACTCTAAGATACCTATTTTTTTCCCTTGAAAATAACTCTAATTAATACAATAGCTATAGCATAAAAAAATAAAGTGATAGATTGATACTAGTGCCTATCCAAATTGGGAAAAGGGAGTTAATAAAGGAATCATGAGGGTTTAAAACATATTAATGGGAGTGGTGAAAAGTGTTGTTACAACATGCCAGACCTCACCATGAATTCTTGATTAAATTGCTGGAAATTAACAAAGTGGAGGCCCTTACCAAGGTGCTCTACTTATGCACATTCTAGGCAACAAAGAGTGATCTTATCCCAAGTTCAAAGTCACAATGAAACCTTTCATTGAAATGATATGACACAATTCTTATAACCTAGAAATAAAAACAACAAAGAAATGAATAGGTATAACCTCATTTGATCATTTTCCTCATACAATTGGCTACACCACTATAAGATCCTTATTACAGTGGAATTATTAGATGTTTCCAACACATAAAATTAGCAATATAAGTATTTCCATCATGCATAATTTTTTTTTATGTGTTTGGTTGGTATTTACATCCTCTTTGTCAAGGTATTCCTAAATTTGTATAGTGTTGGGATACAAATTTTGCATACACTTTGAAAGGAATGTGTCCTTATGTATTTCTTTCAATGATAAAGAAATGTCAAGAGTGATAATAGACTAGATACTAGTTCCAAATACTCCTTCATCATCAACTTGTCCTACCCACAATGGTATTTTAGTTTCAATAAAAATTGTATTAGGAGGATAGAGAGAGAGTTTCTTTTGGGACAATCCTTAATTAATTTTCATGTCCCATATTCCATAACCAATGTAAGTATCTACTGTAGCTAATCATGGTCTTCCAATGGTGATGGAATTTCCATTAATGAGTTTATCCTCGGGTTACAACATGATAAAGTATAATAGATATTCCTGGGAGCCTATTGAGATTATCACATCGTATAATATTCCTTCAAGGATGACAACATACATGTCTATCAACCAAAGTATAGTGGTGTGCGTCTTAATAATTCTCTCAAATTTAATTGAGGATTGTATTCTTGTTATTACATTTGATTGTGACCTCTAAATATATCGAGGTATTTTGGATTAAGTACATGTTTATGTACACATATACTACAAGGATGACTAGATTGGAATAAATAGGGGCCTTACTATCTATATATGGGTCATCACAATCCAATGCAATATTAGCCTTCAATTCAAAACATAAATTATTCAAGCCACAAAACGTACCTTTTTTCCTCCATTCACAAATCAATATCAATTATGGAGACGATATTTACAAGATCTCATTGAACAACATTTAGATCCATTTCCATAGGATATAGAGTATTTGAGAGTGAAAATATTCTCTCACATCATGAGATCAACAAGCTACCCTACAACATTAATTGTGGGTGGATCTCTTTTCATCATTCTAGGTCTCTTGATGCATGGTTCCTTGATACTTTTTTTTGTATATGGGAACATCTTTGATAGCTTAAAGGATTTGAATTTTTACAGATAGAGTTTTTAGTTATCCTAAGAGTTTAGTTTTAAATTGGTTGTATGTCCTCTTTTTTTCAATCCTCTTTAGATAAGGAAGTTTTTCTTGGTGCATCTTATTGAAAAGGAAACTAGGTTTCTTATTGGACATCTAGATTCTAAGTCCTTTGGTGGATTTTCTTTCATTGTCTATCTTTCAAAATTATCTAGGAGTTTCTTCTATGCTCCCACATTGTATTGACATTGGATGTATATTTTAGTCCCATTGAACTAATTTTGTGGTCATTTGTTGGACATTAATAACATTATCTTATCTTATCTACATCTCTGGAAATTGTTCACAAGAGACCATGGATGACTTTTCAATTTCAACAAGTTGTTTGGGATTGAATCACCTTCTTCCATCTTCATTAGGAATCCACTAAAGTAGGTTGGTGGACTAAAGGAGGAAAGAGCATTTATGTTTTCAATGAAAGTACTTCCAAGAGAGACCAAGATCACAATAAATCAATGAAATATGTTACATGAATCATTTCAAATAAATATGGTCTAGTCATAGTACAAAGTTGGTTTATTTGCATGCTTGAATCCTAGATTAATTGGCGTGTGTTGTTTGTTCTCCTTAGTTGGCCTTAAGATTGAGTCTGTGTCTAATGACATTCATTCTGAGGTATTCCAACTAGCATCATGTCCTATTACCGCCACTTGTTGGCATGTGCCATTTGACTCCAAACACGCCCCTATAATGCCCAGATAGTATACTGATATTAATAGAGCATAATACAATTGTGAAAGAGTAACACTATGGTAATCATTATGAGATTATTGTGATACCAACAGGATACTAGTAATGAACTAGTGTTACATCTTGAGGTGCACAATCGTGAAAAAATCTCATTTAGGCCCTCAAAATGGCCCCCAAAGTTTAGGACCAGAAAAACTGCTAAAAATAGTAAATTGCCAAAAAAATGTTTTGAGCCAGTTTGAATAGGTGGGTGGCCACCAATATCCTCCCGGATCGGGCATCTTGAATTTTCCAGTTTTCAAGAAAAATAAACTATTGATTCAAGAATGTGAGGCTAAAACCTACATGTGTGAGAACAAGTCTCAAGCAAAGCTAATTTTCTTTGTCGAAAAACTTGGAGTGGTGAATCCTGAGGAGAAAGGCAGATCTATATTTTTTCTTGATGGTATGTATTGCCACCTAGGTTACTCCAATGGCATCTTGAATTTTGTATTTGTCAAGAAAAATAAACTATTGATGGGATATATGGGTAGAGATGATAGGTTTGAGCTTGGAAACTATAATTTTTTATATTATTTTGTATATGCAATTAGAAAAATAAATTAGACGGTAATGCTCAAAATAAAAAGGGTTAAGTCTCATCCTTCATAATATAAGTAATGCATTTAGTATTGATGGATCATGTATTTTACCTAAGCATTATGATTCCTCCACCATTATGAACAATTCCTTGTCTATGAGCTCTCAGAAAGCTAGGTAGAAATCGATGAGCCACCCATCTAGCATGTGTCTATCCATCTAGCATGTGGGCCTTTTTTATTGGAATTATTCCAAGATTTCTATTAGCTCCACTTTTGTGACAGGCTTCATCAAATCTTCATTTTATGCATCGTCTAGGCATCCATCAAAAAAGGAGGTAGATGCCATGATTTCTAGATGTTTTCTCTTGGGTGATCTGAGTATAATTTTTTGTAATGAACCTCAATTGTGCAAGTATTTTGTTGAATTCCATGCATTATGACAATTTCCATCATAGAATTTCCATGGTTGTGATTAGATATAGCCTCCTTCAAGGTTGAAGCTCTATATGTACCAACTCTCATGATTAATTCCTCCTCAATAAAAACCCTACCAAGTTTCTTTGAGATGCCATTTTGATCAATGTTGTGATTTATCCAGCGAGGTTTTATATTTAGAGGCTTTGCATCTACCAAGTGGTTTCATTCCATAATATGTACAAAATATTTTTTTATTGGATTATATTGAGAATGTGTACCCTATATTTATATGTGACAATTAATGAATTTGAAATCATCCCCCATGATGAGGTGGGGCATACATATCATAGTCGAGTTTCTTGTCTCTATCCATAAGAGTTTTCATCCTTGGGATGGTCCATAGTAGTTCAATACATCCACTTCAAAATTCAATTTCTCAAGAATATAGTTCCTAGAATGCGATGAGGGTTAAATAATGATGAGAAAAAACCATAGATGAGTTCCACCCCACAGTCAAACCTCATAACTTCTCAAGTGACATGACTACCAAAAATGGCCAATGTGACAATTGTTTCTTTAATAATTTTAAACATTTGTTTATGTGCACAAAGTTTCTTGTATTAGTAGGAGGCTATACTTATTTTTTATGACCACCCACTTTAGCGATTATTTTTAGATTATACCATAAAACCTAACATTGAAGGAGAGCATATTCATTTGGGTACCCTTTGTACATTGCTCTAATAAGGTCCCTAGATATAGTCAACTATTTTTGTTTGACTACCCTTTTTGAATTTTCTTTTGTATGGGACAAGATAGTGCACCCAACTTTAGTTGGAATGGGATAAATTCCCATCAATGCTTCAAACCCATCTATCTGAAGTTGTGCCTCATGGGGCTGTGACCTTGTCTAGATTTGATATGTTGTAGATGCCATTGCCTTGGATCCACTAGTATTCCTAGAATGTGAAGGGAATGTAGGAAGAGCCATAACATTGGGCTCATCATGTGTCAGAGGAAGAAAACATTATAGTAGGCCTTGTTGCCTCACCCATGTCTTATTTGTGTCATGTTGATGGAGTAGTGACATTCATTGCATATGGTACTACACTCTTACTCCTTGAGTCTAATATAATCCCTTCCAAATGGTGATTTTTTCATCCAATATCTTATTTTTCTATTTTATTTTTGTATCCACTCCCTATTAATACCTTTGTTAGAATTTTGACCTCATGGAGACTTATTACATTTTTCACTTCCCTTTTACATTCCTTACTTGGAGGGATTTTCCCCCAAAGTTAGAGGGTCTCATTACCATATGTGTTCCACCCCCTATCTCCTCCTTTTCATTGTATCAACATGATATATTTAAATTCCCATGTCAATGGAAATTAGTGCATCTGACTGTAACATTTTTGTATTATCATCAAATTAGTTCATCAATTGGGATCATTTGGTAGACCATGAGATAATGTTCATTTCCCATATCATGGTTATCAAACAATTTTTTTCTTTTTTTATATCTAGGTTATTTTTTAGGTAATTCCCTAAGGCTATCTTTGAATATTTTGAATATTTTTGGGTCTCAAAACTACAGTGGTAGATATGGAAACCCATAGCACCAAAGTATGAATGTGCTCCCAAATTGGATCAAGCCTAGTGTGCCATATGAACAATGTGAGGGTTAAGTTTCCTCGAAACCAAGGGTTTCCCAACATAATGTTATCCTTGTCTTATGTCGATTTGAAAATGAAAGGGTTGTAATCACATGTTCCCATTTATTTTTTATTTTGTTAGGGGCATTATTGTTGGGGAAAAGAGTCATGTAAGCAGATTTTGCAGGTTGGCTTTTATTTTTTATTTTGTTAGGGAGATTTTTGTAGGGGGAGGAGTCATGTAATAATATTCTTCAGGGTGAGAGGGATTTTGTAGTTCCTTTTCCATATGTACACCCACCTAGTGCTTTTAGAAACCTTCGACTAGAAAAGGAAGCAATCGAAAAAAATACCAATTTCGGTGGCGACATGTTTGGCCTAGTCCTTCTCTATCTACGTCTCTCCTTCTCCTTCTCTTTGCCTATATCCTTCACCTTATTTGTATTTTTCTCCTTCTTGGCCTAGATCCTTCTCCTTCTATGTCTTTGTCTCTTCTCGACACCTGTCTCTTGGAATGATGCAAGATTCTCCTTCTCTATCTTTGTCTCTAGTGCTCGACGCCTATCTCTTGGAATGAAGCGGGGTGTGGAATGACCACGTGTGGGGTGTGGGTTGTAGTTTGTTTGAATTTTTTTATGTTTTTGTTAATTAATATATATATACGATGACGATGACGATGAAAATGACTGTGATGACAATGACGATGACGACGATGACGATGAAGAGTAAGACGCTGAAAATGTTGATTACTGGTGGTTACAATTACGATGGAGATGATGATGATGACATTGATCATGACAATGGAAATGACGATTTTGATGACAATAAGGAGTGTGTCATTTGTGAATTGGGAGTGGTTAATTTCCTTCACCCCTCTCACTAATTTAATTCCCATTAGGTTTCCAGACATGATGATAATATCATATTTAGTTCTCACACCAATAGTTTTTTGACAGCTAGACTATGGAACCTAAACTACCCTTCCAAAAATTTCCTACCATTTATAGCATATTACTTCCTTCTATATTTGTTTCGTAGAGGAGATGAATGTTTAGTTGATTTTATCTTACACTTACTATGGAACCTAAACTACCCTTACAAAATTTTCCTACCATTTCTATCATATTACTTCCTTCTATCTTTGTTTTCTAGAGGAGATGAATGTTTGGTTGATTTTCTCTTATTATTTCTCTTAATGTTTCCTTCTTTTCCACATTACCCATTCCTTTGTATTTCCAAGACATAACCTTCATAATTTACTAGATTGCAATTTGGTACAATTTCCAAAGGAATTTTCCATAGTTGGTTGAGAGGAAAAATTGTGTCCCTAGTTTTTGTTTCCTCTCTCTTTTCATTATTAGTTTTTGTTTCCCTCTCTCTTTTTGTTGTGATTTTTCCATTTCTCCCTTATCATGTTCTTGATGATGAACATTGATCCTTATTATTTGTCACCATACCCTTAAATTAGGTCTATAGGATATAAGGGGTAGGAGAGGATGAGAAACAAATAGTTAATGATGGGGGAGAAATCTAAGAGACAGATTCCTCAAAAAATAAAGGTGAATCCAAGGAGAAAGGGAGAGGGGATAGGATATAGGAGTGGGAGGGGAAGGATCCAAATGAGAGTATGGAGGGAATGAAAGAGAGGATTTTAAGGCCCCTAAGGCCTTATTTTAAGGCCCCTAAGTCCTTATGTTAAGGCCCCAACACTCATTTAATATTAGTTTATTAATTATGGTTAGGTTGACTTAGGTTAGGTTACATCGTTTTGATCACTTTATATCATATTTATAATAAAGGAGATTCATCTATATAGGAATATTGTCTTGTATATGATGAATGGTTGTCCTCCTTTGGGATTAAATGTAAGGAGGATTTTATTCCTCCCCTCGACTTTATTCCCTAAGAAAGAAAGAGAAAAGGAAATTACTCTTAAGCATGAATATTTCCAAGGTAGAAATGATGGCAAGGGAGAAGAAGGTATACATCAATCATAGTAAACATGGATGCTACCTTGAATATGAATCTAGGAATGCAACAAAAATTCCATGAGAACCTCAATATCCAAGCTTGGAATTTAATGGCAACATTGATAACAGTGGCAATGGAGAGAAGAGAAGGGTTGATCTTACATATGAGCATCCAATGAAAAGTTCATGTTTGACATTCAAAGATAAATATAATTTGTTTTCTACACATACTGTTGAGTCCAAAGGCCATGAAGAATTGTTTCTTCATGAAGATCCAATCATAGCGTGGATGGTGAAAGTTTACCAAAAATAAGAACAATAAAGAACATATAGGAAATGGGTAATTTCTTACCTTCCAAACTCTAATGACATATAGCATCCCATCAACCCTCTCCATGTATGGTTATCATAGCCTTATAAAATTCTATACATGATTCCATTGGAGGTGCCATGTCACCTAGTGGACCCACTTGTCAGTTAGGTTAGGTGGGTAGGTTGTCCATTTACATTTTCCTTTCAATCTTTCTAGAATTTAGTTTTTTTTAGGATTATTTACAACAAGATATTATGTTGTCATAAAACACAAAATATAAGAAGACACAAATTTTTGAATGCAAAGTACAATTTTTAAGGCATTGGTTTACTCACCCTAGAGTCTAGTTCTTGGAACCTCACGAGGAAGAGCCATCCCACAAAAGGAGTTGTTGTTGTCACGTAAAAAGGCTCACTACCCAAAATTGGCCCTTTTACCAATGGGGCCCACCTCAGGCCAAATTTTGCAAATCAACTGAATAATATATTTGAATGTAGGAAGTGGATCAAACATTTTTATTGGGGTCATTGATCATGTTGGAGCTAATAGAACCCAATTCAAATTTGCAAAAGTATGAAAATTTGTTTTGTCCCATGGCACCCACCTTAGGTGAAATTGTGTTTTCAAGACAAATGATTAATTCAAGTGCAAAAAGTGGTTGAGATGGGTTTTTAAAGTTCACTAGTCATATTGGGACTAACATGATCTGATTTAGAGTTGAAGAAGTATGAAAGTGAAACATTAAAAGAACTTGCACTATGATGCCAAGCTTCTCATTCTACTTTATAAAGTACATGAGAAATGCATCAAAATATATTGTGCAGATTGTCTTTGGAAATCCCTCTATGTCTTATATATCCATCATTCTATGGAATAGTTAAATAGAAAATCCCTCTATGTCTTAAGGACCCATGGAAAAGGAGTTTGTGGCCGAGTTCAAAAAGGGGTTTTATATGCTTAGAATTTTGGTCACTCTCATCATTTATAACTTATCATTTTTCACATTCTTCCATAATCCTTTATCCACATCCTTATCCCTCCACATTCTCATTTCTTTGAATTTCACCTTCCTCTTTATTCCTCCACATCACATTCTTCTGCATCCACCTTTCTCCCATTATCCTGCCCACTACATCCCTTCTTATTTATACACTCCCCTCTCCACACCTCCACATCCTTTTCCAACATGGAAAGTAGAGATGTGAATCTACCCACCTCTTCATTACCCTAATATTCCATCTTTGCATCCACTATATATCCTTAGTTTTCCCCCACTTACCTTGCACACTTCCTAATGAAAAGTCAACCTATCACAACATGACACATGGAAAGAAGCACAACATGACACATGGTAATTAGGTGGGCACATGGCATGGTGACACGTAGTAGGAAAGTTTTGATTGTGATGGTTGGATAGTGACATGGAATGCATGGACCAATTGATGGATCTTTCTAGCCTTAGTGTTGCAACATTTGAATCATTTTTTTACAAGATAAATGGATATGGTCGCGAGGTGCTCATCATTTCCAGTCCTAACGAAAATAGTGGGGATGGAATTGGGGTTGGGCACCACCTTTATCATTTTGTATATATGCCATTTGTTTGCTATATAGAGCACATGAATAAACCTCTTTATCAATGACTTGTTACTTAGCTAGGGCACTTTCTATTCCATTCTTGTCACTCGAGAAGTTAATAATATAACTAGCCAACAATTTTGATATTGTCATGGATGCAATGTTTGGGTTTTCACTCGACAAAATTGTGGAATATGTGTGATTGTGTTTGTAGATATTCCTACAATATGGCATGTTGAACGAGGAAACAATGAAGGGATAGGCCTCAAACCAAATATGTTGGTACTATGATGTATGTGTGCATTGGAAATTCCCTATCATTTGATGTAACATATCTTTGAGAGAACTATGTTTCTCAAAATTTCACTAGGGACAATAGAGTAAATGTCACAATCAGATCCTAGTACTTTGCCTCTACTCTATTTCCACAGATTGATTCATTCGTTAACTAATTAACAAATGGATGGTGGAAATAAAGACTAAAAAAGATAATCTAATTTCTCATAGGACCTTGCATCATTTGAAGGGGAGGGGGCTTCCTCTATTTTCACACATCAAGAATGGCCCACAACAAATTGAAAAAATTAATCAATGATCTAGGTAAGCTTGTAGAGGATGAGGTTTTGGGTAGTAGTCTAAACTCCATTTGTCGTGAAAGGTGGATAACTCCATATAAAAACTAACATTTGATTGTGAGGTCTATCCTCCATTTACAAATAATTGTGAGCACAAGTCATCCTACAAAAAATATGTTATATTTCATATACAATGGTGGATGAGAGAGCCTATGGTGGTGAAAACATGGACCAATGGATTCAAGGTGATGTGGCCATGGGCCCATCATAACTCAAAGGTTCGAAGGCTCATGAATGGAAATGGTGTATTACTTTATAATCAAAGTCTCATGATAAGAATCAACATCCTCTACTGACACTTTAAACCAATGAATGCCTATAAGTTCTAGTAGATTCCCTTTGGGTTATTGTTTTAGTCACCATCAAAAAGTACAATTTAAAATTCAAAATTCCATATTATAAAGCAATGTTTTTATATAAAGTGAATTTGGAGTAGCATGAATTTCAAACTATATTTTATAAGAGGCACGAAGGGTTTTTGTTTCTAACCCAGTCTCTGTCATAAAGAGGGCTATAATGAAAGGAAAAAGGGACCAAATCACCAAAACAACATTATGGACCATGAATTTAAATAGAGAAGAGACAGTTAGAAAATGCATGGATCTCACCGGTTGCCAAGAGATGCCTTATGAACCTAATTTTTGGCTAAGCTTTCTCCTAGCAGTCTATAAGGGATATTATTTTTCTCATTTAAAAGGAGAAAAGGTTCAAATAAACCACAAAGGGGGGTGAAATAGAGAAAAGATGTAATCATAAATTGAATATTTTCCTAGAGCATTACTATTTTTGTAGAAGCAAGTGATTATTCTTCTTCTTCTCCTTTTCTTCTTTCACTCTATTTCTATTTGTAAACAATATCTAATTAATAGACTTAAAAGAGAGGAAATCAATCCCAATACTAATATTTTATAGTCCCCTTTGGTTCCATGGTTATCTTAAATAAATGGTTGTTTGAAAATTAAAATTGTATAGTCCCCACCTCTAGAGGTGTTATTTTATAAATGGTTTGTTTGGTTTATTTTGTAATTAGAATTGAGGTAGTTGCCACTAGTGAAATAATATATTTAGGAAAGTTAAAAATATTTTCCTTTTCATTTTCTATCTCACATGGTATTGAATAAAACAATGGATCTATGCATGTGTTGATATGAAAGGGCATTGTGGAATTACCCGTCGACACCCCATCCATGTTCCCTCCACCAAGTGTTGTGTTTCTATGCTATTATTCAACATTGGTACAATGTAGGTCTTCATCGACCTTGCTAGTGATTGAAGATAAATGTTACTTTTCCATTATAGTTAAATAGAAAATGAAATTTGCTAAATGACAGAGTTCAAGCCTTTTCTTTGGATATTTGGAGTTTCTAATAAACCTTTTTTTGTTGCTAATGCAATCTAACTATCAATGCTTTCAATATTATCAAATATTTATATACATAATATTTGTTCAACCACATATATTTTGGCATTAGTTATCTTGAATGCCACAAGAATGTGCTATTTGTGTAACATCCCCAACCTTCACCAAGCTGGGCAACGCTACTACTATGGAACATTCAAATATATATACACATATAACATGCATTGTAATAAATTTAAATCACATAACACAAAGTTTACTGCTACGATATAGACTCAATGTAATAGACAATAATTCATATAAGCAACAAAACACATGATACCATTCAAGAATTAGTAGCAAAAACATGCATAAGATACATATAAATCAAGAATAGACAGATACTTATCTTTTAAGCTGTAGTAACTCCAACAAATACATGCAAACCTTCCACGAACCTCCCAGCCTTATACCATGCTTCTCATCATGCTCAACAGTGGGTCACCCCTGAGCTGGGACCAAGCTCCACCCAGGGCAAGGGAAACCTAGACTAGGTTGAGGTTACAGGAAAACTGAACAGTGAAACTGGAAGGATTCTCTCCAGGAGCTTTCTTACGACCACTACTCCAGAATCTCATTCCCCACATGTCTGTTCCACCTGGGAGTATACACCTTCACTGTCACACAATCCATTGAATGCTTCACCTCCCTCTCTGGGTCTCGGCAACAGGTCGGATAAGGAATTCTCAGAGCTCCATAGCTAGTGTTGGAATCTCTTTGGGAGAAAACCACTTCCTAGCAAACTCTCTCACCTGGAGAGAGCTGCTCATAGGCCTAATAACCTTCTTCTTCAACCATGGGCCTGACAACCTGCTTCTTCAACCAGTTTCAACTCAATTCCAACACAGTGAGGATAACACCAACAACAACTGGTCAATGCCACTCAAA
>JASDQU010101263.1:111660-123956 GCA_032191745.1 Picea mariana | reverse complement strand
GAGATGTTTTCTCTTCCTGTCCAATATGTGCACAGGATGCACTTGCAAGACACATTCTTGCTCCACCTGAATCACATTCCAATCAATAACATGATTAGCATCAAGTATATAATTCTTAATAAATGAAACATGAAACACATTATGTACAGTCATGGATGCAGGTAATGCAAGCATATATGCAACTGGCCCAATCCTTTCTAGGATCTCAAATGACCTACAAAATCTAGTTGCCAATTTCGAACAGTTTCCCAGCTTTAGGGAACTTCTGTTGGCTTTCACTTTCAAGAAAACATGGTCACCTACTTTAAACTCTCTATGGGTTCTGTTCTTATCAACATAACGCTTTTGCCTATCTTGGGAAGCTTTCAAATTCTACTTAATTTTTAGCACTTGCTCTTCCATTTCCTTGAGAAACGTTGGCCCAACTACGACTCTATTAGCTGGATTATCCCAGCTTACTGGAGTGTTTCACTTTCTACCATAAAGTGCCTCAAATGGGATCAACTTCAACGATGCTTGATACCCATTATTGTAGGCGAATTCTACAAAGTGTAGATAGTCTTCCCATTTGGATAGTTTGTTCATCACATACATCCTTAGCATGTTTTCTATTACTCAATTCACCCTCTCTGTCTTCCCATCAGACTTAGGATGATAAGCAGTGCTAAAATTCAAATTCGTTTTGAATCCTTTGAACAACCCCTTCTAGAACTTTGAGGTAAATTTCGGGTTTCTGTCAAACACAATTGTCTTGGGAATATTGTGAAATCGTGTTATTTCCCTCATAAAAATATCAACAACATTAGCTTCCTTGTGAGTAGTTTTTAACGGAATAAAATGGGCAGCTTTCGTAAGCTTGTCCATCACCACCATGATTTAATCATGTTTCTTGCCTATCCTGGGCAATCCTATGATGAAATCCATTGTCACTACCTCCCACTTCCACTCAGGAATGGGAAAAGGCTGTAACAACCCTGCTAGGTGTGTATGCTTAGCCTTAACCTTATGGCATTCCATACATCTGGTGATGTATTCTGCAATTTCTTTCTTCATACTTGGCCAAAAGTAATGGCTCTTGACTGCTGCCATAGTTTTCTGATATCCAGGGTGCCCTGCATAAGGCACAATATGCATTTCATTCAAAATCATAAGTTTCAAGTCTTGGACATTAGGTATATACATTATATTCTTGTACAAAAGTGTTCCATCAGTTTCAAATTTATAATTTTCCACTTTCTGTGGCATCTTGCCTTGCTGTAGCTTTGCTATCAAATCCCTGTACTGCAAATCTACATTTGCAGCTTCCGAAATTCTTCCTTTAATGTCAGTTCGGTACATGCTAATGGTTGTAGCATGTAGTTCATGCACTCTCCTACTGAGTGCATCAACCACTTTGTTTTCCTTCCCTTTGATATTCTTGATATCAAAGTCATACTCACAAAGAAACTCCAGCCACCTACATTGCCTAACATTCAAGGTTGGCTTATCAAACAAATACTTCAGACTGTTATGGTTTGTCCTCAGTTAGAACCTCCTTCCCATGAGGTAATGCATCCATTTCTTCAGAGCATGAACAATGGATGCCAACTCCAAATCATGAGTGGCATAATTCTTTTTGTGCTCTTTCAACTTTATCGATTCATAAAAAATCAAAAACCCATTCTGACTGAGGACTCCTCCCAGTCCTTCTTTGCATGCATCTATGCACACTATGAAATATTCATTTGGATCCACAATCCTCAGTATTGGAGCACTGGTTAACAGTTGGTTCAATCGTTGGAAGCTTTTCTCGCATTCTTTTGTCCACCGAAATTTATTCTCCTTCCTTTGCAAGGAAGTGATAGGGTAAGCTATCCTTGAGAACCCTACAATGAACCTTCTGTAATAACCATATAGACCCATAAAGGATCTAACTTCTATCACATTATTTGGTGCTGGCCATTTCCTGATGGCCTCAATCTTCTCAGGATCCATGACTATCCCATCTTTTGAGATGATATGCCCCAAGTAATGGATCTACTTTTGATAAAATGAGCACTTGCTCAACTTGGCATACAGTTGGTGCTCTCTTAGCACTTGCAACACCATCTGCAGATGTTGTTCATGCTCTTCCTCCAACTTGGAATACACCAAAATTTCATCTAAAAATACTATGACAAACTTGTCCATATAGTCCCTAAATACTCCATTCATTAGGCACACATAAAAACAACAAGTGCATTTGACAACCCAAATGGCACCACTATGAATTCATAGTGACCGTACCTTGTTCTAAAGGTAGTCTTGCCGATGTCTTCATCCTTTATTCTTACCTGGTGATATCCTGATCTAAGATCCATTTTCAAAAATATCTTCGCGTCCTTCAACTGGTCAAAAAGATCATCGATCCTCAGCAAAGGATACTTGTTCTTAACAATTACTTTATTCAACTACCTGAAATCGATGCACAATATCAATGTTCCATCCTTCTTCTTCACGAACAGGATCAGGGCACCCCAAGGTGACCTGCTCTTTCAGCTCTGGTGTGCTCATTCTGTAAGGAGATTTCGACACTGGAGCTGCTCCATGCATCAAATTTACAAAGAAATCAATATCTCTCTTAAGGGGTAATCCGGGGACTTCCTGGAATACATATTCAAACTCTTTTAGTACCGCATGATATTCAATATTTGATACCTCATCCTTATATGCTTCCTCCACATGGGCTGCAAATAATTGACAACCTTTTCTATAACACTTCTTTAGCTGCATTGTTGAGATTTCTTTGATATCTACAACTCTGGGAATTCCTTGGATTGTTTTTTGATTCCCCTCCTCATCCAGGCAAGTGAATGCCTTGTTATGAAAGTCTAGGATGGCATGGTGTTGGTCCAACCAATCCATCCCAATTAGACAGTCATAGGAACCTAAAGGCAGAATGTTCAATTCAGCCCTTGTGTTCAGTCCATTCGTGTCCACTGGATAGGACTTAACCAACGCTGTAACCTTTCTCTTGGTTCCTGTAGCCAGCTACAGTAACCAAGATTTTCCATGTTTTCTTCTCGACAATTGCAAAATTTCCACCACCCTAGGGTCTATATAACTATGGCTAGCCCCTGAATCAATTAAAATAGTAAAGGCATGGTTGTTGAGCATACCTTCCACTTCAATCATGTATGATTGAAATTCAGATTGATTGTTGTCCAGGGCTGCATATATCCTTGGTATTCTACTGCCCATGTCCTCCATTGTTTCAGCTTGCTGGACATTATGGACAACTCTCACTTTTCCATTTTTGTGGGGACAATCTCTGTACTTGTGGATTCCTTGACAACCCCAACACTGAATGGGTGTCTGCCTTGGCCTTTGTCCCCCTACGTCAGCCGTTCTCAGCTCTCTAAATGATGGTTGTCCTTGAGGACTGTTTCTAAAAAAGGGAGGTTTGTTTCCCTTCTACCTCTGCTCTTTCTTAAACGTCTTCTGGTCATCCCAAGCCTTCTAGAAAGTAGGCTTTTCATATTGTTTCTCATACAAGCATTTTTCTCTCCTTATCGTTTCTTCCATAGTCTTAGGGTCATCATAATAGATCTTGTCCCCAATAGAAGGTGGTAGTCCACTCCAATACCTTTGGATTTTGACAGTCTCATATTTGATGAACGTAACATACTTCAATAATTCCAAAAGCTTACGTTCATATTCATCAACAGACATGCTGCCTAGCTTGAGTTCAAAGAACTCTTTCATTTTTTTGTCATAGTATCTTTTAGTTAAGTATTTCTTTTCAAAATACTTCTTAAACTCTTTCCTGGTAATATATTTCTCTCTGATGTGCTTCACCTGCACAAGTTTATCCCACCACATGGATGCTTTTCCTTTCAGTTGATACATTGCAATTCTTCCTTCTGCATGAGAGGAATAATTATGCATTTGGAAATATTTCCTCATTCCAAGAAACCATGTCTCAGCATAGTCCTCCTTCTTGTGTTCTCCATCAAACGTAGGAGGCTTAATCTTGTTCATTTCTCCCTTCAGTTCATCCACTCTAGATCTCCTGTGATTTCTAGTAGGAGATGGGCTTGAACTACTATGTGCCTCCTTATTGGAATGCTTCGGGGAGTGGCAACGATGCCTGCTAATGCTTCTTGATCTCCTTTTCCTCTTAGGGGTCCTATGACTCCCCATTTTTCTTGAGTCATGCTCCTTATCCAACTTCTTTTTTATTGTTGGCACAGGGGCAGACCCAGGGTTCAACGCTACAACAACGCACCAACAAAACCCTAACTACCGGCCCTTTCGGCAACACCTACGAAGCAGATGAAGTCTCACCTGAGGTAGAGGCAGGGGTGGTTGCAGGACTCAGGTGTCTGCAACCTTAGCTAGGATCCAGATCTGTGATTACACACTTAACAAAGCACTTAGCATCAATAGTTCACCTAGAATTAACCCTCATCTCACTCCATAGATAACACAGAGCATCGTCGTATATACTTAGATCTAAGATGATTCAACACTTAGAAGGCATACAACAGATCGGATCTGGTAGACCAAGCACTTAGCAACTTCATACACATCAAATCTATCATCTATACACATCTAATAATCACAAAGCATAAATAAATCTATCTAAACATGTCATAGCACTTAGCAAGAGCGGGAAAACACATGTAAGTAACAACACAAAGCATGACACACAGATTTACATGGTTCACCCCCACCCTGGGGCTACATCCACCAACTCTTCTTCTCTATTATTGTTGGACAATCAGTTACAAGCACAGAGCCTCAAAACCTACTCCACGCAGAACAAGAGATCTGCGCAGCTCGCTAGATCCTCCTTCCCCTAGTAGCTCTAAGCATAAAACCTTCTTACAATCCGTGCACTTAGCACTTACAATAATTGCACTCAGGTCTGCAATCATATCACACAGATCAACTCTTTAGCACTAAGATACTTCTCAAGTGTCCTCAAAAAGTCCCTTCTTACATAGCCTAGACTTCTACTTATACATTACAAAAAGGGTCCTAATCATGGGTAAACCCATGGGCTGACTTCCCGGTCCCGTTACATTATCCCCAAAAACCCAAAAAGGGGGTCTATCTTCCACGATCTCTGCTTCACCTTGTGCTCCATATTTGACAGGCAGTCAAAGTCCTCAAATATGACCAAGTGTTCCTTAAGACTTGGTCAAGGGCCAACATGCCCCCAACACTCACCTGTGACTCATCCCGAGTCACTCAGGTCTGGGTAAATTTTCCTCAAAGGTATTGAGCTTGGCTCGAGATGCTTTGACTTGTCTCTATGTTATTGCTTCTTGCTCAGTGAATTCATGAATAACCGATTCACTGATAGGTCCTTCCAGTTGCTGCTCAACTGTAACAACTACGTGTTCTAGTACTATTCCTTGGCCTTCAATTTCTTCAAACAGTAGATAGGCCACCTCCTGGCTCGGTTGGAGTTTCTGGGTGACTTCCATCACTCTGTTCTATGTAGTAAGAACAAGTTGTTGGGTGATGCATTGTTCCCAGGATCTCTTCATCCTCTCGATGGGTGATAGGAGCTTGAGTTGGGCCTGTACTGTATCTGCGTGCTGCTTTGATTCCTAGAGTTGGGAATCCAATTTCTTCAACTCTGGGTCTTCGGATAGTTGTTGATATATCTGCGCGCTTCTGCTACTTAATTGTTTGCATTCTACAGCAAGTGTTTTAATCCTCCCAACTGCACTCTGAGCATTCAATTCTCGTTGGTCACGTACTTCTTGCGGGGTACTTGGTATAGTTTGAAGCTCTAATTCCATGACCCTTTTCTGAAGCTGTTGAATAACTTCAGCAAGCTTCATCACTTGACGTTCAAAGGGTTCTTCTCTCTTTTTTTCTAAGCCAGTGATGGAGCAGAATGCTCGGTTAACTGCTTCTTCCATCCCGATCTACTTCGTGATTCGTTGCTCTTTCTCCTTTTGGATCTTCGCTCTATCTTCTTCAAATTTTGCTTGGAGAGAATCCTTCTCTTGTTGCATGGCTCGACGTTTTTATATGATTTCCTCTTGTACTTTATTTAAGGCCTAAGTAACCTAATCTTTTTCTTCTTGTATGTGTCGAAGGCGTACTTTGACTGTATCAACAATCTTATGGAGTTGAACTGATTCTTCTCCTACTTCTGGTGTTCCTTCTGGTAGAGGCGTAGTAGATATTGCGCGACTAGACTGGAGTGCCTGGTGCACTTCTTGGAACCTGATTTCAATCCTGTTATATATATGCTCCTACTTCACTTCCTACTTTTTTGTTATCTCTTCTATGGATTCATTCATAGTTGTGAGGAGAAAACTGAAGTCATCCAAAGTGAGCGTGGTCTTCATCTTAGTTACGATTTATTTTGATTTCTTTTAGGAGGGAGACTATGGAAGTGACCCTTTTCTCTTCTTTATAACTTTGACTTCATCTTCCAGTATCTGTTTGACTTCCTCTAGGTCTTCACCATTACCTCCTTGATCTGGTGTGACGGAAGTTTTCCTTATAGATCTGTTATCTACATCTTGAACCTCTTCATGCTTCTTCGTCTTCTTTGTCTTACTGGGCCCAGGTGTGTCCTATCCAGCTTATGGGTTGTTGATGTCTGAAATTTCCACTGGATCCGCTGTAAAAAGGAGGTCCACCGACCATTCCTTGATGATCTCTTCTAGGTCTTCTTCTGTCAGCTTATAATAGGACTAAAGTTGTTCCTGGTGCTCATTAGAGCATGGATTTAGGTATATAAAATGGCGGTCCGTGATGAAATTTATCAAAGGTCGAAACCTTTGTAAAGTGTTCGGGGTTATGCGAGGTTCACCCCCTGTGGATTATTTCAATTGGTTATAATACATGTGAAAAATGGCATTCAATTGCCATTGCTTGTTCATGTTGGTCGAGTACCACAATGTACTGAACTTCGCGGCTAGTGGCTCAAAGGGGTCGAGGTCCGGGAAGGTTGCACCTTCTGGTAGCTCCCATGTAATAAAAGCGATCAGTATTAGAATCCTGCTAAAATGGAATTCATGCCCCTGATCATGGGCTTCTCTACAGTCAATCTCTAGCTAGCTTACCAGGTACTTCACCTAGTTCATCTGTAATCCCTCTACGCATTTTCCTGTGAGGTCAACTACGAAGCCTGATACTTGTGTAGGTCGATTCTTACATACCAGCTTTCCTGCGATCAGTTGACATGTGAGGTGCACTGTGCCACTTTCGATAGAGGCTACCTTGTAGCCTCATGCGCCCTTCTCGACATTGCCATAAGCTTCTTTAATCTTTTGTGAAAGAGCGCGGTCCGTGGTCTTTTTAGGGTAGTAATACTGGGTATTAGGGCCCTGCATGCTAAGCCAGGTGATCCTATTGATCAGCGCCAGATCAACATTTATGCGATGGTTTAACCACAGGTATCTGCCATGGTAACTTGCTAGCAGCAATTTTACACAAGCATTCACCTCCTGGTGTCTACCGAAGTATGGTGTTTTCATAACATTGAAAAAAGTAGACTGTACGAGGTTCATCATCCATTGTTGAGGGATGATCTTTGAATTATTTCTCTTAGTTCTTGTTAAGTACTTATACAGGGCGAGCATGATGTAAACCTTACAGTCCCCCAGGTTGAAGTCGCAAAACTTCAACGCTGTAACCTTGTCTTGATCTGCTCGGTAGGTATGTACTCCTTTTGGTAGATATGCAGTGACTAGGGTGTATTCAAAGTCTCTAGGGACACTGTCCCTATTAATCTCACCGCTCAGAGGGGGTATGTAAGATGGTAGGATGGATGGTACTAACTTCGTGTTGGCTATGTCATCTTTATGCTTAGTTCTCCTTTCCGCGCTGGATCGAGATGCTCCTGCTCGAGCAGTCGACGGGGAGTCTTACACTCCTCTCATCGATGATTCTTGGACTCTGGTGGACATTCCTCTTTCTGACATGACTCTCTCAGTCATTAAATCGAGAAGGACCTCTGTGACGGATTCCTCAACGATGGTGAGCTCGTCGGACATACACACTCAGAAAACATAATTGGGGCACGATGATCTTAATACTTCACTAGGATGAACAATCTGATTGCAATAATCACTGTAAACAATCACTAGTTCTACGGGCTTCAAATTTTCAGTTGGAAAAAGTGTTCTTCGGGCATGGCGCGACGAGCTAAATAGGAAATTCGTCAACGGTTTGCTTGCAATGGGTATGAGGCTTCCATTATCATAAATCTGTCTATTATGGTGAGGTCCAATGGTCTGGCGGTGATCCTTTAATGCTTTTCTATCCATTCGGAGTTGAAGTCGAATGGGTATATCGGTCTAACGGCTAGATTGCTTTGCCACAGAGAAGTGCCATATGTCGTTGTTCTGATATCTCGGTGAAGTTCAATTCCTGTGATTTTTCCTTCTGCAGTGTTCCACCTGGGATCTCTTGTAACTTTTCAAGCTTCACCTTTTTCTTACTTAATTTTCTAGCCTTCTTCCCAGTAGTCTTCAACTCGATCAATCTTTTCCCGTTCTGATTTCTATCTTCTCTCGACATAGTCACTTTGCACTGTTGAGATTCTTTCTTCATATCCGAGGGTAATACTCCTTCAACATATGGATTAGGTATTTCAGTCTTATGTGGTTCCTCTAATGCTCTTATAGCTTCTAATTCCAAGTCCCTGGTGTCCAATAGCTTAGATCTGTTCTCTTGTTCTTCCATCAAGTAGGCGATCCTTCTAGTCATAAATTCCATGAGTTCTTGCTTCTTCTATTCTAGGACTTCCTTTTCTTCTTTTCTTTGGATCTCGTCTTTTTCAATCCAGATCTTTCCTAACAAATATGGAAATGGGGCACGGTCCTCAATAAATTTAATAACTTTGAATTCTTCCTCTGTCGAAGCTAAATGGGTACTCATAGTTATCTGGGTAATCCTGCCACATAGGGTTACCATTTTTCCTTTAAACAACCCTATTTTTCCTAGTGAAGGAACCATAGCAAGCCCTCCTAGGGTTTCCCAAGTGCTTTTTTTCATAATGTTCATCTGTGTTTTCTCATCCAGAGCACAATCAATGTCGAAGTCTCCTATTCTTACTTCGATTTTCTCCTTTTCTTTGAAGATCTCTGACAAACTGGCATCTTTATGTTCATTCAGGGTTTCTTTCATTTTCAGTAACATAATCTTTGATTCTTTACGGGGTTCTTCTATAATCTTAGTCTCTTGATCTCCTTCAAGTTTTTCTTGCTCCATATTCATCTTTTCAAGTCTAGCAATCATTCTAGGGAAATCTAGTACTTCATGGTCCATAGCTTTACAACATAGGAAACTAGGTTTTCTCCTAGGGCATTCCTTAGAAAGATGTCCTGGTATTCTGCAACTGTAACAAAGAGTTAATCCTCTCTTTCTCTTCAATGATCCCCAACTCTTCTTGTACTGCATGCTAGGATCATAATGGCTAGCCTGCAAAAAATTCTTTCTAGGATCCTGCATCCACTCGTTAGTCCAAACATTATTTCTATGCATAGGTATAACATATCTTTCATTATTCGTATCAGATCTATTCATATCAAGCATTCTTTCATCTAACAATGCCCTAGTTTTCAAGCTAGGACAAAATCTATCAAGCATACCTAAATTCATTCTTTAGAAACAAAAATTTCCACTTATTGAGCACAAAGCTTCCAGATCTAAAACCTTTTACTATTCTTACCTTTATCAGAGCATAAAGTTTACAGATCTTACCTCTTTTCTTCATATATGGATTCTTTTCTTCAACACAAAGATTCATAGGTCGAGTAGAGAATTGCGCATTAGAGCGACAGATCTACGCACGGAGTTTCCACAAGTTCAGGACGAATCTTTGCACAAAGCTTCTTCTTCCTTAGTTCCCAGCAATCATAGTTTCAGGTCTCGGCAACGAAACCATTTGTTGGCATAGGGTCAGACCCAAGGTTCAACGCTACAACAGTGCACCAACAAAACCCTAACTATTGACCCTTTCGGGAACACCTGCGAAGCATATGAAGTCTCACCCGAGGTAGAGGCAGGGGTGGTTGCAGGACTCAGGTGTCTGCAACCTTAGCTAGGATCCAGATCTGTGATTACACACTTAACAAAGCACTTAGCATCAATAGTTCACCTAGAATTAACCCTCATCTCACTTCGCAAATAACACAGAGCATCATCGTATATACTTAGATCTAAGATGATTTAGCACTTAGAAGCATACAACAGACCAGATCTGGTAGACCAAGCACTTAGCAACTTCATACACATCAAATCTATCATCTATACACATCTAATAAGCACAAAGCATAAGTAAATCTATCTAAACATGTCATAGCACTTAGAAAGAGAGGGAAAACACATGTAAGTAACATCACAAATCATGACAGACAGATTTACGTGGTTCACCCCCAACCTGGGGCTACGTCCACCAACTATTCTTCTCTATTATTGTTGGCCAACTAGTTACAAGCATAGAGCCTCAAAACCTACTCCGCGCGGGATAGGAGATCTGCGCAGCTCGTTAGATCCTCCTTCCCTGAGTAGCTTTAAGAATAAAACCTTCTTACAATCCATGCACTCAGCACTTACAATACTTGCACTCAGCTTTGCAAGCATATCACACAGATAAGCTCTTTAGCACTAAGCTACTTCTCAAGTGTCCTCAAAAAGTCCCTTCTTACATAGCCTAGACTTCTACTTATACATTACAAAAAGGGGCCTAATCATGGATAAACCCATCAGCCAACATCTTGGTCCCATTACATTATCCCCAAAAACCCAAAAAGGGGGTCTAGCTTCCACGATCTCTGCTTCTCCTTGCGCTCCATCTTTGATAGGTTGTCGAAGTCCCAAAAATGGTCAAATATGACCAAGTGTTCCTCAAGACTTGGTCAAGGGACAACATCTATTCTCTCCAAACTCTTCATCAAATTTAAGTTGAATTCTCCCTGTTTTTCCTGAGCTTTCCTGAGATTTTTACTATCTGCTCAGTGAGTTTGGGTATCTTTCTGCAATATTTCAATGATTTTCATCATGTTTCCTTCCTTATCTATCTCTTCTCCATGTCCATTGGAGTTTGATCCTTCAACTCCCAAATGAACATCCACCCCTTTAGCTTCATTCTCTAAATTGGAAGCATTATGTGTCTCCTCCATTTCTCGGCACTTAGTGGCAATTCGCTTTGGTCCTAACACTCATTGAACTTTGCAAACACAACGTCCAGTCAACCAGAATTTGTCAGGCCATCCATCCCTAAAAGTTTCCACAATATTCATAAACCAATATGAATCAAGAAAATTTTCAAATTCCATTTCTTTCTGCACTCTGCTCTATTCTGCAACAATATTTCGGGCACTAGCCCCTTTTTCTTAGTCCCCAATCCACGTGATCATGGGTCATGACTACTCCACCTATCGAAAAAGGTGCTTCACGACTTCGCATTTCGGGGATTCTGTTGTTGGCCAAACCCGATACTCCCGATTCCTGATTTTTTGAGTCACGAATCCTCTAGGTGCTAGCTCCACCCACTAGGCCCCTTTTATTGTGACGTTGAGCTATGACCTAGGCCTCAACTTCCAAGCGCTTTGAGACTTCACGTTTCAAAAGGTTTCAAATCACCACACAACAATCTTTCAGAATTCTCAATTATGGAACTCACAACGTAGGGTGGGTCAATGACCCACATCTATCCAACATCCAACGACTGTCAAAAACTGTGGAACTTCCGTCATCAGAGTTTCGGGACTTCGAAGCTTCGAGACTCCAGGTTCCAGAAGCTTTCACACTTGCTTCCTTGCAATCTCACAACTCCCAAACTTCCAGCTTCTCTATCCTCCGGGCCCACATAGTACAGTTGTCACCAACCAAGGCTATGGCACATGGTAAGATTAGGAAGGTCCACGTCACCCCAGGGGAAATCATCCAACCCCACCACGTCTACCCTTTCACTTCGGAACTTCGGACTTTGGAAGTTTTTGCATCAACACATCCCGCTTCTCTCGATAGTTGAACTCCTGAAATTAAATTCTTCTTGATCCAATGGTCAATCTCTTTTCCTCAAATCTATGGTGTAGATCTCCCTCGAGACTTCAGAGTTTCAGGTTTCGAAAGTTTGTGCCTCAGCGCACCCTGCTTCTACCGATTGCCAAACTCCGAAAGGCTTCTAGGATAACCCTCCTGTACCTTCTCCAGATCTAACGGTCGTAAAAGGGTTTCCCTTCCTTCCAAATAGATCCTAAGGTCCACATCACTTTGTGGCCCCATACCACTTCTCTTGTGGTTTTATGATATCGCTACTCCTCCTGAGCTTCGTAACGCAACCATGGTAACTT
>JASDQU010101263.1:85623-111640 GCA_032191745.1 Picea mariana | reverse complement strand
AGGCTTCTAGGATAACCCTCCTGTACCTTCTCCAGATCTAACGGTCGTAAAAGGGTTTCCCTTCCTTCCAAATAGATCCTAAGGTCCACATCACTTTGTGGCCCCATACCACTTCTCTTGTGGTTTTATGATATCGCTACTCCTCCTGAGCTTCGTAACGCAACCATGGTAACTTCTTGTCACTCAAGAAGGTTTTGAGGTCCAAAATTAGTCATCCAGATGCAATTTCCTCTTGAAACCTCGAGTCCAAATACCACTTATCCATCCCATCTAGGCTTAGTGYGAACAACTTGCTCTAAACTTGAATTTTTTCCATCTCGACAATAATTATTTTTTGRAACTCTTGCTTCAATTTCCACTAACATGGCMCATCTAGGTTCAGTGTTGAAACCATGCTCTGATACCAATTTGTAACATCCCCAGCCTTCACCAGGACGGGAAACCCTACTACTACRGAACATTCAAATATATATACACATATAACATGCATTGTAATAAGTTTAAATCACATAACACAGAGTTTACTGTTACGATACATACTCACTATAATAGACAGTAATTCATATAAGAAATGAAACACATGATAAAATTCAAGCATCAGTAGCACAAACATTCATAAGATACATATAAATCAAGAACAGATGGATACTTATCTTTTAAGCTAGAGTAACTCCACCAACTATGTGTAGACCTTCCACGAACCTCCCAGCCTTAAACCATGCTACTCATCACGCTTAGCAGTGGGTCACCCCTGAGCTAGGACTAAGCTCCACCCAGAGCAAGGGAAACCTAGACTAGGCTGAGGTTACAGGCAAAATGCATAGTTCAACTGGAAGGATTTTCTCCAGGAGCCTTCTTATGCCCACTACTCACAGAATCTCATTCCCCACATGCCTGTTCCTCCTGGGAGTATACACCTTCACTATCCCACAGTCCATCAGCTACTTCACCTCCCTCTCTGGGTCTCGACAACAGGCTGGATCAGGAATTCTCAGAGCTCTGTAGCTGGTGCTGGACTCTCTCTGGGAGAAAACCACTTCCCAACAAACTCTCTCACCTGGAGAGAGCTGCTCATAGGCTTGACAACCTGCTTATTCAACCATGGGCCTAACAACCCACTTCTTCAATCAGTTTTGACTCAATTCCAACACGGTGATGATAACAACAATAACAACTGGTCAATGCCACTTAGGAAAATGAAAGGTAGCAACCCAAGAACGATTTAGGTACAGACTCGACTCTACAAGGGTGGATAAGCTGGGTTCACAAGCCACATAGGAGACACAGCTCAATCTATGGTTTGTCGCTAGTTTTCAGGGTGCGTGACAAGGAATACACGCAGAGGTCGTACACAAACTCAAATGGTTCAGACAGAGGATGCCTCAGCTTCTCAGGAAAACATCACGGTTTTCTGGTTTCAGAGCTGTGTGAGGATATGTAGGGATCATACGCGGATGCACAGTAGGATAGACAGTCCCCCCAAGAATGGAGAACGAACCCCCAACATGAGCTGACTCTTCAGCTTTAGCTGCATGCGCCCAAGTTGACACTTGTCTTCTTGGAGCTGCATGCATTCCCTTTTTTCACACGTTGGAGCTGCATGCGTTGCCTCTCCCAGGACTTAGGATAAAAACAACATGCCTTTCACACAGCTTTGGAATAATAATAAATTGTTATTCTCAAGGACTTAATCCCCCTAAAATTATCCCCTCTTTCCAGCCTTTCAACCCCCTTTCCCTTACCCACTCTGTGGAAGCTTAGTCCCCCATCACTCTTTCTTCGTGGTCGATTTTCATGCAACAATGTTTATATTTTATTAATGTTCTGCATAATTACATATACAAAAACAGGCTCCTGTCCTTTAACACTTAGGCTCGCCGGCCCAACAAACACATAAGCCCACTAGCTTATCAATACTCGGCTCACCAGCCTACTAAATAGGTTTACAATTCATAAATACAATAGGGCTCGTCCTTGGGGATATAACAATTTCCTTTTGAGGGCATTGTAGACTAAGATTATATGCATTATCTCAATATCTAAATCTCTACACCTTATGTACTCATTAGGTTGTCATTTTGGTTCCCTATAAATAATTTATTCATAGAGTCTGTTATTGGGCTAATCCAACCACACTTTATTGATCAATACTCAATGCACCACTTTTTACACAATTATTCAAAGCATGTATAATGTCAAATATTGGAAAGAAAAACAATATTGGTAGCACCCATTACAAAAATATAAATATAAATTAAATGTTTGTATGTAAGAGTTCAACAAATATACTATTTAACTCAAAGTGATAAACAATAGTTCGATGTCACGTTAATTGTGCCATTTTAGAAAGAGTTTGAGATGTTTGAAATCTACACTCTTGAAGATGCCTTTCAAAAGGCTAAGTCAGCACATGATATTAATAATTAGTGGAAGTGTAACAATGTTTTTGACATTAATTTTAGTCAAAAGAAGAATTCCATTGTAAAATATTGCATGACTATGGCGATGAATATAAAGAGCACGACCATGATAATGGGTATGTTGGGAGTTCCATGCATGGCATTAATCTAAGAAAGTTCAAATGAAACGAGGACGAGATCGGATATATAGAGTGGGTGTATGAGTTATGTTTGATTCTTGAAACACTCCCATATTGTTAAGGGATGCGAACAGTCTATCCAATTCAAATTTCAATCCATACATAAATAGTTTGAAAAAATTTCAACGTTTGCCCCATTCACATGTCACTTTTTCCCATGTCTAGCCCTAGTACAATAAAAAAAAATTGTTGTTTCCTTCAAGTGAGTTTTTTCATGGAATGATTCAGGTGATTTTGTTCATGGCAATTTCTAAGTTAGTCAAAGTTTAGATTTTTGAAAAAGAAGTGGAAATTGTGCCTAAAAATTGATTTGCATGGAATTAAAGAATTTGTAGATGAAGGAGTAGGTCCAATTCATGGAGATAATTTCATGGAGATGTAATCACTCAACTAATTTTTTCTTTAACTCATTCCCTATAATCATTGGATTATATATGATAAGCCTTTGTAACATGTTGTAGATATGAAAGGGCATTGTGGCATTACCTGTCAACACCCCATCCATGTTCCCTCCACCAAGTTTTGTGTTTTTATTCTATTATTCAACATTGGTACAATGTAGGTCTTCATCGACCTTGCTAGTGATTGAAGATAAATTTTACTTTTCCATTATAGTTAAATAGAAAATGAAATTTGTTGAATGACAGAGTTCAAGCCTTTTCTTTGGATATTTGGAGTTTCTAATAAACCTTTTTTTGTTGGTAATGAAGTCGAACTATCAATTCTTTCAATATTATCAAATTTTTATATACATAATCTTTGTTCAACCATAGATATTTTGGCATTAGTTATCTTGAATTCCACAAGAATATGCTATTTCCTTTTAAGGGCATTGTAGACTAAGATTATATGCATTATCTCAATATCTAAGCCTCTACACCTTATGTCCTCATTAGGTTGTCATTTTGGTCCACTATAAAGAATTTTTCCATAGATTTTGTTATTGGGGTGATCCAACCACACTTTATCAATCAATACTCAATGCACCACATTTTACAAAATTATTCAAAGCATGTATAATGTCAACTATTGGAAAGAACAACAATATTGGTAGCACCCATGACAAAAATATAAATAAATGTTTGTATGTAAGAGTTCAAAAACTATACTATTTAACTCAAAGTGATAAACAATAGCTTGATGTCAGGTTAATTGTTCCATTTTAGAAAGATTTTTAGATGTTTGAAATCTACACTCTTGAAGATGCCTTTCAAAAGGCCAAGTTAGCACATGATATTAATAATTGGTGGAAGTGTAACAATGTATTTGGCACTAATTTTAGTCAAAATAAGAAGGCCATTGTAAAATATTGCATGACCATGGTGATGAATATAAAGAGCACAACCATGATGATGGGTATGTTGGGAGTCCCATGCATGACATTAATCTGAGAAAGTTCAAACGAAATGAGGATGTGATCAGATATATAGAGTGGGTGTGTGAGAGATATTTGAGTCTGGAAACCCTCCCATATCGTCAAGGCATGTGAACAGTCTATCCATGTCAAATTCCAGTGCATACAGAAACAATTCGAAAAAATTCCAACGTTGGCCCCATTCACAGGTCACTTTTTCCCATGTCTATCCATAGTAMATTAATGTATTTTTGTTGTTTCCTTCAGGTGAGTTTGTTCATGGAAATTTCTAAGTTTTTTTGATGGAATGATTCAAGTGAGTTTGTTCGTGGCAATTTCTAAATTTGTTTGTGGAATGCTTCAGGTGAGTTTGTTCGTGGCAATTTCTAAGTTAGTCAAAGTTTAGATTTTTGAAAAAGAAGCAGAAATGGTGCCTAAAAATTGATTTGCATGGAATTAAAGAATTTGTAGATGAAGGAGTAGGTCCAATTCATGGAGATATTTTCATAGAGATGTTGAGGGTGACCATGGTCAACATGGGGCGCTCGTTTTCAATACGATGATAATGATGATGAAAAATACGATGATCATGGATAACTTCATCTCCTTCACAATTATGTTCTAATTTTTATGTTTGACTGTCAAATTATTTGTGTGAGTTGTATTCGAGTCTCTAAACCCTCTTGTACTGTATACGCATGCATCTACTATAACCATGTCAAATATCAGTGCAAACAAGCACAAACTGAAAAAGTTTCAACGTTGGCTCCATTCACATGTCACTATGCATGGGGTCCAATAAAAGAATAATTTCGAGTGATTGGTAATTAATGGACAACCTTGAAAATTGTTATACAAACCAAAGTTAAAATTGGAGATGATGGTATAAACCTAAATGAGCTTCTATTGGTTTCAAGAATAATATATTATCTATTGAACAAGGCCAACCACGTTAATGTGGAAGCTCATATGGTCCCTCCCCCCCTCCTCACATCACTCTCAATTCCCCAATACCCAATTTATCTACTATAAAATATTTGAAAGAAACATATTAAGAATCAAACATAGAATCCCCAACTCCCCCCCACATGTTTAAATGAAGGTTATAACTTGGAATATAAGAGGCCTAAATAGCCCAAGAAAGCAATGAATCCTTAGAAGTAGACTAAAATAGGAGCAACCAAATCTTTGCTTTATTCTAGAGACCAAGTGTAATACAGATAGAATGGAAACAATTAGTCAACAACAATGGCTTAAGTACAAGATGGTGGCTATTGGCAGCCACCAAATGGAAGGAGGTATCCTCGCCCTATGGAACCCACAAGTACTAATCCTAATAGCAACGAAAGCGACAAGGAATACCCTTATGGTCTGCATGCAACTCATAGGGAACACAAAGGAAATTTTCTGCACTAATTTGTATGGACCTCAGGTGTTGGAGGACAGGCACGGAATGCTAAGAGACCTAGATGATCTCAAAAATTGAGCCAACAACCTCCACTGGATCCTAGCTGGGGATTTCAACATCATCACGTCACTTGCGGAGAAAAAGGGAGATACAAGAAGATTGGATAGAGATGTAGAGGATTTCTCAAATTTCATAGACACAATGGAGATGGTAAATTTGAAAACCAATAATGGCCAGTTCACCTGGAAGAATAAGCGAATGAGACATCATTAGGTCACAACAAGACTCGACGGATTCCTAGTGTCAGAGTCAATCATAATGTAGGGGATGACCTTAGACTACAACATTCTCCCACGGGGGGGTTCCGATCACTGGCTAGTACAACTGGAAACTGGCTTCCAGACCACACCAAAGAACAGACCCTTCAGATTTGAGAAATTCTGGATGGAACATCCGACTTTCAAGGAAAAAATCAAATAGTGGTGGTGTGAAGAGAAACCAGAGAAAGGGACAAGGATGTTCCAACTCTACAAGAAACTAAAACATATCAAATATAGGCTCAAGGAGTGGAACAAGGACACTTTTGGGAATATGAACCAAGAGAAGAACAAAATTGAAGAAAAAATGAAAAATCTCCAGGAAACCTGCATTTTGGAGGGCTATGATGAGGAGCAGAAAAAGGAGGAGATCTAGATGACCCAAGATTGGGATGAGCAGTGCCAGCAAGAAGAAACTCTTTGGAGACAAAAGTCCGAGATCAGATGGCTAAAGGAAGGAGAAAGGAACACCAAGTTTTTTCATAGAACAACCATGGCCAGAAGAGACCACAACAAAATATTGAAGATAAGGGACCAGAATGGCATAGGAAGGGAATCCCATAAGGATATCGAAACAACATTGGCAAACCACTTCCATGGGATAGCCCAAGAACCTAACCAAGATAGAATGGAGGCCATACAAAAGTTAATCCAACATATCCCTCGCCTGGTAACAGACGAACAAAACTGAAACCTGATCAAGCCCATTGTGGAGGAGGAAATACACCAAGAACTCCAGGAAATTCCCAATGGAAAAGCCCTAGGTCCAGATGGTTTCACAGTGGAGTTCTTCAAAGCCTATTGCGAAGTCGTCAAACATGACATGTATAGGGTAGTGGAAGAATCTATAAGGTCAGCCTCCATTTTGAAAGAACTAAATGCTACGTTGATTACACTCACCCCAAAGAAAATGAATCCAAAACCCCCGATCTTTACAGACCTATAGCACTGTGCAATGTGGTGTATAAGATAATTTCCAAGGTTATAGCAAATAGATTGAAACCACTCCTACCCACATTGGTTTCACAAGAACAAGAAGGTTTTGTGGAAGGACGGCAAATAATGGACAATATTATCCATGCCCATGAACTTATCCACACCTTGAAGCTTCAGAAAAGAGGAGGAATGATAATACAACTGGACCTAGCGAAAGATTATGACAAAATCAGCTGGCACTATATGGTCAAGACCCTAGAAGCCTTCGGTTTCACCCAACACTGGATTAGATGGATTGTCAACCTAGTTTCCACAACAAGCTTCTCGCTACTAGTAAATGGAGCCCCTGCCAAACCTTACTGGCCCACGAGAGGCATCAAGTAGGGAGACCCGTTGTCCCCCTTCATTTTCATCTTAATGATGGAAGGACTCGGTTGAAGCATAAAAAGTGCAACTGCAACAGGGGCAATAAAAGGTATCAAACCCTACAAGAATTTCCCAACTTCTACACATAAAAAGTTCATGGATGATACCTTACTACATGGCATGCCCACGGTCAAGGAAGCGAAATCCTACAAACGAATCTTAGACAAGTTTGGGGAAGCCTCAGGGACAGAGATAAACCAGTCCAAATCTATGATCTTCTTATTCAATACCAACCCTGCTATCCAAAGGAATTTAGCCAACATCTTGGGCTTTGAATGAAAAACCGTCCCAACCAAGTACTTGGGAATCCCCTTGACAAACAAATCCTACAAGCTATAAATTTGGGAGGGAATAGTCAACAATCTACAAGACCAGGTAAAAAAATGGACATACAGATCCCTCAACCTAGTCAGAAGACTTATCCTAACCAAGTCGGTTTTTCAAGCTATCCCAACCTTTATGATGTCAGCTTTCCCATCCCCCAAGGGGATTCTACATAAGAACCATACAAAGGGAATTCTTGTGGCGAGGAGTGAAAACAAGGAAAAAATGGGCATTGGTGGAGTGGGAGAAGGTATGTAAGCCAAGAAGAAAAGGAGGTCTGGGACTACACGACCCGCAAGTGACCAACGACGCCTATGGGGCAAAACTCTGGTGGTGATGTGTCAAAGAAATGACCATGCCATGGGTCAACCTGTGGAAGGAAAAGTATGCCCTGGACATTAGCAATCAGGATAAAATCTTCTTCAGAGACACCATGTAAGGTTCCACAATCTAGAACTTAGCCTGGCACAACAAGACCTAAATCCAGACACACAGCTTTTGGGAAATAAGGAATGGCAGAACCGCCCGATTCTGGGAAGATGCCTGGAAACAGGAACACAAAATGGAAAAATCGGGCCGGGAGGAACTCTAATAGGAGACGATGGTGCAAGGAAAAACCAGAATCTACCATTACTGGAAACAAGAAATAGACCACAACAAATGGAGAATCTGGAACACTCTCACTCCATAGACAAGAGACCAAATCGCAGCAACAGTAAAAGAGGTGGAGGAGGAAATGGGGAGACGAAAAATTGCAGTCACGGATGGAAGCGACCAGCTGAGATGGGGGCATAAAGTAGGCAGGGAATTCAACCTTAAATAAGTACGCTACTACATAGCAAACCAGGACCAAGAAGACACGACGCAACAATGGGACAAGATATAGAACAGCCCCCATTAGACAAAAATAAAAATCTTCCAGTGGCTAATACTACACAACCGAATCCTAACTTGGGAAAACCTAAAGAAGAGAGGTTTCATAGGCCCCTCAAGATGTCACCTAAGTGAAGAAAAGGAGGAAACAATGAACCATCTCCTGGATGAATGTCCCTACACAGCAGAAGTATGGGACTGGGCGGCGGCAGGCATCTTCGGACAGTCTAATAGGGTCAAAGGTAATATTGTTGCAACTATAACCACATGGAAGGAAAATTACAGTGAAAATGAAGAGGTGAACCTCTGTTGGACCCTCATCCCCGGTATGATCATTTAGTAAATCTGGAAAGAAAGGAATAGGCGCATCTTCAGGAACCAAAGATGGACGGATAGAAAGATCAAGGAAATAGTAATAGCTATGACAAGAGAAATGGTACAGTGCCGCAACTTCCAAGTAGGAGGAGCGCAACTCATAGACCAAGATCTCATAATTCTAGAGGCCTTTCAATTGAAAGGAGGACACAACCCAAAGCAGGTGAGACAGTTGCCGTAACTACAAGTAGGTGAGCACAACTGGAAACCGCCACCAGAAGGCTCCCTCAAGCTAAATTTTGACGGGGCATCGAAGGGAAACCCATGACGAACAAGTACAGGGGGAGTAATCAGGGATAGTCAAAGAAACATTATTCGACTGTACACTGGGAGTTTGGGGAACTCAACCAACAACGCTACAGAATTTGGAGCCCTAGAGACCGACCTCGAGATACTACGCAGGAAGGGATGACCAACATAGTAGGGGAAGGAGATTCCATGCTAGTCATCAACACAGTAAGGAAACTCCAAACAACACCAAAGTGGGAAAAATTTAGAGGCACTGGCGCTTGGTATACTCCCTACAAAAAATTCAGGAACATTTGCAAATGGGGATCACAGTTAAGTTGCGTTGGGTTCGAAGGACAGTAAATGGACTCGCAGATAGAATAGCTAACGAAGGGGTTGACAACAAAGAATTGGAACTAGATTCCACATGGAATAACATCTCGGAAGGCCAATTTCGGACAGAGTGTTCCCAACTAGTGGAAAAGAACTATGACGACAACCGAAGTACGGGCGACCACATCGAGGATGGAGGCAAAAAATTAATTCAAGGGCAAGTCGGATCCAGGCAGAATCTGATAGGCCACATTTTAAACATGAGTTACAATGCAGATCATAGTCACACCATAAGAGGAGGTACGACACCATGGTCTTTTCAATAGAATGAAGTACAAGGGTTGGTCATGGGAGATCAGGAAGGGTAATCCACAACTGGCAAAGGACGAAGATAAAAATGGTAGCCCAAGGGCAGGAATGGGTACACCTCAGCCATGCACAGGTTCCGAGAGAGGAAATGATTGGCGTACAACGTACAAGGAAAAGGATTGGTGGTAGGACAACGACATGAATCCCAAGCACACACACTCTGAAATAGAGAAAAAGGATCGAAAGGTAAACCTTTATGAGAGACCCATGATCACTGGGACAATATCACCTCCAGGGAAACCCCATAAAATAAGAAGCATCAGGGATAGCCACAGACCAACGAGTAGTAATTACAAGGACCAAGAAGGGGAGAATAGAGGTGGAGGACGAAGTCATGACAAAAGCCACTGCATTCAAATAGAGATGGTGAGAATAAAGAATACACAGAGTAAGAGCGGGGCCTAGGGGGAGGAACTCCCAACAAGTGCCCAAAAGATCACTAGGATGGAACAGGTGACCAGAGAGGCCAAAGGTACCTTTCTTGAGCAGGTCGATACAAAAGGAAAGGTGGTCATCGACAGATGGGAGCAGGAATTCAACACCAAGTGCCAGGGAAAAGCCTGGGCGAAACTCATTAAATAAGCTGACGGGATAAGGGACCCAGGGGCCACACAGCCCAGGAAAACCCTCTACCACAAAATGGTGGAGGAATCATGGTGCACAAAAATTGTGATAAGTAAGATGAGAGATAACAAGAACAAGACCAACAAGGGGGGGAAACGAGGCCACAAGAAGGAACACATATAAATTCTGAGCCACCTCAACAACCTGGAAGCTAGCGCAAGATGAATAGAAGAGAACGAGAGGAACCAAAGAGAAAAATTGGAAAGACTGGCAAGACAATTCCAACTCTACCTTCGCTATGTCCACTACATGGACATCACTCCAGCAGATCAACGTGGCACACCAGGCTGCATTAGAAAGATGCGCACGGTGGAAAAAAAAAAAGGAGAACGCGGCAAGGAAGGAAGGAGAGGAAATCCATCCAATCCTCTTGGACTAGCGCAACCTCAACCCAAGGTTTTTTTGTCTATCAATGTATGAGCAACCCATGTTATTCACTCATGGATTTATGTTATTTCTTATGGTATAGGTTTTTCAAATGAATTTTCAGAGATTGGGTCAGTTTCCTTGGGTGGCGACCCAGGCCTCCCTCTGCCTATGTAGACAACACAACTTTGGGGCCCCTGACCTGGTTTCCTCTTTGGCAGATCAGGGGATGACCCTGCATCCCTTTTTGTACTATATTTTTCCCAGTAATATAGAATCCCAACTCACTTACAAAAAAAAAAAAAATCAAGCATAGAAATTAATTATAAGAAAACTGCAAACATTTAAGGTAAATGAAAAAGAACAAATCAACTAAACACATAAATACATACCTCCTGCATTTCAACATTTCAATATCATTAATATTCTTCTAGTTCATCCAACTTAACATCTGTATCATCCACTTCAAAATTGATAGTGTAAGGATCAGCCATATCATCATCATCATCATCGATGTCATCATTTCCAATCATATCATCGTCTATATCAACATCAGGAACATTTTCTCCTACATTTGGTTCCACTTCTTCAAGTTCTTCATCCAAAACATCGTCAATATCATCTTCATCCTAAACAATTTCTAGAACATCTCCTTCAACTTCTATGATGTCTTCATATGAACATCTCCTCTACATCATCTTCTTCTTCAATATCATCTTCTTCCATTACATTATACTTTACCGGCCTTCCTCTTGGATCATATCTAAAAATATATGAACAACCCCCTCTACTAGGAACTTCTGAGTAAAATGCATGTTCGCATTGGCTTGGAAGAACATAGGGATCTGATCCTGGCTCAACATTCCTTGTATTAACCATGGTAAATCCATTGGCATGTTGATTAACAGTTCTATCAGGATCACGCTCATTCGTTCATAGCATGTACCATTTGACGTCAAACATAACTAATTTGAAGGATTTAAAGTCACACTCAAGCATATCATCCAAAAAATCATATTATCGATTTTCAAAGACTTTTGGATGTTTGTCACTTCTAGATGAAACATTAATAACCTGAAATAATGCATTTATGACACTATCAGAAGTTTTCATATTTTCATCCAACATTTTGATGTTAAATTTGTGTCCATTGCACCACATATCCTTGTGGCGTTTCAACTGAAATATGCCAGACATGTAAAAAATGGATTGTTAATTGATAAACATATTTATATTTGGAAATTATGAAAATTTATAAGAAAAACAACACGCCATGTACACCAATATAATATTAAAAAATACTAAATAGTATGGGTGAATATGTTTACCTGTTTATATTTTAAACCATATGCTCAATAAATTTCCCTTTGTGTAAGATTGGTATCTCCTTTATGTTCAAATTCTTTGACCAAAGTAGCCACACCAAACCATGATAACCTACCATTATTATACTGTATACATCATCCAATCCATACCTTCATCCACTCAATAGTGTTTGCAATGTATACATGTATTCATCCCACTCTCGACCAGTTGTATTGAAATAAAACAATATTTCACATATAATCAGTTACCATGGTATACCTTCATAATAATGGATTATGCAGGAAGACTAAAAATCAAATAAGTACGATATACATAAAAACAAAAATTAAAATGTATTTTAAATTTTCACCATCTACTTACATGTCACTTTCCTCATTCTACCTTTCCTCAATAGGTGTTCCCCTTCAAATTTGTTGATGGAGTTAATATCCCAAATGTGATCCCCATTAATACTTGCAGATATTTTAGGAAGATATTGAGAAATATAAAACATGGTTTGATATACCATATAACCCTCAGGACGTGCTCTTTGTCTAACCAAATCCTTCAATGATTTCAAGTTCCTCTCAACCATCTACATTGACCTTGTGTGTACAGGTCCACACTTTTCAATCTATTCAACTTGGTGTATGAGGTAGTGTTCTTGTGCATTGAAAAATGTCGGAGGTAGATACTTTTTCATTTCACACATTAGACGGGGAATTTGTAACCTCCAATAATATCTTCTTTATAGATTTCTTTAGATGACAACCATCTACAAATGATGCAAGCAAATCACATGTTTCAACAAAAATGTATATAGTACTACATTACAAGTAAAACACATGCACTAAAATATAAGTTGTACAACGAATTGAAAAAATTACACTTTGCATATAAATAATCACTTACCTCATGTATTTGTCGAGATCATATATAACTTGTTTGACATTGTTGTCAAAGTTGTATCAAAGAGATAGAGGTAGAACATAATATAACATAAAAAATGAAAATTTTTTAGTCACAAATTAGTAGATTAAAACAAACATGAACAAGATGTTTCACCAATATAGAAATATATACAAAAATAATTACCTTAATCAAGGTATGCCAATCATGAATTTTTACCCCATCTAATTCACCTTTATTTGTAAGGATAATCTTTATGTTTGAAGAAAATCCAGTGGGAAATTTAATTTTTTCAATAACCTCTTTTACATTCTTGCTTTGTTGCTCTGTCAATAACCATGAAAGGACACTTATATTTTGGTCCTCTGCATCGCTATTTGAATGAATGACACTTTGAATTGCATGAGTGGCCTCCTTAATGTCATTGCAAATCTTGACAATTTTTTCTTTGTCACTCCTTCCATATAAGATTTTCCATAACATTTATGTTACATTCTCCCCATTGTGCATTGTATCAGACAAATGAACAATTTATGTGTTCTCATAGTAGGGGAGCCTACAAAATTGTACAAGATAAATTTTCAGTCCTCGTGGAAGCGCCCCATTTTTAATGCATTCATGACGACCTTCAAGGTGAAGCATATAAATTAAATATATTTCAACAATACTTCTCAATTAGTACAATGAAAAAAATGCAATAAAAAAATAAAATATTACAAACATTTCATGTATGATACATGACAGACTATTTGATCCATTAATATACCTTGAATATTTCTATTATATTGCAAATTCCATAGACGAGGTGTCATTCTTCGTGGTTTTAATCTATTCTCTTCTTTACCATTGAAAATATGTTTCTCAATACTTCAATACCTATGGTTCTTAGAGAGGAAGTGTCTATACTCATCAAACACCTCCTTTCCTAAACTTCTTGAATGACACGATTTCATCGTAGGACCACAAACTAGACATGAAAATTTACCCTTTGTTTGAAGACCTACAAGAGATGGATTAAATTTTATATCATGAATTATTCGAAGTATGTTTAATGAAGGGATTATATAAAAAACATGCATAATATGAACTTCATAAAATTAAACGCTATTAAAGTGCATTGTAACGTTATAACATACCACATAAATATGTTAGCCCTGGGGCATCATGAATTGTCCATACAAGCATTGCATGGAATTTAAATTCCCTTTGCGCACCTACTAGTCTATATATATCATACATAGTGATCCCCTTCCATAACTCTATTAACTCGTCAATAAGAGGCTCGATATATACATTCATATCTTTGACTTGGTACTTACCTAATTGATTTAACATACAATACATAATTACTACATATATGAGTAAATAAAAAATATCAAATATAATTATAAGATCAAATAATTGAACATATATGAGTAAACAATAAAGTATAAGCTAAAATTATGAAACAAACAAGACAAATGAGATGTTACCCCTTTAAAAAAAATTATTCTAAGCAAATACCTGGAACAATCATTGCCAACATTATGTGCTCCCTCTTTATTGACATCCATAAGGGAATATTATTGTTGATAACAAGAACATGCCACACCGAGTATGTATATTTGAGCTCTCCAAATGGATTGACATCGTCAGCTGCCAATGAAAGCCTATGATTACGAGGTTCAACTTTAAAATTTGGCCATATTTCCTCTATATTCTTAAATGCAGATCCATCGACATGCAGCATTAGAAGAACACCATATCTACTTCTATTATTTTCATGGTAATCCATAAACTGTGCTATGATTTTTCACTTGAACAATCGCTGCAAACATGGAATTATGGGGATATAACGAAGAACCTTGTGAGGAACCTTTTTTGTTACTTGATCGGTTCAATATCTACTAATTTGACATTTCGGGCATTCTTCTTTTGATGCATGTTCTCCATAATATATAATTTGATCATCGAGACATGCATGAATAAATTGATACTCCATTGCAATATATTTCATAATGGCGTGTAAATCTTGCTATGTGCGGCATAAAACATTTGACGGTGGTAACAAAAATTCACCTAACAATCTACAACATAAAAAATCAATATTGGTTAATGTAAAGAATATTAATCACACATATTGCATCCAAATTTTACACCAGATCGACTAACAATAAAAATAGAGGAAAAAAGAAAACCTTTATCATCATGTACTAAGTGTGACAAAATATATTACATACCTTAGGAGTTGTTTCACACAATTGTTTGAAAAACCATTCATAACCTTTAAGTTCACCAACAACAATATAAAAAAGAGAAGACTTGTTTTGGAGCCTTCATAAAGAGGTTGACTTTCCTTCTCAAGTACATGTATATAAAAAACACCATCAAGATGGTTGTCATCATCATCCATTACAACATTATCAAATGTCTCTTGGATCAATATATTTGTTGCATCTTCTTCAACTATGTTATTAGCATCAACATCTTCTTCCATAGGATCGTTAACTTGATCTTCAATATTCGCTCCATGTTCCTGAACATGTGCTTGTACAAACACATCTTCCTCCACGGGCAGTTCCCTAGGGCGTCGTTCCTTTATAATTACAAAAAATCAAGAAATATTAGTGTATATAACAAATATTATAATGATACAAACGTACTCTAGCCAATGGCTACAATTACCAAGTCATGTTGAACCAATTTTTAGATACATGATTTAATAATGATCCAATATGAAATATACCATACACATGTGCATCTTGTAAATTTTAGCAACAAGTATGGATGTGACTGATCCAGAATCAGATCCAAGAGCTTGATGGGGCTTAAAAGGGCCTAAAAATAAAAGTTCTCATAATGGCTTCAAAATGGACGTGTGTGTAGACCTCATCGATAATAACCCAATGCAACTTTAACGGACTCAAATGGACATTGTATGCTCAAGTTATGGCGATCTGTTCATTTTTCCAAACGGGCAAAAAAAATGTTGACCGTATAGTCTGTATAGTGCCACGTGGCCGCTGATTGTACAGGTCGTACAACCGTACAACTGACATGGAAAGCACAATTGGTAGCTTCTGGTGGTGACATGTGGTAAGCTGACTGGGCGTATGGATGCTGACGTGGGTAGGATAAGTGGACCAATCTGGAGGTGACACATGTCAGCATTGCAAGGGTGACACGTGGCACGCCCGTATAGCTTATGTGGCAGGTACGGACACGTGGTAGGTGTGGTGACATGGAAGAGGTTGCTGACATGGTCACTGGGAATTTATTGGTTGATTGACATGTAATTTCAAATGAATGGGAAGGTGCCACGTGGCCCAGACATGGGCTGCCATGTGGCACCCCTTTAATGGTCAATGGTTGAAAAATTTATGGAGTGTGGGGGTTTTGAACCCGCGATCTCAGATCCAGGGTAACTCCTTGGCAGGGTCAGGCTAGCCAACCTACCCTCATGGTAGTTCTTAACAATACATGGAAAGGATTCTATTTAAAGTTTGTATAGTGTGGAATGGCGGAGAAATAGGGATGGGTACTAGCCCCTAGCCCCCGACGGAACATCCACACGACCTTCCTATGTGACCAAAGTCATATGTTTGTGCACAGTGGTGGCAATTAGCCCGTGGTTAAACACCCTTATCCATGTGTCCTGTCAGTTACAACCTATGGCGTGGAATTCCGTTTGTTATCCCTCGACTCCTCTACATGTGCCATGTGACCAGGTGTCTCTACCTAGATACTTGGCGCATTGTTTGGGCTATGGTTATATGGGTTTGCGCCAAAGGACTAGGGATGATTTTAGGGGCTAAATTTTGCTCATGGGCTAATTTTCCATGGTTTTTCCAAAAATGAGATTCGCTATTTTAAAAATTATTCGCCCAAATTCTATAGGATAAAATTATTTTACCTTAAAAATCGCCAAAATTTTATAAAAATTATATAAAATACTTAGAAATTTGAATATTTTAAAAAACATATAGCCAAACATTTATAGTTGACATATGAAGGATTAGTAATATTCACCAAGGTTTCTAGATTTTAAAATAAATTTCCATCCTTAAAATCATCCTTGCAAAGGACTAGGTGTTAGCATAGGAGGGGCTAGCGCGCGTCCCCTAAGGGGATGACGCTTGGCCATATGGATTCATATGACCTTGTAGAGGGGGCGCATGCCCAGGTCTGGGGGCTTATCCCCAATTATGTGAAAAAGTGGTTTTTTAACTATAGTATATGATTTTTATAGATTTATTCAGCTGTTTTTAGAGATTTTTGGTTCTTTTTGGGGGATATTGGGCCCTTTTTGAGGCCATATATTGGGGGAAAGTTGGGAGATGGTTACCAACTTCAGATGTATATAAACCAGGACTTCTTGAGTTCATGAGTGGAGATTCAAAGTAGGTTTATGTTGAAGATTTACCAAGCCAAAGCCATTTTTATGAAGGGAAGCTATTGAGGAGCACACCTTTGCGGGCCATTTCTGGGAGCTCCGGTCATCCGATTTGAGTGTCGTTTCTTTTTTAGGGTTCTAGAGATCTGGTAGAACAAGAACAGATCGGTTTTGTAACCTTTTGGCATACTTTTTTGATGTACTTATTGAGCTTTGAATAGAAATAAGAAAGCCTCACCCACTAAGATAAAGGCCCAGAGACGTAGGCGAGATTAACGAACTCTGTTATCACATTGGTGTTTATGGTTTGTTGTTGTTCATGCTTTGTTTCAGATCTGTACATTTTTATATGGTTGTTATGTCTTCTCATATTTTTTTTCTCTTTCATTAGCTTCCTAATTGGTTAAACAACACATGCTTAATAACTCAACCATTGTTGTATAAAAGATATTTTTGGATCAAGTGGTATCAGAGCTAGTTGACGTTTGGATTTGAGTTTTGCATGTTAACCAAGAAAAAGCTACATCATGGTGAAGGTGAGATTTTTGAAGAGAATCCATTGATTGGATTGAGAAAGAGAACTTCTCAAAGTGAGAAGATGGCATCAAAAGAGGGACTTTATCAGGATGAGAAAGAGTTTCGAAAAACTTTCTTCGCCATGTCGAAGATGATGAAGGTTTTGTATGAAGATTACTTGGAACAAAAGAGACCAGTTCTTGGTGAATATTCAAATGGAAAAAGTGAAGAAGGAGAGGATCCTCCTCAAATTCCTCCTTCACCTCCATCTTCACCTCCTTCTTCTCCTTCTTCTTCAAGTTCAAGTTCTAAATCCAATGCAAAGAAACATGTTCATAAACATAAGAACGAAATGCCTTTATTAAAACTTGATGTTAAATTCAAATTACCCATGTATGATGGTGAAGTTAATGTAGAGAGACTTGACAATTGGGTCAGATAGATGGAGGGCTATTCTAATGTGCAACAGATCAAGGATGAGGCCACACAAATCAAGTTGGCATCATTGATACTTACAGGCACAACACTCATCTAGTGGCAAAGTAAGTTGCAAAATGACACGCAACAAGTGGGTAATGTATTTCCATCATGGAAAAGTTTCATTTATGCACTTAGAAAACAATTATATCCTTTGGGTTATAAAGAAAAAGTGTTAATTGAATGGAAAGATTTAAAACTAAGAAAAGAACAAACAGTGCAAGAATGCACAAATGGATTTTGAAAAATGGCATTGATGTTAGATATTCCTTTACACACCCAAGAAACTCTTATGAAGTATATAGGAGGTTTACCTACACATATTCGAAACACTATATTCATGTTTGGACCAACTAATCTTGATGAGGTTTCTGTTCAAGCGACAAACATTGAAGCAAGGAAAACGTGTGTTGGTGTAGCGGGAGAATCATCTTCAAGGAAAGAGGACAAACGAAAGTGGCATGGAAAGAATTCAAATGTAGTGACGAGAAAGGAAGAGAGGCCCTCTTGCAAGAACTGCAAGAAAGAGGGGCATGATGAGGACCATTGTTGGAAATTGCATCCCGAGAAGAGACTGAAGTGGTTCAAAGAAAATTAAGGGAGGCAAAAAGTTGTGGCAAAAACACGACGCACAGACTTGGGATCAGATTCAGGTGATGAATCTAAAGTATCATTGGTTGGTATGACATGTAAAATTAGTGATGTTTTTTATTGTAGAAGTAACTTGTTTCACATTAGGGTCATCATGAGGCACACTAAGGTCGATACATTGATAGATAGTGGATCTCAATCTAACTTAATTTCATAGGAATTGGTTAAGCAATTAAGATTAAAAACCCAGATGCATCATAATCCCTACACACTTAAATGGATAAGCAACAATCATCAAATGCACATAACCAAGCAGTGCACATTAAAATTTGAAATTTCATCTAAGTATGTAGACGAGGTAACATGTGATGTGGTGCCACTAAGAGAATGTGGAATGGTCTTAGGTAGTCCATACTTGTATGATCGTAAAGAAATATTCTACATGGAAAGGAATCAATATCATTTAACCAAAGCAGGTCAAGAATATGTTGTTCATGCTCATCATGTAAAGGAAAATAAAACTATTCAAACAATGGAACAATTAAAGAAGGTAGTTCAAGAAAGAAACACACCTATAATTGTTTCAAATTAAGTAATCGATCTTAAGCAAGAACAAGAGATGATTGTAGAATGGAAAATCAATCCCAATTTGCTTCAAGACAAGCTAATGTCATGCAAATATTATAAACATATCAGCTCATTTGTAATCATATTTTTTATTCTATCATTAGTAATGTTGTCTACATGGATGATAGTAGCTTCAGTAAGATGTGACAGGGTTCAAATGGCTAACAATATGTTGTCAGTTATCATGATTGTGTTACAGTTGATCTTGATGAGATAGTTGCACAGGACAGAGTTCAAAGACAGGGAACAAGTTGGGTGGCCTATCCCAATCTTCATGACTATTCAGTAACCTTTTGGGGACCAAAAGGTCCTTTAGTGAGGAAGTGTGATCCAGAATCGGATCTAGGAGCTTGATGGGGCTCAAAAAGGCCTAAAAAACAAATTTCTCAAAATGGCTTAAAACCAAACGTGTGCATAGGCCTCATCGATATGAACCCAATGCAACTTGAATGGGCTCAAATAGATGTTGTATGCTCAAGTTATGGTGATTTGTTCATTTTTCCAAACAGAAAAAAAAAATGTTGATTGTATAGTCCATACAGTCCATACAGTTCCACGTGGTAGCTAACTTTGCAGGCCATACGGTCGTATAACTAATGTGGCAGGCACAATTGGTAGCTTCTGAAGGTGACACGTGGAAATATGATTAGGCGCACAGACATTGATGTGGACAGGACAGGTGGACCAATTTGGAGGTGACATGTGTCACCACTGCAAGGGTGACACGTGGCACACCCGTACAACTTATGTGTAAGGTATGGACATGTGGTAGGTGTGATGATGTGGCAGTGGTTGCTAATGTGGTCACTGGGAATTTATTGGTTGATTGACATGGAATTTCGGATGAATGGGAAGGTGTCACGTGGCACCCCTTTAATGGTCAATGGTTGAAAAAATTATGGAGCGTGGGGGTTTTGAACCCGCGACCTCAGCTCCAGGGTAACGCCTTGGCAGGGTCAAGCTATCCATCCCGTTCTCATGGTAGGTATTAACAATACATGGAGGGGATTCTATTTAAAGTTTGTATAGTGTGGAATGGTGAAGAAATAGGGCTGGGACCTAGCCCCCAGCCCCCAGCGGAACATCCACATGACCTTCCTATGTGACCACAGTCATATGTTTGCGCACAATGGTGGCAGTTAGCCCACGGTTCGACACCCTTATCCATGTGTTATGTCAGTTAGCACCTATGGTGCAAAATTCCGTTTATTAGCCCCCGGTTCCTCTACATGCGTCATGCGACCAGGTGTCTCTACCTAGATACTTGGCGCATTGTTTGGGCTATGGTTATATGGGTTTGCACCAAAGGACTAGGTGTTAGCATAGGAGGGTCCAGTGTGCAGCCCCTAGGGGGCTGGCGCTTGGCCATGTGGATTCACATGACCTTGTAGAGGGGTCGCGTACCCAGGTCTGGGGGGCTTATCCCCAATTATGTGCAAAAGTGGCTTTTTTAACCATAGTATATGATTTTTATGGATTTATTCAGCTATTTTTGGAGATTTTTTGCCCTTTTTGGGGGATATTGGGCTCTTTTTTAGGCCAGATATTGGGGGAAATTTGGGAGATGGTTACCAACTTCAGATCTATATAAACCAAGCCTTCTTGAGGCCATGAGGGGATATTTAGAGTAGGTTTAGAGTAGGTTTATGCTGAATATTTACCAAGCCAAAGCCATTTTTATGCAGGGAAGTTGTTGAGGAGGGCACCTTTGCGGGCCATTTCTAGGAGCTTCGGTCATCCGATTTGAGTGTTGTTTCTTCTATTGGGTTCTAGAGATCTGGTAGAAAAAGAACATATTAGTTTTGTAACCTTTTGGAACTATTGTGATTCACTTATTGAGCTTTGAACAAAAATAATAAAGCCTCACCCACTGAGACAAAGGCCCGGAGACGTAGGCGAGATTGTCGAACTCCGTTATCACATTGGTGTTTATGGTTTGTTGTTGTTCATGCTTTGTTTCAGATATGCACATGTTTATATGATTGTTATGTCTTCTCATATTTTCTTACTCTTTCATTAGCTTCCTAATTGGTTAAACAACACATGCATAATAACTCAACCATTTTCGTATAAAATATCTTTTCGGATCAGTGACTAAAGTAGATACATTGGTTGTGCTAGGGTCCTATAGTATAGTCTTCTATTCTCCAGTTACCTAACTGGGGATTTGCTCCGATCATTTTTAGAATGTCTTCATGATAAGAATCTAAAGAGTAATGGTCCAGTGTTGTATCTTATGTTTCAAAGGTGTCCAGGTATATCCAAAATTGACAAGTGATGGTTTGAAACTCTTGAATGTAAAAGGTCAAAGAAATAGATTTCGGTAGCTAAGGGTCAAATTTTTATGTGTTGTTAGCTGTCGAAAGTTCCTAGTTTTGGCAGCTAAAAAGGCAGGCGCGAGGTGTTGTTAGCTACCGAAAGCGCAATTTTTTTCCAATAGTTAGCTTTTCCCATTAGACTCTCAAACCATTGGTAGTACACAGGTCATCATCATCTTAAGAGCTGCTGAAATAATCTCCAAATATGATTTGCTTAGTCTCAATCATTTATTTTGGTTGGTATTCATTATTTGATGAAGGATTTGAAACCCTAAGATGTCTATTTGAAACCCTACCATCATCAATAGTCATTGCCATTATCTCCTCGTGAGCGAAACCATCACTATCTGAGTTGGTGTTAAATAAACATTATGATCTAAGCTATTCATTTTTGGCATTTTTAAAAGTTTTCCATCCAAAACATTTTCTTGTCTCACGAATTTCCCTCATCTGTCTTTCCTTTTTCCTTTTTCCTAGCCCTGGTCTCCCATCCATCAACCTAGATTTCATTGAATTCAAGGTATTAACAGGTTTTTTGCAGATGTCTACTGGAGGAGCATTTCTCAGGAGAGAGCTGCAAGATATTTCCTATCTAGAATCTCATAAAAAATATTTTTCAAATGTTTAAGGATGCATGTTGCTACAAGTTTTGTGAAAAATTACAAGGGTATCATCAGGGAATTGCAGAGGCATTTTCCAAAATCTTTGATGGAGCTAAAGTGCAATTGGGTCCTCTGGAAATGCAGATAAATGAGGCAAGTATTTTTGCAGCAACTAATATGCCTAGAGAATGTGAGAGGTGGTTCAAGACCATTGCCATTAAAGACATTGAATTTGGGTCTTACCTTAAGCCAGAATTCTAGAGCATTATTTGGCAAAGGGACGTTCCCAGGAATTACTTGGAAGACAAATGGCAAAAATTGTTGAAGGTTATTCAGGTGTACATAACTTGTGAAGGGAGGTATGGAAGGGTCATGTTGTACCATTTCAGGCTTATCAATCATTTTACAGGAAGAAACCCTATGAATTTTCCTCATTATCTTCATAGGAGCCTCACCAATATGGCACAAAAAGTCCAAGCTAAACCTGAGAAAGAAAACAATAGATTGTTCCATCTTGGCCTTATTAAGATTATAGTGATGGAGGAACTCCAGATAAGAGAAAATACATGGGACTATCTCCTATTTTGGGGAGAATTTGAGCAAGAGATCCAACCTAAGCGTAAGAAGACACCTACAAAGAAGTCATCTACACCAAAGAGCACCCAGAGAAAGAGAAGGGCTCTGTCACCAATTTAGACAGAAGAGCCAACTCCTTCATCCAGGTTCAAGAAGGAAAAAAAGAAGCTTGATTTTGAACAAGGAATTGAGGGCCAAAGCCATGCTGCTGATAGGAACATTTTGAATTTGCCATATTCAGATTCTAAGTCTGAACCACCTATAGAGGAGAGAGAGGAAACTGAAGTTGAAGGAGGAGATAGTAGAGCTCAAATTGTTGGACAGGCATATAAATCAGTAAATCAAACTTTGCAAAATAGATCCGATGAGGTAAGAGCTGAATTCGAAGAAGTAGCTTTGATGTATGCATCTTTGGAAAGGAAGCACAAAACGTTAATTAAGAAAAACCAGAAGCTCTACCAAATGATCAAACTCTTGAGGTTTAAGCTAGCACCTAGAAAACCAAAACCAAGAGCTCACCTTGGTCTACACGCTTTGGTTGAGGTAGCCATGAACCTGAATGTGGAATCCTAAGAGTTAGACAGAGTAAATACTTTCGACAGCTTATTTTGGTCCACAAAGGTGCTGCTAGCTGTTGAATCCCCTGACTTTCGGAAGCTAAATCAGCTCTGTCCTATACGTGTTAGGTTTTGAAAGTACAAAGATGGAAAAAATGACAATATGTTCTCCCAGATCAGATCCATTTGCTACCAGATCACCCGAGGAGACTTTTAGATGCATCCCAACTCCAAAATAGATGAGAAGGAATATCTTTTTCAAATTTTGAAGCAAATACAAAGGAGAAAGGGTCAAAGATGATTCCATTTTGGTTGAATATAATTGATTCATGTCCCAGGTGTCAGTGAAAGATCTCGATCAGCCTTATCATCATCCAGTAAGGCTATGCAGATGCCGAAGAACATATTTTTTGATAGGGATTTGATCCCTTAAGAATAAGATTTATCTACTAGAATTTTGTAATGAGATAGACTTTGAAAACACTTGTAATTTTCAGATCCATCATTTGAGGATTTGAAACTGTTTTGTGAATATTATATAAGCCCATAGAGGCCACAGTCAAAAGGTGGATTGGTCAGACCTAAAGGGAAGGATGGGATGGAATTATCATCATCCTATTATAGAAATGTTCAGCAGGATAAATACAAAGGTTTTGTTCCCAGATTCTTGTGTCATGATCATGTGGTGAAGTAGATCTTTATGTAACCTATTATTATATTGTCTCACGTATTGTTTTCCTTCTTTATTGTTGATAAGAAGATTATATTTCAGGATTTGTCTTAGACACCTTGATCTAGCTTAAAACGATATTTATGTTTTCTTCTGAAAATTGAATGTAGAATTCAAATAAGCTCTGATCTGCATTTAAATTGGACCCTAATATATGCTTATTTTTCCATTTCAAAAAATCAAAGGATCCAATGACATGATTACCTTGACTTTTTACATTTTTTCTCAGATATTCATTCATTTTGTCATCTTTAACCTCTTGACTCCATTTTTGTCGAATGACCCTCTTCTGTTGTCTCAACCAAAAACTCTAAAACAAACATTTTGTCCTCATAGCTAGCCTAACATCCCATATAAACAAAGCTAAATATGGCAGAGAGATCCCTCTCTGAGTCTTGGAGGGCTAGATCCAAAACTCCAAAGTGGTTTGTGGTTACCCCTATCGATTTCCTCCTCGGCGTGGGAAATTATAGGGTGATAACATAATGGAAATCATATTGGGGACTTTCTCTAGTAGTGCACTTCAAGTTCCAGATCTGATCATTGATGGTGGACAGTGACCAGACACAAGAAAGCTGAAATATTTCACCTGGTGACTCCAATCAGCTCCATACAGTGCCAAATCAAAGACTCCACTAGAGGAAGAACCTGAAGCATGCCCAAGAAATCTCGAAAGAGCATGTATTCAAGCTCAAATTGTATTCAATACATTGTTGGTTTTATCTGTAGCTATGTTCTATCGTATTCTGATCCTGGTCAAGAGTACATTATTGAAGTTTACATTGATCATTTGCAAATTCATGAGCCTCAAGAGACTAAGCCCCAAGTTGTAGATCATGTACATACTCATACACTTATGCACATCCCAGATACACTTGTAGATAGCCCAGTGAGACACAAAGCTCTTGCTTTATCTCCTACCATTGTTGAAATTCTAGTTAGCTACAAGACCATTGTTTTACCTCTTGTACCTGCAAAAATCCCAGACATATACAAGCCCCTAGATTTTCCTCCTATTCTCCATGATCTCCCTGCCAATTATAGCAATAATCTACCCAGGTTTGATGAAGAAAATGAAAACATCACTGCCGAAAAACATATTCAAAATCTTGAGGATTTTCTTGATATGTTTGAGGCGGAAGAAGATGATGTATGTGTCAAGATGTTTTCCCTATCATTGCAAGGTAAAGCCAAAAATTGGTTTAAGAATGTTCCAGCTGCAAGCATTAGCAATTTCCATCAATTCATGCAAATTTTCCTAGATCGATGGTTGATCATGGGAAATATCTTTCTCGTCCTAGAAGAGTATGAATATTTGAAAAGACAGCCGAGAGAGACAGTGCAGCATTTTTCGGCTAGGTTTAATAAGGTGTATAATGCAATGTCTGTTGATATAATACCACCCCCAGGATTAACTCAATTGCATTACCCCAATGCTTTCAATCCAGAGATGTCCTTCCAATTAAGATAAAGGAACACCACAAACCTAGAAGAAATGAAAAATGTTGCAGTCGATGTGGAAGCTAACCTGCTGAACAAAAAGGAAAAGTTAGAAGCATTGAGGAAAAACAAAATAGAAAATGAGCATGTGATGTCCTCAGAAGTAAAGCTAGATATTCTGACGAACACTGTCAATGAAATGTTGCATAAGATTAGCAGGAAAGATGAAATTGTTTTTCAAAGGCCTCATGTGTTAAGAACCAAACTTCAAAATAGCATAGAAAAACCTTAAGAAAAGTACTCAACGCCTTGAAAAAGAGATAATATCAGATAATAAGCCTCTTCGAGGGGGCAACCTCCTTTTACCCCACTTAAATGTTCAAGTACCAGATGATTCAAAATGAAAATGTCTCCTTGGTATATATAGGAGACTAGGAGGTTTTAATGGCCTAAAGCCGACATAAA
>JASDQU010101263.1:8920-74220 GCA_032191745.1 Picea mariana | reverse complement strand
CTAATATGCCCCAATTAAGTGGTAATGAGCCAATATTAGGGCTTAACATCATGTACCATCAACTCTAGAAAGAACAAGAATAAATGTCCCTAAGAAATTACCATCCCAGCCTCAGTATCCTAAACCAACGAAGGATTTCTTCATGTACTCAATTCACAATACAACCAAAGAGGAATTTCAAAACCAGGTGGTGGTGGAAAAATCTCTGGAGATGGTGCATGTTTGATGACCTCCCCTACATAGATGATATACCCAGATATGATCTTTATAATGATGACTATATGGTTGAGATTGAAGATGATTTTTCAAAGAAGCCGGTATTATCTTCATGGGAAGAAGAATCCCAGTTGTCACAGTGCATAGATGACAATCAGATTCTGCATACCAAGCAAAATTGCAAGAAGGAGGATGCAGAAAATTTTCCAGTAAATGCAGAATGTTTGCCCCTATGTTTTGCCTCACTTCTGAGCGAACATTGCAAGAAGATTGTAAGTAAAAAGGATGATGAATTCTCTAATGCATCAGGTGAGGAGAACAAGGGTGATATAGAATTTGTTTCAGATTCAGAGGTGCAGACCCTGAGTGTTTTTGAAATCCAAAATTCATATGAAACCACAAAGCCCAGGACAGGTAATGAGTTGATCCATTTTGATTCCCCCTTATGCTTTGGTTCTTTTCAGACTTCGAGAGGAAATCCTGGTCATATCCTAGTTGATAATCACAGTGTAATCCCTGAAGTGCCAGTAAATCCAATTCCATAGTCATCTAAAGAATTTTATGACCCTATCGTTGATATGTTGGTTAATGTGTGTTTTCAAAGTCATGTTTCATTTACTCCTAATGAATTAAAATTTTTTTATGATATGGATATGATTAGATAGTCTACCCCACTATCTGGTTCAGTAGAAATATCAGTACAAAACCCATCAGATGAAATACAACCATATCCTGATATGCTTGAATACTTGAAGACCCCGCGTGAAACGCAAGGTCGGGAAGTTGAAGGGACTGATTCCAAATACCAAGAAATAGGTCAAGTCTATCTTGATCCTATAGATATCTATATGAGAAAAAATTTCATCAGGGCAACTTTTCCTTTCCAACATTTTTGTTGCTTGGCAATTTTATCAAGATTTTTATGATGATGACCAGGCTCACAATCACTTTCAAATACTATTAACAGATTTGTTCTTGAACTGGGCGAAAAACAATGAAAGAGCCAAGGTGCAAGACCCGACATTTGATTGGTTATACTAGGTATTTCACATTGATCAAAGACAAACATTCTCAGTTTAGAATAGGATATATGTACATAAATAAGATCGTCAGATCAACATTTTTGTTTCAATTATCATATTTACAATATGCAAATAAGCTTGTTGGGCAAGCATGTGTTTTATTTTTGTTTTTGTTTTACTTCAAAACTTAGTCAAAGTCAGAATGAATAATCAACTGGTGTCCATTCATTAAGTTGTAGGATAGATCAAGATACAGGTGGTGGGATCAGCCCAATGGACAAGGCACTAATTTACAAAGCTGAAGATCTGATATTATTGACACCTCTTCAGGAGCTTCCATCCCCAATTGGAGCTTATGTTAGGGTCCTATAGTATAGTCTTTTGTTCTCCAATTAACTAACTGGGGATTTGCTCCGATCATTTTTAGAATTTCTTCATGATAAGAAGCTCAAGAGTAATCGTCTAGTGGTGTATATTATGTTTCAAATAGGTGTCCAGGTATATCCAAAATTGGCAAGTGATGGTTTGAAAATCTTGAATGTAAAAGGCCAAAGAAATAGCTTTCGATAACTAAGGGTCAAATTTTATGTCTTGTTAGCTACCGAAAGTTCCCAGTTTTGGCAACTAAAAAGGCATGCACAAGGTGTTGTTAGCTGCCGAAAGCGCATACTTTTTCCAATGGTTAGCCTGTCCCATTGGACTCTAAAACTGTCAGTAGTACACATGTCATCATCATATTAAGAGTTTCCGAAATCATCTCCAGATATTATTTTCTTGGTATAGATCATTTATTTTGGTTGGTATTCATTATTTGATGAAGGATTCGAAACCCTAAGATGTATATTCAAAACCCTGCCATCATCAGCAGTCATTGCCATTATCTCCCCGCGATCAAAACCATCATTGTCTGAGTTGGTGTTAAATAAACATTATGATCTAAACTATTCCTTTTTGGAATTTTTAAAAGTTTGTCATCCAAAACCTTTGCTTGTCTCATGAATTTCCCTCACCTGTCTTTCCTTTCTCCTTTTTCCTAGCGTTGGTCTCCCATCCATCAACCTAGATTTCAGTGACTTCAAGGTATTAACAGGTTTTTTGCAGATGTCTACTGGAGGAGCATTGCTTAGGAGGGAGATGCAAGATATTTCCTATCTGGAATCTCATCCAGAGATTTGTCAAATGTTCAAGGATGCAGGCTGCTACAGGTTTTATGAAAAATTACAAGGGTATCATCAGGGAATTGCAGAGGCATTTGCCAAAAGATTTGATGGAGATAAAGTGTAATTGGGTCCGCTGGAAATGCAGATATATGAGGAAAGTATTGTTGCAACAGCTGAGATGCCTGGAGAAGGTGAGAGGTGGTTCAATACCACTGCCATTAAAGACATTGAATTTAGATCTTACCTTAAGCCAGAATTCCAGAGCATTATTTAGCAAAGGGACGTTCCCAGTAATTACTTGGAAGACAAATGGCAGAAATTGTTGAAGGTTATTCAGGTGTATATAACTTGTGAAGGGAGGTATGGCAGGGTCATGTTGTACCATTTCAGGCTTATCAATCATTTTACAGGAAGAAACCCTCTGAATTTGCCTCATTATCTTCATAGGAGCCTCACCAAGATGGCACAAAAATTCCAAGCTAAACCTGAGAAAGCAAATAGTAGATTGTTACATCATGGCCTTATTAAGATTATAGTGATGGAGGAACTCCGAAGAAGAGAGAAGACATGGGACTATCTTCTATTTTTGGGAGAATTTGAGCAAGAGATCCAGCCTAAGGGTAATAAGACACCTACAAACAAGTCATCTACACCAAAGAGCACCCAGAGAAAGAGAAGGGCTTTGTTACCAGTTCAGACAGAAGAGCCAACTCCTTCATCCAGGTTCAAGAAGGAAAAAAATAATCTTGATTTCGATCAAGGAATTGAGGGCCAAAGCTGTGTTGCTGATCGAAACATTTTGAATTCTCCATATTCAAATTTTGAGTCTGAACCACCTATAGAGGAGAGAGAGGAAACTGAAGTTGAAGGAGGAGATAGCAGAGCTCAAGTTGTTGGATAGGCATATAAAATCAGTAAATCAAACCCTGCAAAATAAATCCGATGAGGTAAGATCTGAATTCGAAGAATTAGCTCTGATGTATGCATCTTTGGAAAGGAAGCACAAAAATTTAATTAAGAAAAACCAGAAGCTCTACCAAATGATCAAACTCTTGAGGTTTAAGCTAGCACCTAGAAAACCAAAACCAAGAGCTCACCTTGGTCTAGAATCTTTGGTTGAGGTAGCCATGAACCTGAATGAGGAATCCTAAGAGTTAGACAGAGTAAAGAAATTAAATTTTGAATGTTTTTGGAAAGCTCGGGAGTTTCGACAGTTTATTTTGGTCCACATAGGTGTTGTTAGCCGTCGAATCCCCTAACTTTCGACATCTAAATCAGCTCTGTCTTATACGTGTTAGCTGCCAAAATTGCAGAGATGGAAAAAACGACAATATGTTCTCCCAGATCAGATCCATTTTCTGCCAGATCACCCGAGGAGACTTTCAGATGCATCCCAACTCCAAAATAGATGAGAACGAATATCTTTTCCAGATTTTGAAGCAAATACAAAGGAGAAAGGTTCAAAGATGATTCCATTTTGGTTGAAGATAATTGATTCATGGATCAGGTGTCAGTGAAAAATCTTGAGCAGCCTTATCATCATTCAGCTAGGCTATGCAGATGTCGAAGAACATATTTTTTGATAGGGATTCGATCCCTTAAGACTAGGATCTATCCCAAAGTCTATCTAATGAGATAGACTTTGAAAACACTTCTAATTTTCAGATCCATCATTTGAGGATCTGAAAATGTTTTGTGAATATTATATAATCCCATAGAGGCCACAGTCAAAAGGGGGATTGGTCAGACCTAAAGGGAAGGATGGGATGGAAATATCATCGTCCTATTATAGAAATGTTCAGCAGGTTGTAAGTGATTTTTTGGATAAATACAAAGGTTTTGTTCCCAGATTATTGTGTCATGATCATGTGGTGAAGTACCTCTTTACGTAACCTGTTATTATATTGTCTCACATATTGTTTTCCTTCCTTATCGTTTATAAGAATATTATATTTCAGGATTTGTCTTAGACACCCTGATCTGGCTTAAAACGATATTTATGTTTTCTTCTAAAAATTGAATGTAGAATTCAGATAAACTCTGGTCCGCATTTGAATTGGACCCTAATGTATGCTTATTTTTCCATTTCACAAACTCAAAGGATCCACTGACATGACTACCTTGACTTCGTACAGTTTGTCTCAGTTATTCATTCATTTAATCATTTTTAAACCTCTTGACTCCATTTTTCCCAACGACCCTCTTTTGCTGTCTCAACCAAAACTCTAAAAACAAACCTTTTGTCTTCATAAATAGCCTAATATCTCATCTAAACAAAGTTAAATCATACAGAGATATCCCTCTCTGAGTCTTGGAGGGCTAGATCCTCGACTCCAAGTGGTTTTGTAGTTACCTCTGCCCATTTCCTCCTTAGCCTGGGAAATTACAGGGTGATAACAGTTGGATGTGTCTACCATAGGGTAAGTAGCCCATAGACGTAGGAGGGGAATTCAAAACATCCACAGTACACACACACACACCATAAGGGGAAAACAATGTGAAATAAATTACTTAACTAATTATAAATTCAATAAATTAAAACATATCATTATACATACGTCATTTACAAATCAACCATGGGAAATATCTCCTAAACGACCATGGAAATTATAGCCACAAAAAATTCATGGATGTGAATAAAAACTACAACCATTGGTATATGATGGTATTCCATCACTACTATATGGTCGTTTTATGACCAACTGGGAGTTGATGGTCCTACCCCACTAGTATATGATGACACCATACAGTCAATACCTCAACAATGAGTCATGGCATACCATCATTTGTGTCAATTGGAGAAATTCTTCTTGTGTTTGTGGAAGCAACTCCTCTGGAATTGGGAATTCCAACAAGGTCAAGGGATTAGGTATTTTTTATTATCTTGGTGCCTCACATTGGGTCAGTTGTGTGGAATATCCAAACAAGCATCATGGAATTCTAAGTGATGAAAATAGTTAACAAGTTTCCCCAAAACACACTCTGCATACATTTTCCTCAAGAAGCATAGTGGGATTTCCCTATTGTTATGAGGTCACACATTAAAAACCATGTATTACCTATCCATCAAATTGTCAATAAATGGTTGATAAGTGCACCATTTGATAGATATATGAGGTCTTCTAGTGTTTTAAATTTAACCTATACAAGGGCCTAAGAAAAAGGAAAATATGTCCTCTAGTTTTCTTGTCTTTAGTTCTTTTCTTGCAATATTATCCAAACCATCTATACATTTAGGATAAATATTCTCTCTATAAGAGGTAATATTGATAATGCCTCATTTTCTTAAGTAATTATATCAATGATTTCATCTAAAATTTGGGCAAGTAATCGTCCAAGTGGGTATATATATCTCAACATATTAGGTTGGCTATCACTCTATTTGTTGGATTTTTGCATTATATTTCATTGATGGTGGGGCATTTCTTTGGGGGTTTACATTATGAATTTATAGGTTTGGGATTTTGGAAACCATTTCTAACAACTACAATAAGATATTTTAAAAAAAATGTAAATGAATATAAACCAAAATCCGGCAATAAGCATTAATTGCAAAGAATACTAAATGAATTTTATACCAACTACCTCGCAAAGCTTACTACCCACCAATAATTTCATAGTTCAATGCCAATTTATTTAGATAATTTGAAATCCATGATCTTGTAGGAGTGTAATTTATCCAAAAAAGTGGTTTCATTTTGGGCTTAGCAATGAGGAAAAAATAATGCAGGATATGAAGAATGAAGTACACTAGTGGGAAACTTTTTTTTTATTATTTTATAGCAAATAAATTCTTGTTCATTCCTTTCGCATGCAACTTTTTAATAAAATACAAATTGCACACGCATTTTAGTGAAGAAATATTAGGTCTCCTTGTTTGACTGATGTAAATGATGTATGGTTGTTCACACTTGAAACATTGTCGTTCTCATTAATTTTGTCGTTTGATGGTAGCCTACTTGTGATTAGGATGAGCTTCAAAAAGAGGACCTAGGAGGAGTTGATTTCAACAAGAATGATCTAAGAAGAGATGATGCTAGTAATGTCACACATGAGGGTGAGTGTGGTTTGTTTTTTGAAGGCCTAGCTGGTGAAACATAAATACCAATAATGCCTCCCAATACTAGGGGAAGTCTTTGTAAATGTTGGGAACTCTTAGGTGATTTAGGATTCTCAATGGTTCTCAGTTGTGTAACTATTGTGTGATATTTGAATAGATGGTCACTAAAATAGTGCTAACACCATGATGATATCATCAAATCAAATATGTGAATAATGAAACATATGTGCTTATGGTAAAACAATTTTAATGTATTTCACTTTAAATCATAACATATGTTTTGATGTAGGGTTTTTTTTGCATGACAATTTTGGAAAAATAAAAACACGTGTCTTGTGACTCTTAACATCCTTCCACTAAGATGTGACAAGGCCATCCAAAATATTTTAATGGATGGGGAATGAATCCACCGAATATTCCTAGTGAAGGTATGAGAGAGTCATTTATAGTGAGGGGAACTGGGTGCATGTCTCGATGGAGCTGGTGACATTTCCCAATGGCCAACGTTATTTGATTAAGGTGCAAATATAGCTTGTTATTTCACAATTTGTAGGTTTGGAAAATCTTGACTCAACCACCAATTGGAGACAACTATGAGAGAACTTACCCATTGTCACCTTAGACAAGTGTTCCCATCACTTTATAGGTGAGGTAATCACCTCAATAGGGGAATCCTGGTGACCCTAGGGGGATTGAGACAAAAAGTAATAAGTATGATTGGATTTCCCTAAAGGTCAATTATAAGTGGTATGAATAGCTTGGGAAAGAGTCCTGGGAAGTTTCAAGGGTTTCCAAATGAGTTGATTGACCTTGCCAAGTGTGAATACCTGCCCGAGACACAAGGAAAACAAAGCATATAATGTCATATGTTAGTTGGAAAATCAATTTAAGATTGATTTCCCTAATTGCATCAGAAGTAAACGATATATATCATCTCAATAAATATATCAAAGGCTGAAATATAAGTGCTAAGCATATGATAAAATAAACAAGAGGCAAGCTAGTGGAAGCTAGCTCAACTCACCAATGATTAAGCAATAACTTTAGCACAAAGAGGGAGGATGAAACAAAAGGTTGCTACAGTGATATTATCAGACTTATGGCTGTAACAGCAGAAAAATAAGCCACAAGAAACCACCTCTAACTATCCCAATAGGTGCGCTAGGCTTAGTAGAGAGTTAGGGAAAAGTTAGGGATAAATCCTAAGCTTAGTTTAGGAGTTATTAAGCGTTATAAGACTAGTTTTCTGCAGCCCTATTGGATGTAGGTTAGTTTATTAACATCAACAAGAGTTAGGGGTTGAAATGGGATTCCTCAATCAGGCAAGGGAGTCAAATTCTCAAGGAACACTTTCCCAAAGAGACAATTTTAAAACTTGAAAAAAAACATTTACCAAGGCAACAATTTATTTCTCCAATGCAACAAGTAAATGACTAGTGCCTTCAATAATTGGGTTAATGGATTCAAGAAAATAAAGAGCTAGAGGTACTACCTCCTTGGGGGTATAAATCCTCTTACTCCCTAGGGAAAATATCTCTATCTAGGGTTTAGGCTAAGAGGGTGTATGCCTTTATACTTCTCTTAGGAAATCCTTGTTAAACCAATAAAATTTAAGCATAAAATGATGGAGACTAAGGTGGGAGTGTATTTCCTTATACTTCCCACCTATCTCTAGGAAAAAACCTTGACTTGAATAAAAAATGATAGCAAAATGTAAAAAGACCTTACCAATTCAAGGAAAAAGCTAAGACAAACCATCACAATAGCTAGAAAAAAGCTTTCCAAGGATAGAGCATCACTTCCATCAACCAATAACCAAAGAGATAACCACAAAAAAGAGCACAAGAGAGTAACTAGCCAAAGATAGCGAAAATTTCAGTCCAATGCTTCTCACAATGGGAGAGTTATGATATAAAATGAGATCTTATGATCTCTATTTATACAAAATGTCTCCAAAATAGTTTGTCCACCTAATTTTAGGGTAAACCACAACACTAGTGGTCAACAACCCTAATATTACCCCTTTACACAAATAATATTAAACAATTCACTTAAAAATTACTTTTACACAAAAATAAACCCTAACTTAAGGTGACATCACCCCTTTAGCGGACGTTTTGACACTAGGAGCAAGTTGTTGGTGTTGAAGGAGTGTAGTTACGATTCCCAAAGCCACATGTCAATAATCCAAGTCATTTATTCATATTAAAATCCTCAATTTCCTCAAAAAATCCTTGTGTCAATGAATAACAACCTCACCACCAAACCCTATCCCTCCTAGATAATGTCATGCCTCCAAAGGTGACATTTTTCCTCTCCTAGGGAAAATGTTTGGCATGTGAGGGCTAGATTATGTCGTCCAAAATGTCTTCTAGGCATCCGAATGTATGTCTCTCTCATACAACATGTGGGCCCTTGACATCCACTTGTGGGCTTCAATACCCATGAAAGCCCAAGCTAGGCTTGTTCCTCCAAAATTGTCCACCACATAGGTCCTACAAAGACAAATAAGCATGCCCTCCAAGGATCTCAAGTCAAAATATCATGATAAGTAATCAAGTCAATAAATGAGCCACCTAAGCATGTGCATCAAAGATTACCATGTCAAACAATCAAGTGCTCAAAGACATTATGTGACTTTCCAAGATTGGATAGGGGAGGGTTGACGAGGTGTCCTATTGGGTAGATCTTTCCCTAGGTCAAGGAGTGTTTCCAAGAGATCCCTCTCTAAGACATGAAAATTGGATGAAGTGGTTAAGGATCAATACTCAATGGGCATGGGATTGATGACAAACAAGGGGCTGTAGTGTCTCATTCATGGGTGCCTTTGTAGAGGGTGTGTGGCACCTTCGTTTGCAATGAAATTTTTCCAAGCCCATCGTTCTTCCTTTCTTAATTTCTTTCATTTTTTAGGGATGAGTTGAAGGTCGTTGTCCTAGTGTGGTGTCCAGAAGATGATAATGTCACTCACAAATACTCTATGGAAATGAGAAGGTTGGCTTGTGATGAGACCCCCTTTCTCACAATTGTGCAAGTGAGAGCCATTACCCTTTCTTGGTGGCCAGATGATGGTAATGTCATACTAATAGATACATATGATCATGATAGGTTGGCTCGTAATGAGACCTCCTATACTTCAAGTAACCCCCTAATCATTTTATTTACTCTTGTGGGTCCCCCTTTTCTTGTAGATAAGCGTTTCATTTCTTTCTTGGGGGATCACTGGGTGAAACATCTAAAATGTGTATACATAGGCTCTTATATTTTTCCCTATAGAAATCCCTTTGGGCCTTCATCCCCTTCTTCCCATAGAATGAGGGGCAACCCTTTCTTGGGTCAATACACCCTAAAATCCCAAGAGATAAGTAAATGGGGAGTTTAAGTGATGAAAAGTGGTAAGTATGGCTGGGAATGGTATGATGGATCTTCAAGGGAGTTTCTAGTAGAAAACCCATTCCCAAGGAAGACCACTTACTAGGGCACAATGTCAAACACAAAGGTGAAACATGGAAAAAGGCATATTGTCCAAGCATATGTCATAAAATATAAAGCAGTCCAAGATACAACATACTCAAATGCATCAAATATTGAAATGACACTTACCATAATACCTGACTTGTACCTCATGGAGCAAGTCTCAGTTCCTTTCCGGAAGCCAGCTGGTGTGGTGGATGCCATATGAAAATCTATGACCTCTATGGTGGTGAGAAGGGTGTCCATCTGTGCAAGTGGATATTGTTGGTCATGTAGTCTCTCGACACTGCATATCTGTAACCTGAGGTCCTCGAGACATAATCTCCTTATTCATCCCACAAAATGAGGAAAGCATATGTCTCCTACTTGGGGACATGTGCTCACCGTAGAGTGCATGAGAACAACAAAATATCCTGGTATACATGTGCCTGCCAAAACTTAGAAAAAAGGGATCAGGGCATCTAGGGTGGTGCTATCACTCGTCATCATATATATATATAAATCCAAAGTAAAACTAATCTAGAAAAGAAAAATTTTGACATTGTTTCAAAATTTCTAAACTAAGCATGAAATCAATATGTAAGTAAAGCAAAATGAAATATGAAATGCATATAAAGTAATATGAGAAATCAAGATGCAAATACAAGGAAACCAAGATGACCTACCTACTTACCTGAGGCCTGGGCCTTGAAGAATTCATGTGACCTAAACATAAGGTTGGAGAAGAGATACATCCACTGGTAATGGCATCTTTCTCCCGTCTAAGGCTGTCAGATAGTACTTTTATTTATCATACTTCTTCTTCACAATGTAAGGGCCAAGCCATGAGTTGTCATTTCTTTGGTCATACATGGGATTTCCCTTTTTCTTATCCCACATGAGTGCAAGACTTCCTTCATTTAAATTGATGCAAGACGTAATCTCAATGTATGGAAATGAAGGAGGCTCTGTGCAGACCATCTCTTTAATTTTTTTTCATGTTTTTCACCTTCTTTCTTTAAAATATGGATAGACCCTGGTTCCTACCCATGGTATTTTGCAATTTTATCTTTGTATTCATCTATCCATGGGAGAAACATCTCTTTGGAGTCTTCCTGTATCAAGGGTAGCTTATATTGATCATAGTCAATAATCTGTGGGGGCACATCATAGTTTGGGCCACTCAAATCCATCACATGTCTATCATTATTTTCCCAGATATGTAAGATCTCATATGTGCCATCACCCATGGAAATGTATGCATGTGTAAGGTTCATGCTAAGAAAACCCCCAAGGGAAGAGGACCAGGTCCTTAACAAGAGCATCCCACAAGCATCTAGAATAGTGATCACTAATATGTCCATGAGGACGTTGATATGTGGAAAATCAATTAGAAAAACCTTAACGTCCCCACACACGCCAAATACCTTAAAACTCCTAGAATCAATACCGCATACATTTCCATAAGGTCAGGTTTTCTTCAAACCAAGTTGTTCCATCACCTTCAATGGCATGAAATTTGATGAGGCCCCATAATCAACCATGCAATTGTTCAAGCAGAGGCCATTCATGCCTAATGAAAGGTACAAGGGAGGATTCATGTCTCTTGATCGATCAAGATACATAATGTTCAAAATGATAGGAGGATATTCCTTTTGGGTTGGCACCTGTAATACTTTCAAAATTTACCTTTTCACAGAAGGGATCTTACACATCTTTATCATTGGTACCGTCATATTCAGTGTTCCAAACATGCTTGCAACATCTATATTCAACTGAATCTCATCTGGAGGAGTTGGCTCAGGAAGCAACTCATGTACCAGAGGTGGAGGTGGTGGTTCCATCTTCTCTATTGATGGAAGAGGAGTGTCAGGCTATGATAGAGGGGCTTAATATTTATTTCTTCTATTGTAGGTCAAATATTCCCTCCTCCTTAATTCCTTCTTCTGGTCATCTGTTAATTGATTCAAGGCCCAGAGTCTCCCCTCTCTTGCTCCTCGTCTTCTGGATTTATTGATCTATTCTTCTGTGCCTTGTTCCTCTTGGAACACACAGATCATATCTATGAAATTCATATCATCATAATAATCTTCATTTATTCGTGGGTATTCATATTCTTTGTGATGTTCTTGGCATCGAAGGCACCAAGATTCTATGTCAACTATCCCAACTAGTTTCAAAGTATCTGGGGCCTTTGTCTCTTGTTGATCCCTTGGTTTCCAACCTATGGAATCGCTCTGTTATTTGGTAAAATGAGGTCTGGGAGCATATTGATTCCTCTCTACAGTAGTCAAACGACCCATAATATGATTATGCACCTGGGTAAACTGAGTACTCATCTGATCTGTCTTCTGAGTTAAGAGGGAAATTAGATCATGAGAACTATTGTTGGAAACCTTAGTATTTTCTTCTGCCTTGGCACGAGGGTACTAAAAATGTTCTACCTCTGAATCAAGGAGATTCTCTTCAATGTCAGCATTGTACTCCTTGGATTGTGCCAACGATGTGGGATTCTTGTCTTTTAGAATGAAACAAAAGTTCCCTTCAAAAGAATTCATGTAAACTCAACTCGATTGTGAATCGATGCGACTTAATTCAAACTAAATAAACAAGACATGATGATATTGACCCAACCAAGTTATGGCACAAGAGGATGGGACACATTGGAGAAAAAGGACTTCGATCTATGAAAATTAAAGGTATGGTTGAAGGTTTTCCTGAATGTGGTTTAGAAGTCGACTTTTCTGAACATTGCATATATGGAAAACAAAGTTAGGTGAGGTTCCCATCTGGAGCGACAAGGGAAAATGGGATTCTAGAACTAGTGCATAGTGATGTGTTTGGCCAGTTTATAGTGCCTTCATGTGGTGGATACATGTATTATGTCTCCTTCATAGATTATTTTTCCAATAAGGCGTGGATATATTTCCTGAGGAAGAATTCATAGTTTTTCAAGAGATTTAAGGAGTTTAAAGCTCTTGTGGAAAACCAGACAGAAAAGAGGATTAAAGTGTTGAGGACTGACAAGGGTGGTGAATTCTGTGGAAAAAAAATTGATCAGTTCTGTAAGCAGTGTGGCATAGCACACCAAAATACCACACCATATACCCCACAAAAAAATGGAGTTGTTGAGAGAATGAACAGAACATTGATGCATAAGGCAAGGAGCATGCTCAGTGGTGTTGGGCTCACACAAGAATTATGGGTGGAGGCAATCGAGACTACAAGATATTTTTTAAATATGTCTCCTTCATCGGCGCTAGTCGACACGACTCCAAATAAGGTATTGTATGGTAAGAAGCCTTCAGTGTCACATATAAAAGTGTTTGGCTATGATGCATTTGTGCATGTTCCCAAGGAAAAGAGGAGTGATTTGGACAAGAAGGTAGTCGACTTGACAGAGGATAAACTCTAGAAGGATTCCATGGTTGAAGAGATGGAATCCCTGTACAAGAATTAGACATGGAATTTGATCAAGTTACATAGTGGAAGGAATCCCATTGGTAGAAAGTGGGTGTTCAAGAAGAAGATGAATGTTGCATGTCAAGTTGAGAAGTTCAAAGCTTGACTGGTAGCGAAAGCTTATTCCCAAGTCGAGGGAGTCGAATTTGGTGATATTTTTTCCTCTGTTGCAAAACTAACTTCCATTAGAGTACCAATGTCTCTGGTTGTAGCATTCGATCTGGAGATATAACAAATGGATGTGAAAACAATGTTCCTACATGGGGACCTGGAAGAACAAATCTACATGAAACATCCTGAAGGATTTGTAGTAAAGGGAAAGCAAGAGTTCGTGTACAAACTAAAAACATCCCTTTATGATCTAAATAAATTGCCAAGGATGCGGTACCAGAAGTTTGAAACTTACATCCTTAGTTTGGGATTTGTGAGAAAAAAATTTGATCACTGCATATATTTCAAAGAAGAAGGTGGGTGTTTCATATATGTAGCTTTGTATTTCTATGGCATGTTGTTGATTGGAAACAACATGGATGCAATAAAGAAGGTGAAGAAGCAGTTATCCTCCAAATTAGACATGAAGGATCTCGAAGCAGGGATGATTTTAAGGTTGGAAATTCATTTTAAAATGTAGAAACCTTGGCGAATCTTACTAATCCTTCATATGCCAACTATAAAATGTTTGGCGATATTTTTGTAAAAAAATTCAAATTTCTAATTTTTTTATATAGTTTGTATAAATGTTTGGTGATTTTTGAGGTAAAGTAATTTTATCCTATAGAATTTGGGCGAATCATTTTTAGAATAGCGAATCTTTTTTTGGGAAAAACCATGGAAAATTAGCACATGAGAGAAATTTAGCCCCTAAAACCATCCCTATCTCGGAGCATATAACTTTATTCTGGGAATGAATATTAAGAGAGATTGAGCCGCTAGAAATATATGGTTGAATAAAATGAAGTATATTGAAACAATTCTAAAATGGTTCAACATGCAGGATTGCAAACTGGGGAAGGTGCCAATTCCAGTGGGAGCACGACTTACTGATGAACAATGTCCAAAGAAATAGGAAGAGATAGAAGACATGGCATGTGTTCCCTATGTAAGTGTTGTTGGTAGTCTAATGTATGTTATGTTCTACACTCAACTAGACATTGCCCATGTAGTGGGAGTGTTGAGCAAGTACATGTCGACACCTGGAAAGGAGCACTGGACAGTTGTCAAGAGAGTATTCAGGTATTTGTGTGGCATGAAGGATTATGTTATATGATACTAAGGAATACCTGGAGGTGACAATGGTAAAGTAGATGTACATGGATTTGTCGATGCTGACTGGGCTAGAGATCTGGATCGACAGAGGTCGACCAACGGATATGTCTTCAAGTTTTTTGGTGGAGCAATAAGCTGGATGAGTAAGTGACAGACGGTCGTAGCCTTTGTTAGGATATTTAGACACTTAGGAGTTAGTTAATATCTACTTGATCTAATGTGTCATTAGGTAAAAGTGTGTTTCTTAGTGTGCTTATTTAGTATGCATTAGTATGCATTTTTATTTAGGAAATCCGATGGTCACAATATGTTCTCGATATAGAGTGATATGATGATTCATATTCTCCTCAATATTAATGACCATTGATACGTGGCTTAGCACCCGATTGGTCCATGATCTCTATTTAAATATCATGGAGGGTCATTTTCCTATGATCGATTGTGAGAAACTCTCTTGTAAAATATCTCTATAATCTTTTTCTTTTGCATTAATAAACTGCTCCAAGTGGTCGCGTTGGCTGGGGTCGTGGATGTTTCCCTGTAAGGTTTTACCACGTCAAAAAATCAACGTTTTGATATTTGAATTGGTTGTGTGAGTGGTTACTGAATGTGTTCATCCTCTTTTGGAATACCTGTGTTGTCGAACATGGTATCAGAGCCTGTTTGAAGACCCGCTCATGTTGTATATTGAGACCAWGAAACCGAGTTTCCTCATCTTCATTTTCTGTCATTTTTCGTACATTTATGGGCTGATAGGACTATTCCATTKCATTCAAAGCACTCGTTTYAGTCAGGAACACTTTTCGTTTCACTCGAAAAGGTTTTTGTTTTCCCAAGATACGGCCATTTCAGTCAGATCCAGAGGTATAAAGTTTGAATACACATTTTAAAAAAATTTGCAGAGTATTGTTTCGGTTTCTGGGTTTCTACTCTTTTATATCTGTGTATTCTCTTTGCCCCACGCCCTATGTGACCTAGAAAAAGCAGAAATAGATAGGAAAAGGTGCATCTTCCGGGTAGGCTAACTGATATCTAACCCTTGTTGTCATTGAGAAGCAAAAAAAATTTATTTTGTAAAAAAGGATTTTTTTAGCACACTCTCCAAGGTTGTCTTCAACAACAACAACAACAATCCTCTTGCTAAACAATACAATATGCTTTGCTAGACCATATTGTTAAAAGATGCCTTATTAAGTAAGAGGTCTTGAGTTCAAGTCTCTCTTTTTGTTATTTTTTTTAAAAGGTTCATGCTCAAATTGTAAAGTGTATTTCATTTCAAGTATAAAAGTGAATCAATATAAGTAGTTTTAATATTTTATTTTGGAGTTATTTATTTTGCATGCAACTTTTCGTTTATAAAGTAACTTCATTGTAAAAGTGATCCACACTTCTCTTTATAAAAGTGGGTCACTTCATAAAGCAACTTACACCACCACGTGGTCCTTTGGTTATCGTTTATGTCTTTTTTTAAAAGGGCATAACTCTCACATCTGGAGTCCGTTTTCAGTGTCATTATTTTTTAAACCGCCTAAGTTTTTGAGATATTTCCATCTAGATCATCAGTTTCAGCTTTTAAATCCATATTATCTGCATATTTAATATGTCTTCTACAAGTAATCTCTTTCTTACCAACACCAACTACTTCCAATGGAAATCCCATATGGAGAATTTATTAAGAAGTAAAGGCTTGTACCGGATTACCTTGGGAAAGGAAACAACACCCACTGATGTTGATAAGAAAGTCAAATGGGATAATAGGAATTATGAAGCACGTGGATTAATCAAAATGTCCATCTCTCATGATTTAAGGTTCCACCTTCAATCAGTTGATAAACCTAAAGAAGCTTGGGAAAAGATTGAATCTGTGTTTGGTAAACACAATATTATTCGAGCACAACAGTTAGAAAATAAAGTACTGACTTTAAGTCCAAAAGATTTTTCTTTCATTGAAGACTATCTATCTATTTCTATTCTAAGACTATCTATCTAAGTTTAAAACACTCAGAACTTTATGCGAAGAATGTAAGATAAAAATGGAAGAAGATCGTTGCATCTATCTTATTCTTTCTAAGCTAGGTAGTGCATATTTTGTATTTGTAACTACCTTTTATGCCATGCAAGAGGCTCTAGGGACAACTTATAAAAAAATTAGTCTTGAGAAATTTTGTGATGCTTTGATTAGAGAGCAAGATAAACTTGTACAACTTGGAGTGATCAGCACTACAGGTACCTCCAACAAAGCCTTAGTTGTCCATCAGAAAGATAAACCCAAGAATCCCAAGAAGCGACATCCTCACCACAACAAAAATAAATATAAGGGTCCCAAACCCACTCAGACAGCTTCCACTCCTAATGGTGACAAAGGAGAAGCATATAAAAGTAAGAAGACTGACATACATTATGACTTTTGTGATAAATATGGTCATGATGAGTCCAAATGTTTCAAGAAGATGGCAACTTTAGGAGCAGTGATGAAGAAGCACAACATCAATATTGATTCTACTTATTCTTCTTCTTCTCATGAACATGCACTTTCTGCTTCTGGTTTCTCCTTCAATACAAATTCTACTTCTTCTTCTGATGAGTGGCTTATTGATTCTGGAGAATATTATCATATGGCTAAGGATAGAGACATATTTTCTACTCTAAATGAATGTAACACAAAGAAAATATTTGTTGGTGATTATAGATCTCTTAGTGTTGAAGGATCTGGAACAGTTCAAGTAGAAAATGGCCATTTCAATGATGTATTATGTGTTCCAAGTCTTTCTTGTAACCTTCTATCAGTATATCAAATCATTCATTCAGGTGAAGGTAAAACCGTAGATTTTTTACCTCACCAAGTTGTAATCAAGGATCTAAAAGATCCTAAGCATGTTCTTGCAACTGGAATTGTTGGTGATATTACCAGGTTGTACACATTTGACAACTTTGGGTCATTATATTTTTCATCAGTTTTTGTTGCTCATAGCGATGACTTGAGAAAACTTTGGCATGAGCGGTTTGGTCATCTAAACTATCACTCATTGCAAAAAATATGTAATCAACAGATGGTGACTGGTCTTCTTCTTGATTCATGTAGAGATGGTGTTTGTGTCGATTGTGTTATCAAAAAACATCATCGAGACAATTTTGACAAACGTGCCTCTTGGCACACCTCGGGCCCTTTGCAGCTTGTTCACATTGATTTGTGTGGTCCACTCTCTTCTCCTTCTTTTTCTGGGTGCAAGTTTTTCTTAAATTTCATTGATGACTTTTCCAAACATACTTGGGTTTACTTATTAAAAATTAAGAGCGAAGTTTTTGACAAGTTTTTGGCCTACAAGGCCCTTGTAGAAAAGCAATCTGGACATCAAATTCAAAAGTTAAGAACAAATAATGGAGGAGAATATGTGAACAATAATTTTACAAGTTATTGCATTACACAGGGCATCCAAATGCAATACATTGTTCTATGTACACTACAAAAAAATGGTGTTGCTGAGAGAAAGAACCGCACATTAAAAGAAATGGTTAATTGTATGATCCAATCTAAGGGATTAAGTCTAAAGTATTGGGCAGAAGCAATCAACTGTGGAAATTACATAGTAAATCACACTCCCACAAAGGCTCTTAAAAATATAACAATGGAAGAAGCTTGGACTAAAATTAAACCATATGTAAGTCACTTCCGTGTATTTGGAAGTATAGCATGGGCTCACATTCCTGATGAGAAAATGAAAGCATTGCAGCCTAAAAGTGAGAAGTGTATATTTGTTGGTTATTCTGAAAATTTCAAAGTTTATAGACTTCTTCAACCACATTGTAATGAAAATATTGTTAGAAGACATGTTATTTTTTATAAAAATCTCTTAGCCTACGAGCCTAATTCGGCGATTGTGCCTTCTTCGGCCTATGAGCCATCTTCGGCGTTTGTGCCTTCTTCTATTCCTATTCTGGTTTCTTCTTCAGATGATGACAATGAGGATTAAAATCCACCTTCGCCTGCTCACCTTCCTCCAGATGATTCCTTTGAACCTAAACCAACACCAACTCCACCGCTTCCTAGATGGGTATGTTAAACACAAGAAGCAATTGGAGATATTGTCGGTGATCCTTCAGATCAGCGTCAGACACGTTCACAGTCCCAGTGAGCCTCTTCTCTTTTGGCTCAAGTTTTGGAGACTCATGATCTATAGACATTTGCAGAAGCTTCAAGTCATCCAGATTAGGATACAACAATGAATGAAGAGTATTGTTCTTTAATGGCCAACGATGCCTAGGATCTTGTACCTCTTCCAAAAGGAAGAAAACTTGTCAAATGTAAATGGGTCTACAGAACTAAGTATGCATCGGATGGAAGTGTTGAAAGACACAAAGCTTAGTTAGTTTCCAACGGATTTTCCCAAGTTGAATGAATTGAATAGAATGAAACCTTTTCCCTGTAGCCAAAATGAATTGCATTCGCCTTTTTCTTTCCTTTGTTGACTCACATAAATGGGAGGTCCATCAAATGGATGTTAAATCCGCCTTCTTGCATGGATATTTACAAGAAGAAATCTACATGGAGCAACCTCCTGGCTATGTCCAGAATGACTCTATCCTTGTTTGTCGCCTTAAGAAATCTCTTTATGGTCTTAATCAATCTCCCCGAGCTTGGTATTCCAAAATGGACAACTTTCTTTTTGACATCGGATTTTATAGATGCCATTCTGATCCTAATGTCTATACCAAGAAATTAGGAAGCCATCTCATAATCCTTGTCCTTTATGTTGATGACCTTATCCTTACTGGTAGTGACTCAAAAAATTTAAACCATGTGAAAACCAACCTTAAGAAGAAATTTGAAATGACAAACTTAGGTTTTTTTCACTATTTCCTTGGCCTCCAAGTTTTGCAAACCAATCAAGGAATTTTTCTTTCCCATTCTAAGTATGCTTGTGAACTTCTTCATCGCTTTCACATGGATGATTGTAAACCAGCCCCTTCTCCCTTCCAGTCTAGATTCAAGCTTACTTCCACCTATACTTCTCCCAAATTTGATGCCACCCTGTCTCGTCAATTAGTTGGTAGCCTCTTATACTTGACTCATACCTGTCCTGATATTTCCTTTGTTGTTGGTCTTGTTGCCTGGTATATGCAAACACCCCATGAAATCCATTGGAAAGAAACTCAAAATATACTTCGTTATGTCTACGGTATAGTTCATTTCAGGATACATTACAATTCAGGGGGGAATCCTTTATTGGTTGGTCTCATTGATTCAGATTAGGCTGATGACCCTGATGATCGGAAGTCTACTGCAGATTATGTTTTTATCCTTGGTTTAGGACCTATCACTTGGGCCTGTAAGAAACAAAATGCTATTGTACTTTGTTCAACAGAAGCAGAGTACCGAGCAGTGGTAAATGCAATTCAAGCAGCCTTGTGGCTTCGACAGATCCTTTCAGAGTTTGGATTCCAACAACAACATCCGACCATCCCTTGGTGCGACAATCAGAGTGCCATCAATCTCACCAAAGACCCAGTTCAATATCAGTGCAGCAAGAACATCGAGCTACACATGCACTTCATTAGAAAGATCATTCATGATCAAGTTATTGAAGTGCTCTTTTTCTCTACAAAAGACCAAGTTGTAGACATTTTCACAAAGTCTCTTACAGAAGTGAAGTTTTCCAAACTTTGATCTATGTTAGGAGTTCAAGAAGTTTTCATTAAGGGGGGATAGGCTCTAATGCCTCCTTCCTTCTCCTATTGTTTCACTATTGTAAATCCTTCAATCATGTCCCAAGTTGTTCTTAAAGGGGGGTGTTAGGATATTTAGACACTTAGGAGTTAGTTAAGATCTACTTGGTCTAATGTGTTGTTGGGTAAAAGTGTGTTTCTTTCTAAAAGTGTGTTTATTTTTTAGGAAATTTTGTTTCATTCTGAAAGACACATTCATGAAAACCTTCGACCATACCTTTACTTTGCATATATCGAAGTCCTTTTTCTCCAATGTGTCTCATCCTCTCGTGCCATAACCTAGTCGGGTTGATATCATCATGTCTTTTCTAGTTGGTTTGAATCGAGTTGAGTTGATTCACAGTCGAGTCAAGTTTACATGAATGATTTTAAAGGGAAATTTTGTTTCATTCTGAAAGACAAGAAGCCTACATCATTGGCACAATCCAAGGAGTAGGGTGGAACACTGTTGGAATATGGTTGTACAACCTATCAAATATAGTATTGAATTCCTTCACTGTCTCATTCTCCCTTTTCTGTATCTGATTGAATTGATCTCCAAGCATCCCATTGTCTGTCTTTGTTGACCATATGCTCTTAAACAAGTTGGCAAAAGCTTCATAGGATGTGAGATGATTTCCAGGGGGGCCTATGAACCAATCAAGAGCTTCTTTGGTAAATGATGAAGCAAATAGCCTCATGGCTACATCCTCATGTTTGATCCCTACATTTTCCATGTCTTGGCCCATGAAATAAAGAGGTTCTTCAACGGTCACTACATTATTTCTTGGAAATTTTGGCAACCACTTGTTAGACTCTTTTGGAATTGTATTGGGGTATCCCTGGATGGTGGACATGTTAATGGTTTTGTAGAGGTCCTTTTCCCAAGAGAAATACATTGGAGAAAGGGGAAGGGTATCGTGGAAAGGGGTTTTAACAATGGGAGACTTGAGAGGAAGCCTTCTTTGGTAGACCTTAGAAGGCCTTAACCTCCCAGGGGGAAAAGGCTTGGAAGAGGAAGGGTTCTGGGGGGGTGGAGTCTCCAAATGAGATTCAAGAGGATCTCATCAAAAAATGTGTAAAGGGAATGTCCCTTGGGTGGAGTCTCCATGCAAGCTAAGGGATAAAGGCTTCGGGATAGATTGTCAAAGTGTCCTTAGGGTTTCGAAGAAGATTCAAAATCCTCCACGACAATGACGCCAAAATGTTATTGAACAATTTGTAGGTTTGGAAAAGCCTGACCCAGCCACCAATTGGTGATAACCAGGAGAGAACCTACTCCCTGTCAACTTAGGCAGGTGTTCTTGTCACTTTAGAGGTGAGGTAGGCACCTCAAGGGGGGAAATCTCAGTGACCCTAGGGGGGATTGGGATGAAAAGTGATAAGTATGAGTGGATGTGCCTAGAGGTCAATTCTAAGTGGTATGAATATCTTGGGAAAGTGTCTTGGTAAGTTTCCAGGGTTTTCGAATGAGTTGAGTGACCTTTCCAAGTGTGAATACATGCCTGAGACACAAGGAAAACAAAGGATATAATGTAATATGTTAGTTGGACAAGAAATTTAATATTTTTGTCCCTAATTGAAGAAAACTTAAATGATATATATCAGCTCAATAAATATCGCAAATATTGCAATATAAGTGCTAAACATATGATAAAATAAACAAGAGGCAAGCTAGTGGAAGCTAGCTCAACTCACCAATGATTAAGAAATAAATTTAGCACAAAGAAGGAGGCTGAAACAAAAGGTTGTTGCAGTGATATTATCATCCTTATGGATGTATAAAACCAATATTAAAAAAAGAAAAATCATCCATAGGAAACCACCTCTAACTAGCCCAATAGGTGCGCTAGGCTTAGTAGAGAGTTAGGGAAAAGTTAGGGCTAAATCCTAGGGTTAGTTTAGGAGTTTTTAAGCATTATAAGGTTAGTTTTCTACAGCCCTATTGTCTGTAGGTTATTTTTGTAATAAAAAAAATATTTTGTGGTTGAAAGGGGATGCCTCAATGAGGAAAGGGAGCCAAAGGCTCAAGGAACACTTTCCCAAAGAGAATTTTAAAACTTGAAAAAAAGACGTTTACCAAGGTAGCAATTTATTTCTCCAATGCAACATGTAAATGAATAGCTCATTCAATAATTGGGTTAATGGAGTCAAGCAAATAAATAGATAGAGGTACTACCTCATTGGGGGTGTAAATCCTCTTATACCCCAAGGCAGGTATCTCTAGCTAGGGTTTAGGTTAAGAGGGCGTATGCCCTTATACTTCTCTTAGGAAACCCTTGTTAAACCAATAAAATGTAAGAATAAAAATATGGAGACTAAGGTGGGGGTGTATTCCCTTATACTTCCCACCTATCTCTAGCAAATAACCTTGAATTGAATAAAAAATGATAGCACAATGTAAAAAGTCCTTACCAATTCAAGGAAAAAGCTAAGACAAACCAACACAATAGCTATAAAGAATCCTCCCAAGGCTAGCGCATCACTTCCATCAACCAATAACAAAATATATAGCCATAAACAAGAGCACAAGAGAGTAACTAGCTAAAGATAGTGAAAATCAGTCCAATACTTCTCACAATGGGAGAGTTATGATATGAACTGAGATCTTATGATCTCTATTTATACAAAATGTCTCCAAAATAGTTTTTCAACATAATTTTAGGGTAAACCACAAGACTAGGGGTCAAAAACCCTAATATTTCCCCTTTACACAAATAATATTAAACAATTCACTTAAAATTTACTTTTACACAAAAAGAAACCCTAACTTGAGGTGTCGTCACCCCTTTAGGGGACGTTTTGACACTAGGAGCAAGTCGTTGGTGTTGGAGGAGTGTAGTTAGGCTTCCCAAAGCCACATTTCAATCATCCAAGTCATTTCTTCATGGTCAAAGCCTCATTTTCCTCAAAATGTCCTTGTGTCAATGAATAACAACCTGACCACTAAACCCTATCCCTCCTAGATGACATCATGCCTCCAAAGGTGATGTTTTTCCTCTCCTAGGAAAAACTTTTGGAATGTGAGGGCTAGGTTATGTCATCCATAATGTCTTCTAGGCATCCAAAGGTATGTCTCTCTCATCCGACATCCGGGCCCTTTCATCCATCTGTGGGATTCAATCCCCATGGAAGCCCAAGCTAGGCGTGTTCCTCTAAAAATGTCCACCAACTAGGTCCTGCAAAGAAAAATAAGCACACCCTCCAAGGATCTCAAGTCAAAATATCACGATAAGTAAATCAACTCAATAAATGATCCACCTAAGCATGTGCATCAAAAATTACCATGTCAAACAATTAAGTGCTCAAAGACATTATGTGACTTGCTAAGCTTGGATGGGGGAGGTTTGATGAGGTGTCCTATTGGATATATATTTCCCTAGGTCAAGGAGTGTTTCCAAGAGATCCCTCTCTAAGACATGTAAAGTGGATGAAGTGGTTAATGATCAAGACTCAATGGGAATGGGGTTCATGACATACAATGGGTTGTAGTGTCTCATTCATGGGTGCCTTTGTAGAGGGTGTGTGGCACCTTCGTTTGCAATGTAATTTATCCAAGCCCATCATTTTTCCATTCTTAGTTTATTTCTTGTTTTAGGGATGATTTGAAGGCCACTGTCTTAGATGCCATCACAGAAAATTAAGGATGTCATCCACATGAAAAGAGAAAATAACAACGGTTCCTCCTCCTACCTACTAATTTAGCTATTTATTTAAACAAACAAAAAGAAATATATTTTTAAGCCTATAATTCCTGAAGAATTAAGGTCTGCTACCTAAGCCTACCATTGAAACTAACTATTACCTAAAAGTTGGATTTAAGTAGACTTGTGTGGGTCTCTTTAGAGATAGCCACACATATTGTGTGGAAGTACAGAGATATAGATCACACAACTTTCATAGGAAATAGTCTCACATATGTGAAACTTGCATTGAACAAATTGAAATAGTAGCACAAGTTGTCGTGCTCATGGAGAATGGAATTCTAGTAAAAATAACCACTGAGGTTGGAGGTACAAACCAACTATCCTTCCTGCAAGTCACCAGAAGTTATAAAATCACTGAAAACAACCTAAAAAGTGATATGGAAATATTTAAACCCCAGTGGGAGTCTCCAATCTATGTTGGGGATTTTGTTGTATGGGTGAGAAAAATATTGTGTGTTAAGATAGGATGTGAGCTAAACAACATATAATGATTAGTTTTGGGACAAGAACAAGAGTATTACTGCAACAATACAAATCAAATAAGAATGCATAAAATTAAATTATAAGTATACCATTCAAACTTAAAATATGGAGGGAAATAAGAATACTTGTATATTAGTCCAATGGAAAGGTGTAATGTAGCTAGAGAGGTAGTGGGGGGGCGGAGGGCCCATAGTGATAATAGTGGAGACCATTCAATGTAAGGTGGACTAAGTCCACTATATTATTAAATAGGTCACACTATGGTAGTTAGATACATTAGTGTGAACATAATAAAGGTAAGAGGACTTATTAGAAGGTTCCTCCTCTAAAATGTTCTTAAGTGGTTGGTGGAACTATATAAAGGGGTTCAAGTAATGCAATGGGAGTCAAGAAGAACAAGAAGTATTGTATTTGGAGAATGTATCTCATTAGAATATTGTCCCCTCGAAGAGGCAAGTGAATAAGAGAGGATCTCTTCCATAATAGAATCCATTGTATGGTGTTTCCCTACCCTAAGTGTTTTCATAATAATAAAGTGGGAATTTTTCCATGTTGTCTCTGAATAGTTGTGGTGTTTATGTATGAAATACTTTGGTACTTAACAAAAGGCATGAACACAAGTAACAACACCCATGAAGAATGGTTGGATGCAAATGATCTCCAAAACTCTCGCCTGTGTTGTTCCTCGAGATGTTCTTGGTTGAGCAATTGTGTTGAGGCATCCTTTGGAGGCTTTGAAGACCTCCCCACTTTAGGCCTCATGTTGGCTCTTGGGATAGAGGGGGTAACTCTCAAATATTCTCAAAGTTGGTTGACCATTGTCACTTTAGCATCAGATTACCCTCTACACTTTTAACACAATATTTAAATGATTACAAGATCAAATATGATGAAGGAAAACATGGGAAGGATGAAAGAAACCATGTTCAGATCTTCAGACCAGTGCCTTTTCATTGGGCACCTTCATCCAATATTGCAAAAACATAAAACTAATCAAGTGGGAGATGCAGAAGAATTTTATAGATTACACATTCCTAAAGTGTTATAAATATCATAAATGCTAATGAGGATGGTGGTCCTTAACATGCTAGGACAAAAACATGCTAGTCATTAGTAAATAATTCGAGCAGTTCAAGTTCAGTCACGAGCTTCTAAGTTAGCTCTAGATATATTCAAGATGTGAAAGAATATCCTTACATGAAACAGAGGAATATTGAATATCAATAATTGTTCATTAATATGTTCAAAAACCTTTAAACACACTCAAAACTTCATACAAGTATTATTTCTCAAAATACAAGTCAATAATTTGTATCATAAACTGCACAAAATTGTTCAGAAACTTATACAAAACCAACAATGATATTAGAAAGACTGTACCCAAGCTTATCTTTAATGATTGTGAATGTAAAAGATATTTCCTTAAAGGCTACACACTTGAACTAGAAGGAACGAGATATGAAAATAAAGAGAAATACAATAGCCAGAGGAGAACATATTCTGCATTGAGTGGCATATCCATCAGGTAGACTCTTGAGTCTTCAACAAAAATGTCTCATTGGGATCTAGAGGTGCTTCAACCATTGGATAAAAAAAATACGTGTTTCCAAGTATTGAGTGTTGCATTTTATCTTTTCTTATATGCTCATAAATCGTTACAAAAATAAAGCTTCCCACTTCCTTAAAATGCTCAACTTCCTTGTGGTGGTTGAGGAAGTTTTCTAAAAAATAGTTCACATTCTCCACAAAGAGATTTAGATGCTGCCACACCATCCAATTTAAATTCTAAATATCCCTTTCATTTAATAGAAAGAAAAAACCCATTTTTGACTTGGATCTAAATATCCCTTTCATTGAATTGCTTGGGATTTGCGATAAACCAATTTAATCCTTGAGCTCCTCTACCTAAGATTACTCGTGTTTCTTTATTCCATGCCATAGTTAAAAATCGTTGTGGTAGATAGAAGGGCCCAAATCCTTGGTCAATGGTTTCTAAAATCCATGCTAGTGCACAAGATGAGAGTCTTTTCCACCCATTTCTATTCCACCGATGTTGTATAAAATAAGAGATTTTACCAATAGCGTAACTTGTGATAAAGCAAATACACAATACCCTGATATTTGACTAATCGTTGCTACCAAACAATGTCAATTTAAGAATTTATATTAGTATCAAATTGGCTTGTGAAAATATGGGATGGCACATTATAAACCAAGTTCTTTCTAAAAAGAATCAATCTTCTTCATAGGAAGTAGAAAATAAAGTCACTTTCCTAAACTTAGAGCATGTCAAAATTAGTAAATTTGTGAGAGACATGCACTTTGAATTCTAAGGATGGCTTCCTAAAATGATACAATAAATACAACACAGTTTCCATCACACACATCACTTATTGTTGCTTTGTGGGTAAGATTTGGAGGTCACAAGTGTTACTATGCATAGAACGAAGGTCATTTGAAATTTTTTCTAGTTTTTTTTGTCTATGCTAAGGGCTAGAATGTTCAACCAGATTCATAACTAACAAAAAATAGTGAATTCATAGATGTCCGATATGGTAGCATTGATTAAAATTCCTAGTTTTTTATTAATCCTTCGGGATCTTTGTAACTTTAGTTAACTAGAGGGCAGTTTTGGTAGTTTAATTATCCAAGACATCTAACTGTTTCATAGCTAATTTGTATTCCCATATATATTTTTTCACAAGTACTGTCATTGTGTTGATGAATAACATATCGAATCGTGGAGTTTTTTCATGGGCCTGTTATAGTGGTATCAGAGCAATATGAAAAAACTCCATGATTCGATATATTATTCATCAACACAATGGTAGTACATATGTAGAAATATATATGGGAATACAAATTAGCTATGAAACAGTTAGATGTATCAGACAATTAAACTACCAAAACTACCCTCTAGTTAACTAAATTTACAAATATCCTGAAGGATTAGTCAACATTCCCCCCTTAATCCGAAGGGACATCTGTCATGCCAAGTAGCATTCATAATTGTTGAAATTTTTCACGTCCCAACGCTTTGGTAAAGATATATGTGATTTGCAATGAAGTGGAACAGTCTTAGATGAATGGTTTTGGCCTCAACATGATGTTGAATCAAGTGATATTTGGTGTTGATATGCTTGGTTTGACCATAAAATATGGGATTCTTGGCCAATTGAATTGAAAAAGTGTTGTCAACAAGTAGAGGTGTTGAAGTCAACTATTTCTCCCGCAAGTATTCAAGGATTTTTCTGAGCCACACAATTTCTTTTGTGGCTTGAGCTGCTACTACATATTTTGCTTCAGTTGTAGAATTAGCAGGAACTGATTGTTTCCTGCATCTCCAAGTGACAGTTGTTGATCCAAGACACATAAAATAACCTGAAATAGACACCCCGAGTCCTTTGTCTCCATCAAAATCAAAATCATAATATCCAATAAGATGAAAGTCTAGTACCTCTGAGTATTTCAGACCAAAAGTATGAGTTCCTTTTAAATATTTGAGCACTCATTTTGTTGTTGCCTAGTGTCCTTCATAGGGTCGATGCATAAATCTAGAAATAATTCCAACTTCCAAGGTAATATCAGGATGAGTAGTAGTGAGATAAATCAAACTTTCAACAAGTTGTATGTACTTGGTTGCATCTTCAAAAACATTTCCTTCATTGGAAGAAATCTTCAGATTTTGCTCCATTGGAGTAGAAACAAAATTATAGTCTTGCATTCCAAATCTACACTAACTCTCCAATGTATTTCTTCTAAGAAATAAAAATGAAATTAGGATTTTGAGTGACTTCAATTCCTAAGTAATAATAAAGCAGGCCCAAATCAGTCATATCAAAAACCTTTTTCAGTTATTTCTTAATGGATGCTATATAATCATCATTATTTCCTTTGATTACCAAATCATCAACATATACAACTAGATATACAATTGATTTACCAAATTTCTTGACAAATAGAGTTTCATCATCTAGATTGAAATGCTTGTAATTTAATTTCAGAAGGTGCTCAGTTAATTTTTCATACCATGCTTGTGGTGCTTGCTTCAAGCCATACAAAGATTTTACCAATTTACATACCTTCTGCTCCTGACCTTTGACAGTAAAACCTTCATGCTGAGTCATATAGAAATATTCTTTCAATTCTCCATTCAAGAAGGTAGTCTTAACATCCATATATTATATTTTCCATCCTTTTATGCTGCTAAAGAAAACGGAGTTCGAATAGTGCCCCATTTTTTTGCAGGAGAAAAAGTTTCTATGTAGTCAACACATTCTTTCTGAGCATATCCTTTTGATACAAATATTTGTTTGTATTTGTCAAGTGAGCCATCAACTTTATACTTTTTCTTATATACCCACTTGCAGCCAATAGGTTTGGTTCCGAATGGAGGATCCACTTACCTCCAAGTGCCATTTTTATGAGAGCATCATACTCTCTCTACATTGCACTTTTCCATGCATCACTAATCGTTGATTCTTGAAAGGAAACAAGTTCATCAACAACATATATGTTTACTTCACAATCATAAGAACTATGGGAATTGTTACATGAGCTTAAAGTAACATCACCTGCATTTTCTTCATTCTGTCTGGAAGAACTTCTTGTCCATGTTTTGCCAAGTTCATCTGTATGAGAAACATGTGTGACAAAATCATTATACCTTCTTGGAAATGTCTTGATCTGTGTTGATCTACGTACTGGTTGTTGTGGTGTTTTCTCAGTTTCAAGAGTATTTGAAATGGGTTGAAGAACAGGTTCTTCAAGAGCTGGTTCCAATTCTTCAGAATCTCCATTGTCATTCAAACTGTCATCATTCTCTAATGGAGAAGCATAAGAAGAGGAAGTTGTTGTTGTGGAAGGAAATTCTAAATATTGATCTAGAACAAGAATCCCCCCTTCAATATTTGGAAGATCATTATCCCATTCATGATATAATGTTTTAGAGTGAAATCTATCAAGATGAGAAAATTGTTTGTCAACAGTGAATGCATCTTTTTCAAATTCAAGAAATATAACATCTCTAGAAACAACAAACTTTATGTTTGCTTCATCATACAATCTATAAGATTTTGAAGTATTAGAATATCCTAGAAAAATACACTTTCTACTTCTTGCTTCCAAATTATTTATTTGTTGTTCAGGAAATAAAGCATAATAGGTGGAGCCAAAAATTCTTAAATGCTTGACAACTGGAAGTGGCCATGCCACAATTCATAAGGAGTTTTGTTTTGAAGTGTAGCAGAAGGACTTCTATTCTTAAAGTAGACATCACAAAGAACTGCCTCTCCCCAAAACATTAATTTAACATTATTAAAAAAAATCGTTGATCTGATCATATTCAACAAAGTCCTATTCATGTGTTTTGCCACACCATTTTGTTGTGGATTATAAGGAACAATGGTCTGATGTTTAATATCATTGTCCTGCAAATATTTTTCAAAATCCTTAGATGTGTACTCACCACCATTAACAGTTCTAAGGGTTCCAATATTGAGTTGAGTTTCATTTTTAATCCACAAATGAAAATTTCTGAATGTATCAAAAGCTTGAGATTTTACTTTTAATAAATAAACCAAACACATCCTTGTATAGTCATCAATAAAATTCATTAAATATTTATTGTCATTTGTTGATGGAACATGCACAGGTCCACACATATATGAATTAATAAGGTCTATCTTTCTAGAATCTTGAGACATAGAGTCATGAAAAGGTTGCTTATTGTGCTTGCCTAAAATACAAGCATCACATTGGGAAAGTTGTCTTGGAATTGAAGGAAGCCCTTGAATTCCTTTCTGCTTCATAAGTCTGAGACTATCATAATTAATGTGAACAAATCGAGCATGCCATAACAATATGGAAGACAAATTACCACTTTGTTGAGCCAAATTTGCAGAATTTTGGGCATTAGAAGATGTACCTTTCATCTTTAAAAGCTTATCATCCTCCACTCGAGTCATGACAACCACATGATCATAATCTCTTCGACCCGCAATGATGCCATCAAACACATGTATTGAATGACCTTGTTGTCTTATATGGACAAGAGACATTAAATTTCTCTTTAATTGGGGAAGATAAATAACATCGTGGAGTATATAATCAAGAAATCCTGGTAATTTAAGTCTAATTGATCCAATTCCTGAAGGTTTTAATTGAGACTTGTATGAAAAATAAACTACTCCATCAATTTTAGCATTTAATGTCTCAAAGAATTCTTTTCTAAATGTCATATGGCATGTGGTTCCAGTATCTAATAACCAAGTGTCATTCCAAGAAGAAAATGAAGTACTAAAAACTTCTCCAATGCCAAGATTACAATGTGCTACAACATAATGTGCAGATTTAGGAGGGTTACCTTTGTCTGGTGGTTTCTTATATTTGTCTTTTGTTTTCTCTTGCTTGTCACGATTCTTTTCCCAAGGAGTTCTACAATGATTGGCAGCATGACCGCTTTTCTACATCTATGGCACTGTATAGATTGCTTGTCTCTATGTTGGTGTTGTAGTTGAGAATGTTGTCTGTCACCTTGTAATTTTTACCCCCCCTGCCTCTAAACTATTTTCTTCCACAACTTCTGTTGCTATTGTCATGTCTAGTGGATTCATCATTGAACTGTTTCCCTTGTTGTGTAAGACACAGAGTCTTAGCATTGGGAAGTGACTCCTTCTTCCTAAAGGATTTTTCTCTCTCTGCAATTTTTTATACAAGTTTATCAAAGGTCATGTCTTTCGTCTTTTCACTAGCTTGAAGAGTTTCAAGATAGTGTGAATAGGTAGGGTAAAGAGCTTTAATAAAAGCAGTGATTTGTAAATCAACCTTTACATCGGTGGCTTCAATATCATGATAGAGAGCTCTGATTTCAGAGGCTAGCTTCATTGGATCATTATACTTCATTTCTAAATTGAATAAATTCATTAATAGTTGAATGATTTCAAGTTCTGAATGAGAATCATATAGATTTTTGAGTTTCTTTAAGGCTGAAAAAGCAATTTTACAGGAAATTATAGGCCTGCTTACCTCTTTATTGACAGAGGCAGCAATCAGAGTATAAGTCTTTTTGTACTTACTCTTCCATATTGCAAGCTCCTTATCGTCTGTAGGTTCCTCTGGCTCACTGTCATCTTTTCTTTCATCTTTGGTTTCACAAATATCATCCCACATGTCATTAAATATAAGAGTATTTTTTATTTTTTTGAACCAATCTTGATAATTTTCCTGACTGGAAAGCACAATTTCCGCTATTGAAATTAATGAATGCATTTTAATTGACTATATAATCAAGTTCAAATCTTACTGTGTGTGTAATGGACTTTAAACCAATGTGGTTTGAACCGCATAAAAACTATGTATTATCGCTTGTAAATCGGCTTAAACCATTTATACCAATTCTTAATTAAATCAATGGTGAATACAGTTTACCAGTTGATCAAGCCATTCCATCATGCGAAATCATAATTGTAGATTAGATTCATTTGATGATTTGATGGTCTCAACCTTTCACACAAAAAATAAAATTAACAAATTCACACAATCAATGAACAACGAATTTTCCTACAAACAAATTGTAACATGAAGTTTAAAAAAACAAATCCTGTAAAATTGCTTTTCATTCTTGAAGAAACCCAAAGATCTATATGATTCTCATTCAGAACTTGAAATTATTCAACTATTAATGAAGTTATTCAATTTAGAGATGAAGGATAATAATCCAATGAAGCTAGCCTTTGAAATTAGAGCTCTCTATCATGGTATTGAAGCCACTAGTGTAAAGGTTGATTTACAGCTCACTGTTTTTATTTAAGATCTTTACCCTACCTATTCACACTATCTTGAATCTCTTCAAGACAGTGAAAATATGAAAGACATGACCTTTGATAAACTTGTAGAGAAAATTGCAGAGAGAGAAAAAGTCTTTGGGAAGGAGTCACTTCCCAATGTTGAGACTCTGTGTCTTACACAACAAGGGCATAAGTTCAATGATGACCCATAAGCTCGGCCTTATTCATCTTATTGGATATTATGATTCCTACTTTGATGGAAACAAAGAACTTGGGGTGTCTACTTCAGGTTATTTGATGTGTCTTGGATCAAAAACTGTCACTTGGAGATCCAGGAAACATTCAGTTCATGTTGATTCTACAATTGAAGCAGAATATGTAGCAACATCTCAAGCCACAAAATAAATTGCGTGGCTCAGAAAAATCCTTGAAGACTTGCAGGATAAATAGTTGACTTCAACACCTCTACTTGTTGACAACACTTCTCCAATTCAATTGGCCAAGAATCCCAGATTTCATGATCGAACCAATCATATCAACACCAAATATCACTTGATTCAACATCGTGTTGAGACCAAAACCATTCATCTAATACATTGTTCCACTTCAGAGAAAATCAAAAATATATTTACCAAAGCGTTGGGACATGAAAAATTTGAACGATTCCAAATGTTACTTGGCATGATGGATGTCCCTTTGGATTAAGGGGGGAATGTTGACAAATCCTTTGAGATATTTGTAACTAGAGGGTAGTTTTGGTAGTTTAAATGTCTGATTCATCTAATTGTTTCATAGATAATTTGTATTCCCATATATATTTGATCCAGACCCCCCTTCTGTCCCTCGAGGCTGTGCGACCTCCTGGTCTAGGATCATTCAAATCAAAGAGTTAGATCGTCTCTTCGAGCCTCTGCTAGACTCCAACTAATTTACACAGGTCCCCTTCCTTCAAAGTGCAGGTTTTGGCAAGCCCGCGGACTCTTTCCTGGCTTCTTTGAAGAATTCAAATAACAAACACTAGCTCTCCTCGTGAGGTCCTTTCCTTCACATGTGACCTAGGGCTATGACTTCACATAAGCACGTGATTGTAGGGTGGCTAAGAGTGGTTTGAGACCACACCTCTTTTCTCCCCACAATTCACAACCAACTACCATGTATCCCTTTGTAAATACTGTGGTTTCGATTGCGGCCCGCTCTAGGATTTTTAATGTCCAAGAACTTTATGTCTCTGCAATCAAGAGTTATCGTCGATCTTGTGATATCGGACGGTGCCTCTTGACCGACAGCTGAGATCAGCCTCCTTTCTTTCCTTCTCTCTGGAGCAAGCTTTCCCAGATTTCCATGATCTATCGACATGTTTCTCTTTCAAATCAACAGTCGTGATTTTCTTTGGAAATTCGAGCTTCGAGAATTTCCAACTCTCTGCCCTTGCTTCCTCCTAAATGGCTATCTTTCAAAGTGGAAGATATGCGAACACTTATCCTCAGTGAACGGACGGCTCAGATGAACTTTGGCTCTCCGGCCTTCAGGAGTTCTTGTCCAACACACTCCTTATTCTCTTGGAGAGACTTTTCTCTGAAATAGCAAATCTTTTTCCACATATCCTCATTGAATCAATGAATCTAGTCCACTTCGGGATTCTGACCTTTGGACTTCTCAACTTCTCCATGCTTTCTTTCTCCCAGAGCGCTTTCACCCATATTTCATGCGCTATCGACATGTACCTCCCACAGATCAACGATCCCCAACTACTTTGGCTATTTGGGCTTTGGGAGTTTCAAACTCTCCTCCTTTGCTTTCTCCCGGAGTTCACGATTTGTCGACGTGTGTCCCCTCCTGGATTCGACGGCCATGATCCACTTCATCTCTTTGGGGCTCAGGAGTTTCAAACTCCTACGCACTCATTCCTCCTAGAGTTCTTTCACCCGAAGAAAATGAACTTCAGCCACGCATCCCTCTGGATCTGACGATCCAGATTCACTTCGGCCCTTCGAGGTTCGGGAGTTTCAACTCCTCAACTAAAATATTCAAAGTGATTTTCCCCGAAGCCTCAGATCCATTGACATGTACCCCCCTAGCGACCAACGACCAAGATCTACTCTTCGGATATTTCTCTCTCTCCTGGTCTACAAACTTCGAATTTGTAGATATTGCGCCACTTGTACCTCTGGATGATGGATGGTCCCTAATAACTTCGAGACTTTGGGACTTTCAAAAGTCCACTCTCATGTGCACACAAGGGGTTAAGGCCCATGCACTTTACCTGGATCGGATGACTGTCAATCCTTTGCGCTCAGATCCAACGGATAGGATCTATCCTTCTCCTCGTTCGTTCCTTCTTCATCCTAGACCCCAATCTGGCAGTCCAGATCTCTTCCTATAGCCGATATGACGATTGTTATCGCTCATCCTGCTGAGATTCTTTGTTATCCCGGACTTGGGAAATTTTCTAAGTGTTCAAAGGTTTCGTTCTTTGAACCTCCTCCTGCGAAACGGTTGAAAGGGTCTTGACTCTACTTTTCCTCCTAAGCTTTGAAAATGAAGATTGTCCTCGACTCTGGTGCACACTTGCGCTCTACATGAAAACTTGCACTACTCCTCCTGAGCTTGTGAATCTCGGAATAAGTTCACTTCTGCGCCCACTCCTTGCGTTGTCTCTCTTGAAATTTTACTTCTTTAAGTTCTAAGGTTTCAATCCCTTTACTCATCAAAGGGATCCTTGTGCCTTCTCGACAATTTTTTCTCAATGCACACTTGGAGAGATTTACAGAGTGTTCAAAAAATCTGTGAGTACCCTCCCATGATACTCTTCTCTTTGAACCCGACAGAGAGTTATTATGTGCATGCTTTCACCTTCTCGATGCCCACCTGGATAAGCTTTATGGAGTTCTCAATGACTATGTCTCTCTTTGCTTCCTCTACACAGTTTACCCTCCAAGGTATTCAGTAACCTTGAGGTTTTCCTTGAATTTTTATCGCTCTGGTGCACCCTCCTGGCACGTTATTTCTGACTCAACAGAATTCAAATGTGCGCTCCTTATGCTGGCTATAGAACCTCCAATGTTCTGTTGTGAACTCCTTGCACAACCTAAAGAACCTAGAACAATATAACAACCTCAACAAAGACAGAGAAGTCTATCGTCCTACTGCATATGAAACCTATCACATACATCTACAACATACATAAACACACAGATATCATTCATAGAACACAGATAACACAAATGGATATCATATGCAGGAAAACTACTTTTTTTCTATTCATATGAATATTTGTTTACAAATATGTATAGATACTAGACTATCACAGAGTCTCAGTGCTTTCTCCTACTCCTATTCTTGAGCTTCTAAGCTTCTTAGGCTCTTACTCCTAACTCTCATCTCTTTTCTTTTACAATCCCCTCTCTAGGGTTTTTTTTTCTTCTGACTACCTATCTACTCCAGGAAAAAAACTAACTACCACTCAAGTTTCGTTACATTAAATTCTAGGAGTGAAAATCCCATATCATCCACTCCCAAGCATTTTGATCTTCTTCAGTTTTCAATCAGAATAGAAAAATATTTGTAGGAAACACCAACGTTTAAGATTCTGAAATGATTCAAAGGTGCGCTAAGGCGCTGAGTTGTCTCTTCACGTGTGCTTGCTAATGATGTTCCCGCATCATACTCGATTGCTGGGAAAATCATGAGCTCCTGCTCATGGCTCCCTATGCTCTGTTGTTGAGATCCTCCAGGGTCCCATACCTTCTCTTGGAGTTGTCCATCTGCTCCTTTTTCTCACTGCCTCTTCTTCCCGACTGCTTCTGTAGATTTTCTTCTACCCCATACTTCTTTGTTGGTTGCTCCTTGTGTTTCTTCCAGCATCAATCTCTTTATCTCCTCTATTTCTTTGTCCAGTTGGTCCACTGGTTGGATTTCCTCCTGCAGTATCCTCTGTTGCATCTTCTCTCCATCAATTTCCAACTTAACTTGTTGAATAATATGCATTTGCATCTTTACCCTTCTCTCCAGGGCCTCCATCTCTTCACACAAATCAACAAGATCCATTCTATTTGTTGCTCTCTCCTCTACTGTAGGTCCACATTCAACAGTTATCTCTTGCTCATCTTCCTGGCTGAAATTTTCGAGCAATTCCACCAAATCTCTTCCTTCTCCATCTCTTGGGCACATTGAAATGTGTGTTCTTTCTCCTCCTTACCAATATGATCAATCGGACCCTTCATGTTATCTTCATCTCTTGTGGCACTAGCTGGCCACTCTGTTGTAGATTCCAATTCTGTAGTCTCACCACTGAGTTTTTGATCAACTTCCTCCTCTGACAGATTAGTTTCTTCCAGCTCCTCTTGTGTCGGTTTAGCTCCAACTTCCTCTAGTTTATCCCTAGGCCGGTATGCTCCTCCACCTGCTTCCAACTTAGCCTATTGGATGTGCATGCTTTGCATTATCACCCTTCTCTCTAGGGCTTCCAGTTCTTCACACAGATCATCAAAGTCTATGATTTTTTCTTCCTCTTCTACTGCAGACTCCAGTGTTGCAGTCATCTCCTGTTCATCCTCCTAGCTGAAAATTTTGAGCAATTTTGTTGAATGCTCTTCTCCTTCTGCTGGGGAAAACATCAGTGTCTACTCCTTCTCTCCTCCTCTTCTTTGACAATCTCTGTTGGTTGTCCTTCTGTTGTTGCACCTGCAACATTCATGTTAGCCCCTACTTGGCTGCTTGGTGGGATATATTGATTCCTCCAATGATCATACTATACCTTTGATCCTTCTCCATCAACACTCTTTGTTGATCTGAACTCTCAACAGAGTCCATGAGAGTCTGAGAAATTCTTATCTATTTCCCCTTTCCCACCTGGAAATCTGGGATTTGTCTTCTGCCCTCCTAGTAGTCTATAAGATCAACTTATCTCATCTCATTTCCCACCTGGCAATATGAATTTCCATTGTTTCCCTCCTGACAGTCTATGAGATCCTCAATTGATCTTATCTCATTGCCCCCCTAGCGATATGAATTTCCACTGTTGTTCTCCTGACATTCTATGAGATCCTCAATTGATCTCATCTCATTTCCCACCTGTCAATTTGAAAATTCATCTCTGCCCTCCTGACAGTTTATGAGACCTTTGACTAATCTCACCTCCTCCTCATCGCTAAGGTTCCTCCCAATCTCTGGTTCATAGATGTGAATCACTTTCTCATGTTCTATGTCATTGAGGTTTTCAGCATGCCTCAACCACCTCCTTACTACTTTCTGTTGCCTTATGTCTAACAACTTCTGGACATGCCACTTCTCTTTCCTCTTCAAAGGCCATTCATATGTCCAGTGTACATTTGCTTCTTGTTGCATCCTCCATGTCTGTTGCTTCATTCTTTCTCTTATCTCAATGAGTTCCTTGTCAATTTCTGCTTTATTTTTCTATTGGCGGTCCTTTCCTTGACCATGCCCATGGCCTTCAGTAGCCATTTTCACCTTCTACCTACCCTCCTGGCAAGTCTGTTGTTCACTCTGCAACTAAGAGCATCTCCAACTTCTCCCACAGCCTGCCTAGCTATTCAATTTGATGTCGCACACTTGCAACAATCTTTACAGAGCATCAGTACTATGTCTCCCTTCACCTTATGTCTATAGGTGAAATTTAGCTTCTGATACCATTTGATGTCATCAAATTATCTCTATTCACCTTCTCACCTTTGCCTACAATCTGCAAACAAAATTCAGCTCTTGGTACTACTTGATGTAGTCAGATTGTCTTCTCTTTCCTTTACCTGTTGTCTGCAAGAAATTTTTGGCTTTAATATCACTTGATGCTATCAAACTATCTTTGTATCCTTTTTCTGTTGTCTACAAACAAAATCAGGCTCTGATACCACTTGATGGTATCTGAGTATCTCCTTTCACCGTCTCCCCTTTGCCTATCGCCTACAAGCAAAATCAGGCTCTGATACCACTTGATGCAGACCCCCCTTCTCTCCCTTGGGGCTGTGTAACCTCTCGGTCTAGGATTTTTCAAATCAAGGATTCAGAGCGACTCTTCGGGCCTCTACTAGACCCCAACTAATTTACACAGGTCCCCTTTCCTTCAAAGTTCAGGTTTTGGCAAACCCGGGGGCTCTTTCCTGGCTTCTTTGAAGAATTCAAATAACAAACACTAGCTCTCCTCGCGAGGTCCTTTCCTTCACATGTGACCTTGGGCTATGACCTCATGTAAGTATGTGATTGCAGGGTGGAAAAGAGTGGTTTAAGACCACACCGCTTTTCTCCCTGCAATTCACTATTAGCTGCCATGTATCCCTTTAGCAATATCGTGGTTTCGATTGCGGCCCGCTCTAGGATTTTTAACGTCCAAGCACTTTCTGTCTTCGCAATCAAGCGCTACCGTCGATATTGTGATCTCGGACAGTGCCTCTTGACCGACGGTCGAGATCATCCTCCTTTCTTTCCTTCTCTCTAGAGCACGCTCTCCCAAATTTCCGCGATCTATCAACGTGTGTCCCTTTCAAATCAATGGTCGTGATTTGCTTCGACAATTCGGGCTTCGGGAATTTCCAACTCTCTACCCTTGCTTCCTCCTAAATGGCTATCTTTCGAAGTGGAAGATCCGCTAACACCTATCCTCAGCGAATGGATGGCTTAGATGAACTCCAGCTCTCCGGCCTTCAGGAGTTCTTGTCCAACACACTCCTTATTCTCCCATAGTGACTTTTCTCTGAAATAGCAGATCTTCTGCCACGTGTCCTCCTCGAATCAACGGCTCTAGTCCACTTCGGGACTCCGACCTTTGGACGTCTCAAATTCTCCACGCTCGCTTTCTCCTAGAGCGCTTTCACTCGGATTTCACGATCTATCAACACGTACCTCCCACAAATCGATGGTCCCCAACTACTTCGGCTATTCAGGCTTCAGGAGTTTCAAACTCTCCTCCTTCGCTTTCTCCCAGAGTGCTTTCACCCAGAGTTCACGATCTATAGACGCATTCCCCTCCTGGATTTGATGACCACGATCCACTTTGGCTATGCAGGGTTCGGGAGTTTCAAATTCCTACGCACTCGTTCCTACCGGAGTGCTTTCACCCGAAGACAATGGATTTCTGCCACGCGTCCCTCTGGATCTGACGGTCCAAATTCACTTCGGCCCTTCAAGGTTCATGAGTTTCAACTCCTCAACTGAAATCTTCAAAGTGATTTTCCTCGAATCCTCAGATCCATTGACACGTACCCCCCTGGTGACCAACGGCCAGGATCTATTCTTTGGAGATTTCGCTCTCTCCCGAACTACAAAATTCCAAAGTTGTAGATCTCGCGCCACTTGTCCCTCTGGATGATGGACGATCCCTAATCACTTCGAGACTTCGGGACTTTGGAAAGTCTTCTCTCCTGTGCACACAAAGGGTTAAGGCCTATGCACTTTACCTGGATCGGACGACTGTCGATCCTTTGCATTCAGATCCGGTGGATAGGATCTGTCCTTCTTGTCGTTCATTCCTTCTTCATCCTGGACCCCAATCTAGCGGTCCAGATGTCTTCCTGCAGCTGATCTGATGGTTATTATCGCTCCTCCTCCTAAGATTCCTTATTCTTTTGGACTTGGGAAATTTTCTAAGTGTTCAAAGGTTTTAGTCTTTGAAGCTCCTCCTGCGAAATCGGTTGAAAGGGTCTCGACTCCGCTTTTCATCCTGAGCTTTGACAATGAAGATTGTCCTCGACTCTTACGCACACTTGCGCTCTACGTGCAAACTTTCACTACTCCTCCTGAGCTTGTGAATCTTGGAATAAGTTCACTTCTACGCGCACTCCTTGCATTGTCTCTCTTGAACTTTTACTTCTTCAAGTTCTAAGATTTCAGTCCCTTTACTCCTCAAAGGAATTCTTGTGCCTTCTCAGTAATTTTTTCTTAATGCACACTTGCAAAGATTTACAAAGTGTTCAACAACTCTGTGAGTACCCTCCTCTGATACTCTTCTCTTTGAACTCGTTGTGCACGCTTGCACCTGATCGATGCCCACCTGACTAAGCTCCAGAGATGATTTTAGGGGCTAAATTTCGCTCATGGGCTAATTTTCGATGGTTTTTCCAAAAATGAGATTCGCTATTTTAAAAATGATTCACCCAAATTCTATAGGATAAAATTATTTTACCTTAAAAATTGCCAAAAATTTATAAAAGTTATACAAAATCCTTAGAAATTTGAATATTTTTACAAAAAAATCGTCGAACATTTATAGTTGGCATATGAAGGATTAGTAAGATTCACCAAGGTTTCCACATTTTAAAATAAATTTCCATTCTTACAATCATCCATGCTGAGCTCTACAGATTTCTCAGTGACTTTGTCTCTCTGTGCTTCCTCTGCACAGTTTACCCTCCAAAGTATTCAGTAACCTTGAGGTTTCCCTTGAATTGTTATCGCTCTGGTGCACCCTCCTGAAACGTTATCTTTTGACTCAACAAATTTCAGATGCGCTCTCCTTGCAATGGCTACACAACCTCCAACGTTCTGTTGTGCACTCCTTGCACAACCTAAAGAACCCAAAACAATATAACAACCTCAACGAAGACAAAGAAGTCTATCTTCCTACTACAGATGAAACCTATCACATACATCTACAACATACATAAACACACATATATCATTCATAGAACACAGATAAAACAAATGGATATCATATGCAGGAAAAATGCTTTTTTTTCTACTAAGATGAATATATGTTTACAAATATGTATAGAAACTGGACTATCACAGAGTCTCATTTCTTTCTCCTACTCCTATTCCTGAGCTTTCGAGATTCTCAGGCTCTTACTCCTGACTCTCGTCTCTTTTCTTTTACAAGCCCCTCTCTAGGGTTTTTTTTCTTCCAACTACCTATCTACTCCAGGAAAAAAACTAACTACCAGTCAAGTTCTGTTACATTAAATTATAGGAGTAAAACTCCCAGATCATCCGCTCCCAAGCGTTTTGATCTTCTTCAAGTTTCAATCAGTAAAGAAAAAAAATTGCAGGAAATGCCAGCGTTTAAGATTTCGAAATGATTCAAAGGCACGCTAAGGCATTGAGTTATCTCTCCACATGTGTTTGCTGACGATGCTCCTGCATCAATATTTCTACATATGTACTGTCATTGTGTTGATGAATAATATATCAAATCATGGAGTTTTTTCATGGGCCTGTTACACTAGTCCCTACATATCATTTCACATGACCAACATAACAATTCTTTTAATGTTGGCACAAGGTAAACTCATAGGGCCTTTCAAAAAGGATCCATACCATTTTCATACGATAAAACCACCATGCCAAATTTTAACATGTTTTGGTTCCTTTTTACATAGACCTCTCTCTTTGTCCCTATGTGGAAGTGCATGTTTTTGTCCTCTGAGAGCATCTTTGCACAACTGTTGATATTGAATGGGAAGAAACTAACTTGTATTTCCTTGGAGTAATTTTTGTAAACCTATAGCTACCTCCTTGCCTTCTCCCCTGAGGCATTGTGATTTGTTTAAATATATTTTGACGAATCACGTATCAGTTGTAACCCTTTCTCCCTGCTTGGAATCACCCCCTGATGTATAACTGCATTAATTATTGTCCCCAAAGTGAACTCTATCACATCCCGTTTGAACTATCCTTTCATTGCTTGTGCAATAATATAATTATATGTTATAACCAGAGCATGCAAGTTACATTATTGAACATCTATAATGGAGCCGTAGGTATTTTGAAAAGGGGACCAATGCTATTATCGATTACCTTGCCTTGTTCCATGAGCATGGTATTTGTTTGAGTGTATGCAAATGCATATATTATAGTTGTTGATGAAGGTATCAGAGAGCAAGTAGACACAGATGGAAATCCTTTAACCACCACAATTTGTACTAAAATTCAAACAACCATGTGGACCAAAGTTGAAATGTCATTGACAGTTGTCATATATTGTGGAAGACAAATGTGTTCCTTTTTTAATTCCCCTTATACCTTAGCAATCCAAAAACCACCCCAAAACAGGTGGCAATTTTTAATGAATTTTAGAGGAATAAAGGGAATTTATAAGCCCGTCGTGAACCCCTCCACAATGTACAGAGGTAGTTTTGACCTGTCATAACTTGTGATGGAAAGTGGATTACCTTTATAGTACTTTGCAGATAACCAAGGTTATCAAACTCACAGGAGAGTGATGGTGCTCTTTTGGGTGATTTTGTGATAAGTTTTTTTTTGTATGGAGATGACCTTATTTTGATTGCTAAATCCGCTCTTGGGTTGCAAGAACACTTAATTTCCCTTGAGCACTTTTGTAGTACAGTGGGGATGCAAGTCAATACTAGCAAGATGAAAGTGGTGATTTTTTCTAGAAAAAGAAAACATAAGCAACATAAGTTCTACTTTGAAAGCAACACTCTTGAAGAAGTGGTAGATTACAAATACCTCGGAATTGACTTCAACAAAAATCTAAGTTGGGAAGGTTGCAGAAAGAAAAGAACTGTGGGAGGTTGGAAAGTGTTATATGCTTTTCAAAATAGATGCAGAGAAGCAGATCTATGGGATTGGAATACTATGCAAACTCTCTTTGGGATTTTAGTGATCCCGGTGGTTCTATATGGTTGTGAAGTGTGGGCCAACAACACATCTAACTTACAGTGGAAGCAAATTGAGAAGATTCAAAAATGCTTGATCACAAACAAGTTTAAAATTAAAAGTTCAGTCCCTTATGATATCATGCCGAGTGAAATGGGGGTTGCTCCTATTGAAGCAATTGCTATGGTGCGTCTCATAAGATATGTAAAACAATTGAGCAAATGGAAGACCATCAGTGGCCTAAGGTTGTCTTCAATGACATTTTGTGCAAAAGAGGCATGGATGTGACAAAATATTAAATGGCTTAATAAATGGGATATCCACTTGAACAGGTGCCCCACAAACAGTAAAGAGATAAAGGCTTTTGTTATTGATAGGTTCCACAAGCAAACTTGGGATAAAGGGATCGGGAGAAAGAAAGAGTATTATATTGAAGAGTTTAACCCCACATACAATCATCATCAAAAAGCGTACATAGGGGCCAATATATCTTGGAGAGCCAAAATGCTTATTGCCCAATTAAGAACCAATTCCCATCAACTCCATTGTGAAACTGGGTGTTGGAAAAGACCAAAAGAAGCTTGGGAAGAAAGGGTGTGTGTGTTCTGCATCTCCAAAAAAGTGGAAACAAAAAAACATTTCATTTTAGAGTGTGAAGCCTTCAGAGACAGTAGGGACAGCTATATAAGTATCTTGACAGCTATCTCTTGGAATAACTTATTCAGTGAGGGGACAATGGAGAAATTGGGGGAGCTCATCATCAAGTTTAACAGAAAAGGGGATGAACTAAATCAGTGTGTGAGGCGGTCTGTCCCATAGGCTATTGTTAGCCTCGTGGACGTTAAAATCATTTTATTTCTTTCTTTCTTTCAACATTTTGATGAAGCTTTGACTTAGTACTTTTAGGTATTCATGCATGGGTTTAATTATTAAAGTATATGGTGAATTGGTGTGGGATATTTCCAATTTGAACTTGCAAGAATAATATTCTCATGGACACACAAAAAGGAGACATTGTAAAAATACCATACATTTAAAACCCGAGGTTGTATAAGGTCAGTCATTGACGAGTATATGTTTTCTTGAAGGCAATGCTATATACACTAAGGGTAATATATATACTAAGCTCATGGGAAAAGGAAATTAGTCTTGGCCTTGGATGACTTGGATATGATCACGGCATAAATTTAGGGTAGCGGGGAGAAATTTGAGTTTGCAAGAAGTCTGATGAGGGAATATTGAGAATTTTTTTGGAGCTACAACATCTGGGTTATACTCAGGGATGATGAGTCCCTATGAGACATCAAGAACCACAGAGGCATCAAGAATCACAAACCAATGCCTTCTCTCCTTTGGGCATGGAGTCACTTTTTTCTCAAAACCAATCTCTCTTTCTTGTTCTCCTACTACAAAAACCATACAAACGTTTTGCAAAAACTRAACTAGTGCTCAAAGATGAGCTTATTTATGTATATGCTTTCTTGAAGGCAATGCCATATATACTAAGGGTGATATATATACTAAGCTCATGGGAAAAGGAAAGTAGTCAAGGCCTTGGATGACTTGGATATGATCAGGGCATAAATTTAGGGTAGCGGGGAGCAATTTGAGTTTGCAAGAAGTCTGATGAGAGAATATGGAGAATTTGTTTTTGGTGCTACAACATCTGGGTTCTACTCAGGGATGACTAGTCCCTATGAGACATCAAGAACCACAGAGGCATCAAGAACCACAGGCCAATGCCTTCTCTCCTTTGGGCATGGAGTCACTTTTTTCTCAAAACCAATCTCTCTTTCCTATTCTCCTACTACAAAAACCATACTAACGTTTTGAAAAAACTAAACTAGTGCTCAAAGATGATCCTATTTGTGTATAGGCTTATCTACACTGCTTCTGGTAAGAAAATCACCAAAAATTAACAATAATCATAAATCTAATGAAGCCATGGAAACATCTTACTGGACTCATGAGGCTTACCCGTGTGTTTAATCCTCGACTAGAGTGAGGAGATGTTGAAATGCTACCAATGATATTCTTCTATCTCATTCAAATGCTTCTAAGAGATGGACATATCATCTTCTGGTGGAAGAATGTTGCATCTATGATAACCTGTTGCATCCAAATCTTAACATGATCACACCCCTATGTGCTTGAAATGTGGTCAAAAACATCATTTGAAACTACAATCCACTCGCTATAAAAACATGCTCATCACCAYTGTATTAAATATCTACTTCATATTGAAATTTGCCAACAATTTGCTTAGCAATTTGTGTGCTTGTTCACATATTGTAAGTTCATCTTGAATAATATTGTGAAGAAGGAAAGGTGTTGTAACTTCTCTTCCAAAAAAATAATTGCATTTGATAAAGAGACTTTTATACCCATAACAATTCTCCTTTGCCAACATGAAGTGATAAGAAAGTAGTGTATTTATTTTGAAGTCGAATTCATTTTCATCCAATCTTTTAACAKMTRTTGTTTTGATCTCTTTCYATTCTTGCATTTTGRTATCATCATAGMCAATATGATAGCATRTATTTTGAGKATTTTAGTCATTTCYAKCARCATCCTMTTTTTCACTACTCATAATAAGAGCACTTCCTTCCATATGYTGYTGGCAATCAYTRATTATTRATGTATWTTTGACAAAAGMAKATTWTGTTTATGAATATTTGGTTTATTTTCAACCAACATTTTAGCCTTCATTTCTTTGCTCTTTGCTTGCTCTTTCATCTCCATGTCATTATAATTGACTTGATAATGAAAATCTTGAGGACTTGAATTATTTCCAGTAACATTCTCTCCTCCATTATTCATCACTAGAGCATCCTCTTTACTGCACTGTTGGCACTCCAGTTTACTTGTTACTTCTTCTTCAATACCATAATGCTCACTGGCATTATTCTCAATATTGATGCAAGGGTCTTCAATGCTTTCTTCACTTCTTTTTCCTGTAAATGTATGCGAATGGGAGGATAAAGAGGTAGCATCATTATTATCAAAATCATCTTTAGGAGATCCCAACTTTGATGGAAAACTCAAGTATAATTTGGAAGACAAAATTTCTGTCTCTAAATCATATTCTTCCTCATACTTATCACATAATGTCTCACTCCTGAAAAATTCAATATGAGCAGATTTTGAAACCTTAATTTCTTTGTTCCTTGCCTGCTCCTACATGTCTATATCATTCTCAACTTCGTAACAAAAATTTGGCAGGTTTGAGTCATTTCCAACAACATCTTCTTCTTTAGCATTCACCATCAGAGTATCTTCTTTAATATGTTGYTGGAAATCCTCTTTGCTTGTTGCACCTCTCTCAAGATCAATACCATGTTCACTATCATCTATTTCATGATTACTGCAGAGGTAAGCAATACCAATTGGCTTCCATTCTGAATCATGGACTAATTTACCAATGTCTTCTACACCTTCCAATAGATGCTCAAACTAGACTCTATGAATGGCCTTCTCAATTTGCAGAATTTTGCCATTGTTTTTTATCATTTGCTTGAATAACCCTCCATACAATGATCATTTGCTTGAGCCTTAATTTTCCCTAGGCCAAAAAAATTATTTTCTAGTTCGACGGCAYGGGTGAACATCCCGTGTAGATTAGGAGCCCTTCTTTCCATGAGAAAAAAAGAGAAATCTGGTTGATGTGTTGTTGCATAAACAACTTTGGCAGCAGGTTCATAGGGTCAAACTTTTACAAGTATGCTGAAATAAAAAAAAATTGAACCTACTGTCAAACTTTGATAAATCTTCATTTACTTATCTTCATGGAGTAGAACTCAATGAGGTAATAGTGATGGCTCTTCTTCTCTCCCCGTTTATCCAAGAAAATATGATAGAAATATATTCAGGAGGTAATTGAATCAACTGCCAAATCTCTGAACCAACTTCTAACATCTCACGTCAAGGAATGACAAAACATCCTCACAAAAACATCATCATGCTCAATTTCTAAGTAATCAATGTAGTTTTGAAGTGCTATAATGTGCTCTTCTGGTGTAAATGCGCCATCTCCATTGAACTTAGGAAGGTCTTTAGGATATTTTGCAGGCATGTCATGAAGGACTAATGAAAGTTTGAGTGCTTTATTTCTATTTACAATCCAAGAGTGAGGATCTTGAAACAATTGTTCCCAAGGTCCACTGCTCACTGGTATAGGATCTTCTATATAGGTTTCCTCTTCTTTATGACTTCCAATAGATAATAACGAAAGGGACTTTTTGGTGAACAATAATGAATAAACCCAATCTATTCCAACAGTGCAAGAGGAGACCCAAACTTTACAATACAAAGAAGGTAAATATGATGTTGAACCTATCACTCTCCTGATGTATAAAATAAAGAAAATTTGAAAATTTCTTTTCAAATTCACAGGGAATGCCAACAGAGGACTAAGCGACAAAACTAAAGTTTCTTGAAAGAGATTCTTCATCTTGTCCCTGACTGTATACAACATGCAATAGTCCTTTATTTTCTTTCATGAGTAGAGCCATCTTCCTAAAGGAGTCTTCTATGAAATGGAGTTACTAGGTGAAATATTTCTTCTAATGATATTAAGAACCTTTGTCATTTCCCAGGTAAGAAACTTTACAACTTCACTCCTCAGTAATGTTGTCAAAATGGATGTTGTTTCTCGATACGTTCCTAGTTTGGGAACTGTGCAGATGCACCCTCATGCTTTGAAGACCTCTCCACTTTAGGCTTCAAGCTAGCTCTTGGGCTAGAGGGAACCCTCAAATATTCTCAAATCTATATGCCCACTATCACTTCAGTAGCAGTAAATTTACCCTCTACGCTTTTAACGCCAGAATTAAATGATAAAAAAATAAAAAATGATAATCGAAAATAAGGACAAGATGAAGGAGTTAAAAATATGAGAAAACAACACACGGTGAGGCTATGCTCACTTCTCTATTATTCAATGAAGACTCATTACATCATTATATAGGAAAAGACTCTACTGAGTATGTTACATGAAAACCACAGACAACTAGACTTTACAGACAGTGAACTACAAACTGACTCTTAGAATTGACGCTTACAACTCACTCTTACTCCATTATTTCCAAGTCTCCCCCTTAATGGAGAATGGATTGACTTCTACACCTAACATCTCCCTAAACAACTCAAACTTAATCTTTCCAAGAGGCTTAGTGAAAATATCAGCAACATTTTCACTAGTATTACAATACATAAGAGCTATTTCATTTGACTGCAACTTTTCTCTAACAAAATGAAACTGAGCTTCAACATGCTTTGTCCTTGCATGAAAAATTGGATTCTTCGCAATATTGATTGAACATTGATTATCACATTTGATCGTCGTAGGTTCCTTTCGTTATTTTCCAACAACTTGAAGAAGTCTTCTTAACCAAACAGCTTCACAAGTTGTTGCACACATGGCTTTATATTCTGCTTCAGTAGAAGACAAAGATACAGTAGGCTGCTTTTTACTGCTCCATGAAACAACCCCGGATCCAATGCCAAACACATATCCAGTGGTTGATATTCGATCATCCGGATTGCCATCCCAATCAGAATCTGAGTAACTTGTCAACTCAACATCAGATGCATCAATATATTTAATACCATAATCAAAAGTTCCTTTTAGATACCTGAGTAGTGCCTTTTCTACATTCCAATGGCTTTCTAGAGGTTTCGCCATAAACTGACTTAACACACTCATAGAGTATGCAATATCAGGTTTAGTTGTGGTGAGATAATTCAAACTACCCACCATCTGTCTATACGTAGTTCCATTCACCTCCTTCAAACCATCATCACAAGAAAGTTTCACATTCTGCTGCATGGGAACAATAGAAGACTTACACTGATCCATTTTAAATCTCTTAAGTACTTTTCTGATATACTTACTCTGACAAACAAAAGCTTGGCCTGCATTTCTCCAAACTTCAAGACCTAGGCAGTAATGTAACTCACCAAGATCTTTCATTTCAATAACTTTTGACAGCTGTACCTTGATTTTATCAATTAATTTCTTTTCATTTCCTGTAATTATCAAATCATCAACATATAATGAAATCAATACTATATACCCCTGCTCAGCAAATTTGGTATACAGATTTGGATCACTTTTGCTCCTCATAAAACCCTGTTGAAGAAAGAAAGAGTCTATCTTCTCATACCATGACCTAGGTGCTTGTTTTAGTCCATACAATTCTTTCTTTAACTTACACACTAAGTGTTCTTGCCCTTTTTCCACAAACTCTTCAAGTTGAGTAAGGTAAACCTCTTCCTTTAACTCACCATTCAAAATGCAAATTTAACATCTAACTGGTGTAGCTTCCAATGGTACTTTGTAGCTAAAGCAATTAACATTCTAATAGTATTCAATTTAGCTACTGGTGCAAATGTTTCAGCATAATCAATACCTTTTGTTTGTGAATACCAATTTGCAACCAGTCTAATCTTATACTTATCTATACTACCATCTGATTTAAACTTGGGTTTGTATATCCATTTGCATCCACTGGGCTTCTTATGTTTAGGCAATTCAGTCAATTCCCAAGTATTGTTTTTCATTATAGATTCGTATTCTTCCTCCATTGCATTTCGCCATTCATCATGTTCATTAGCTTCATCAAAACTCATAGGTTCTATGACATTTGAAATGCTACTCATTAGGGCATAGTCTTTATACCTCTCAGGGATCCAAACATGTTGTGAAGATATTCTCAACTGATTATCTTCCTCCCCACTTTGTGAAGATCCATCTTCACCTCCAGGTGAACTGTGACTGCTTGAATTGTCCATATCACTGAGTCCTTCTTGTTGTTGCTGCTGCTATCACTGCGGTTGTGGTTGTTGTTGTGGTGGCTCATGTTGCTACTCTTCTTTAACTCCTTCATCAAGAAGTCTATGGCATTCCTCATGACTGTTGTTGTCATGATTTCTTGCTTCCTGCTCATGGAAAAGTACATCTCTACTTGCAAATACTTTGTGAGTAGAAAGATCAAACAATTTGTATGCTTTAAATTCAGAACAACACCTAATGAAAATACATTTAATGGCGTTAGCATCCAATTTCATCCTATTCTCCTTTGGAATATGAGAAAAATCCTTACACCCAAATACTTTCAAATTATGAACTGTAGGTTTGGAACCATACAAGGCTTCGAAATGAGTAACTTTATCAATACACCTTATTGGACTTATATTCTTTAAATAAACTGCAGTATTTATGGCTTCAGCCCAAAATGCATTTGAGAGATTCATACCTTTCATCATACTGCATGCACACTCTACCATAGTTCTTTTTTTCCTTTCAGAGACTCTGTTCTGCTGTGGAGTGTGAGGCACTGTAAATTGTTGTACTATTCCATAATCTTTGCAATATTTGATGAAGTCACCTGATTTATACTCTCCCCCTTGATCTGAACGGAGGATTTTGATGGATTTTCCTGTCTGTTTTTCCACCATGGTTCTAAATTCCTTAAAGTACTCGAAAACATCACTTTTTCTTCTAAGGAAGTAAACCCATGTGTATCTCATGCAATCATCAATAAATAACAAAAAGTAAAATGCACCTCCTAAAGACCTAGTCTGCATAGGCCCACAAACATTAGTATGCACAAGATCTAAAACATCTCTCTTTTTCTTATCAGGATTAGAGGGAAATTCATCTTTGTGCATCTTTCCTAATGCATATCCATTACACACAACATTCTCATTCTTTAACATGGGAAGTCCTTCAACCATATTTTTTTTCTGTAATAAGAATAAATTAGGATGATTGATATGGCCATACCTATGAATTTCCGCATCTTACAAAGTGGGTCTGATATCAAGTTAAAAATATGAAAAAACAACACACAGTGAAGCTAAGTTCATTTCTCTATTATTCAATGAAGACTCATTACATCATTATATAGGAATTTCCGCACCTTACAAGGTGGGTCTGATATCAAGTTAAAAATATGAGAAAACAATACACAGTGAGGTTAAGCTCACTTCTCTATTATTCAATGAAGATTCATTACATCATTATATAGGAAAAGACTCTACTTAATCAGTTACATGCAAATCACAGATAACTACACTCTACATACAGTAAACTACAAACTGACTCATAAAACTGACACTTACAATTCACTCTTACTCCATTAAACAACCATATTCAGATCTTTAGGGCCTTTTCATTGGACACCTTTATCCCATATTGTAGAATAAAGCCGATTAAGCTGGAGATGGAAAAGAATTTTGAAAATAACATATACCTCAAGTACTATAAATATCAATATGTAAAAGGATATCCTCGCATGAAATAGAGGATAGAGGGATATTAAATATCAAGAACTATTTATTAAAATGTTTAGAAAACTTTAAACACATGAAAAACTTCACACAAGCATTCTTTCTCTATATATAATTGTTCAGAAACTTATAAAAAACAATTAGTCATATATGAAAAAATGTACCCGAGCTTATCTTTCTTGATTGTTAATGTAAAGGAGATTGCCTTAAAGGCTACACAACTGAACTGGAAGAGATGTATGAAAATAAAGAGACACAATAACCAGAGGAGAACAGGTTCTGCAAATTGAGTGGCGAATCCATCAGGTAGACTCCTGGGTCTTCAACAAAAATGATCCATTGGACTCTAGAGGTGCTTTAGCCCTTTGGCTACCAAAAAAACAGTTTTCTCTGTCTCACAACTGCTGCGTTTTATCTTGTCTTGTAAGCTCAGAAATCGTTGAAAAAAAAATGCTTCCCACTTCCTTAAAATGCTCAACTTTCTTGTGGGTAGTTGAGGAAGTTTTCTAAAAATAGTTCACATTCTCCACAAAGAGATTTAGATGCTGCCACGCCATCCAATTTAAATGCTAAATATCTTTCATTTAATAGATAGAATAACTTGATCCTTGAGGTCCTACTAATATTACTCATGTTTCTTTATTCCATCCATGCCATAGTTAAAAATCGTTGTGGTAGATAGAAGGGCCCAGATCCTTGATCAATACCACCAAATTTTAACAGATTTTGGTTGCTTTAAACATAGACCTTTCTCTTTCTCTGTCCCTATGTGGAAGTGCACATTTTTGTCATCTTACCAATATTATAAGCATTGAAATCGTCTGGATTGTGTATGCCCTCAATAACTGTAGTTTTGAACCATATGTTACGCATGAAATATATTTAAAAGTAAATTTCCCATTTGCACTAGATACTGCATAAAAAAGTGCTTGTTTTGGCCAAGGAGTTGTTCTAGAACCCTAAGGACAATTCACCTCATTGATCTCATCTAAGGTATAGATAAGCACCTAAAACACCATTATTCTCGAAAACAACCAACCCATCCATAACATAATAAGGGACATAAAAGATGTCATCTACTACCAGATATCCAAAGCCCAACTTTATCTCTGGAGAGCCTCTTTGCAACAACGTTTGTAAACCTGTAACTACCTCCCTGCCTGCTCCCTTGAGGCATTGCGCTTTGTTTAAATTTCTTCTGGCGAATCACGTATCAGCTTTAACCCCTTCTCCCTGCTTAGAATCATCCCCTGACTTATAACTGCATAAGTATTGTCCCCGAAGTGAACTCTATCTTCTCATTGCTTGTGTGATAATTACATGCTATGACACAAAGTATGCAGGTTACTCTGTTGAACATCTACAATGAAAACGGAGGTATTTTGAAAAGGGTACCAATACAATGAAATCCAAACAACCCTGTGGATCAGAGTTGAAATGTCATCGATTGGGAAGGACAAAAGTGTTCACTTTTTAATTTCCGTCGTACCTCTGCAATACAGAAACCACCAAAAAAACACTGTTGGTACTTTTTAATGAATTCTGGAGGGAGTAGGCTAACTAGGGAACAAACAAACCCGTTTTAATTTCTGCTTGAATCTGAAAATATATCAGAATATGAATGAATATCCGCATGCTTACCTGCAAATTGCTCAAAAGAAGGGAGATGACTCTGAATCTTTCAAAAGCATATGCCACAACGATTTTGAAGAATCCATTTTAGCCACTATACTTGAGGCTTTTAAGCAACCGCCTGTAAAATGTCTATGCGTCGTTCCTTTATCCCTTCCTTTGTTTCACTTTGTGCTCCATGGACATCATTGCAGCATTGATAACTTTACGCTGCAAATTAGGACTGGAATCCCTGCCTAGCTTGTCCACGCGAGCGGCTTAGCAACTATTTCAACAATTTGTTGCGTGTAAGCAGGTAAACGGAATAGACAAATCCTCTACCGAATGTTCAATTCTATTGACTGTTGTTTAGTGTTTTTAGTGTTTTTGTAGCTATATAGGAGAAAGTTGCGAAAAAGTGATCGTTGCAGTTAAAAGGACAATGGATCATTGTAAGAAAGCCACTTGTATAGTTGTGTATTGGATATATGTGGAATCCAAAGAAGGGGGTCATGGAACCTTATGAATTAAGTGTGGAGTGCGAGAAATTGGTTAATGCAGACTTTGTTAATGTTTATGACAATATTATAGTTCTTTGCATTTCAATAGATAACAGCAATATAAAGACAAGATCACTGAGAAATACACAATAACAAAAGACACAACATTTATCTTGGGAAACCTTCTAGGGAAAGAAAACCCAGCAAAACTTCTTTATTATAGATAGCCAATACAATGCCAAGAGATAACTCAAACTAATACAAAAGATCCTCTCCAAAAGATGTGTCACTCTCTCTCTTTCTTCTCCAACTGCAATTCCAAAACTTGTCTCTCAAATCAACAAGTGAGTTGTTTCTAAGTGAGGCACTGGCCTCTTTATTTATACAAGACTGGCACGTGTGAAGTGTCTCTTCACTGGCAGGGCCGACTTCTCAAACTGGGTGGTTATAACCACCTTTAATATATTCTGGGGCCTCTTTAATATCTGTTGGGGCCGACTTCTTATTCTGCCTATTATAATTATCATTTGACCAATCCGCAAGAGGGGATTTGGTCCTATTACAATAGTTGACATGGTCAATCCACAATGGGGATTGATCCAATGAATAATATATCAGATAATAATAAGAATACACTTTGCAATTACATTATTTTAACAATCCCCCTTAACGAGAAGGGTATTCTTCAACAACATCAGGCGAGAGAGAGGTTTGCATCATCAGTGGCATCAGGAGGGCAGCATCATTACTATCATCTTGGAGCACTGATTGGCATATCTATAAATCATCGGAATTTTTCTTCATTGGCAGGCATCATCATTCTCAAAGGAATGCAATCATCATTTGCATCAATATGGATTAGTATAAAACTAATACATCATAATCATCACAGCACGAGGTTGGCTCATCATCATCATACTGGAATGGATTTATGTCACAACTATCAAGCCAGAAGCACAGTTCTAGTCTCGTCTCATAGTCTTTCTTTACGTCACAGCAATAAAGCTGGAAGTAAGATACTCGTCCTACTTTATGTCACAACCATAAGGTCGGAAGCAGGATGCTAGACTGGCTTTACGTCACAGCTATCTAGCCAGAAGCACAGTGCTAGCCTCATCTCATCATCTTGCTTTACGTCACAACCATAAGGTCGAAAGCAAGGTATATGTCTTGCTTTACGTCACAACCATCAGGTCGGAAGCATGATACTACACTGGCTTTACGTCACAGCTATCTAGCCAGAAGCACGGTGCTAGTCTAATCTCATCATCTTGCTTTACGTCACAACCATAGGGTCGGATGCAAGGTATATGTCCTGCTTTATGTCACAACCATCAGGTTGGAAGCATGGAATATCTCATCACAACAACTACTCCCCCTTTCGAGGAAGGTCCTTTTGGACTATGCCAAGCTTATCTCGGAAATACTCAAACTTTACACGAGATAGAGGCTTGGTCAACACATCAGCAACATGTTCATCCATGCTAATGTATTGGAGCTTTATGGATCCTCTCTGAACCATGTCACGGATGTAATGATATCAGATCTCTATGTGCTTCGACTTATCATGAAATACAGGATTCTCTGTCATCTTTATGCATCTTTGGTTGTCACATGGGATCGAGGTTGCTTCCATCTCTAGGTCAAATAGACCGGTCAACAACTTTCGCAGCCATATAGCTTCGCAGCTAGCAGAACATGCAGCAATGTATTCTGCTTCCATTGTGTTGAGAGAAATGGTGGATTGCTTTCTACTTTGCCACGAGATCATGGCTGATCCCAAACTGAAACAACATCCAGAAGTTCTTTTCTTGTCAGCAACGCTTCCTGCCCAATCTGAATCAGTATATCCACTCAATGTGAAATCATGATCTCCGTCATAACTGAGACCACAATCTAATGTACCCTTAAGGTACCTCATCACATGTTTTGCAGCCACAAGGTGAACATGTCTGGGCTCTACCAGAAACCGACTCAAGGTGTTCACAGCAAAACAAATGTCTGGTCTGGTGTTCATCAGGTACATCAACAATCCAATAATTTGTCTGTACAAGGTGGCATCAATCGATTCTGACAAAGTGTCAACCAACAACTTCAGTTTCACTTCCATGGGTGTATTCATGGGCTTGCATTCCAACATGTCGAATCTCTTCAGGATTTCGACTGCATACTTCCCTTGGTTAAGGAAGATTCTCTCTGGACTCTGACATACCTCAAGACCTAAGAAATAATGCATTAGGCCAAGGTATTTCATTTCAAATTCTGAGGCAAGTCTCTTCTTACATTCGGTGATGAGCTTTTCTTCTCCAGTTAAGAATAAGTCATCCACGTATAGCAATAATATCATTGGCTCATCGTTCATAACTTTGAAGTAGAGGTTAGAATCTGCTTTACTCTTGGTAAAGCCTAAGCTCGTCAAGAAACTGTCTATACGGCCATACCAAGCTCTGGGAGCTTGCTTCAATCCGTATAAGGATTTCTTCAATTTACATACATGAGACTTCCTGTCTTCAACTTCAAATCCTTGAGGTTTCTCTATATACACTTCCTCTTTGATGACACCATTTAGAAAGGTTGTCATTACGTCCATCTGGTGTAACTTCCACTTCATCTTAGCTGCAAGGGCTATGATGGTTCTAATTGAAATGTATCTGGCTACAGGAGCAAATGTCTCTTCATAGTCAATGCCTTCTTTCTGAGAAAAGCCTCGAGCGACGAATCTTGCTTTATATTTTTCAATACTTCCATCAACATCATGTTTTATTTTGAAGAGCCATTTGGAGGATACCACATCTTTACTCTTCGGTCTGGGAACTATTTCCCATACATCATTCTTGGTTATGGATTGGTATTCATCTGTCATGGCATCTGCCCATTCTTTCATCTGAAAGGCTTCTTCAAAGCTGGTAGGCTCCTTCTCTAGGAGGTCACACATCAAAGCCATATAACTGGAAAATGACTTTGGTCTTTTCACCTGTCTCGTGGTTCCTTGGGGAACACCATACTTCTCCCCATCTTGAATAAGCTCTCTGGCCCAAGCTAGCTTTCTTTTATGGAGGATTGTCATCTGAGGTGGTTCTTGAAATTCCACTATATCATGATCTTCTGGAATTTCCTCATCAGGGGAAATTGCGTCTTCCCTCATTGGTTTTGTGGCTCTAGGATCCTCCCTCTCTGCAGTTCTAGGGATTACGGGTTCCTCTTCATATACTTCTTTAAGCTAGCATCTTCTTGATTTCTTGAGCGTTGCATCTTCATCAAAGGTCACATCCCTGTTGATCTCAATATGGCAGTGACCGGGTATATAAATTCTGAAGGCCTTGGAGACCTCACAGTATCCCACAAATATTCCCTTCTTTCCTGAAGGTTCCAGCTTGTTTCTCTTCTCTTTCGATATATGAATAAATATTGGGCAGCCAAATATTTTGAGATGGCTTACCTCTGGCTTCTTTCCGGTGAACATCTCTCCCGGGGTCTTGAACCCAAGTGCACTATGGGATAATCGGTTTTGCACATAAACAGTCGTCATTGTTGCTTCTGCCCATAAGCACATAGGAAGATCTTGATCATGGATCACAGTCTTCATAGCTTCCATTATTGTTCTGTTCTTTCATTCAGCTACACCATTTTGTTGGGGATTGTAGGGAGTAGTGAGTTCCCTCTTGATCCCAACATCTCTGCAGAAGTTCATGAACTCTTTTGAGGTGTATTCTCCTCCATTATCTGACCTGAGTATCTTAATCTTTCTTTCAGAAAGATTCTCTACCAAGGCTTTGAATTCCTTGAACTTGTTGAACACTTCATCTTTAGATTTCAAGAGAGATACACCCAGATCTTACGAGAATAATCATCAATGAATGATACATAGTATACATACCCGCTAATGGAGGCCGATGACATTGGGCCACATACATCTGAATGAATGAGTTCTAGGACTCCTTCTGCTTTGCTGTCTCTCTTCGGAAAAGGGTTATTGATGTTCTTCCCTTGTGCGCATCCATTGTATACGCCTTCATGGTCGACCTTAAGTTCTGGTAAACTGTGACCGCTTTGCATATGTATGGTAGCGCCTTGTAGTTGATGTGAGCTAATCTTCTATGCCAAAGCTCACATGAGTTTTCAATGGCATGAGCCATGGCAGTTTCTGAGTGACCCTTTAGTCTATACAAGCCATTTTCTTCACTTCCAATGATGATTGCTTCATTTATGGTTTCTCCTTTAGCCCACATAAGAACTTCTCCATCTATGAAGGCAACTCTGTAGCCTTTCTTTTCTAAAGTTGAAATGGAGAGTAGGTTCTTTTTCAAACCTGGTACATATAGTACGTCCTTCATTTTTAATGAATTCCCTGAATTCAGTTTGTAGTTTGATTCTCCCACTCCCTTGATGGGATATTGTTAATTATCTCCAAGTGTCACTTTCCGAGAAAACTTCTTTTTTGAAACACAAGAAAGAATGTTTTTCTAACCTGTCATGTGCTTGGAGGCACCATTATCAATGAGCCACATGTCCTCTCCATGTGTTACCGATCCTGAGAGGGTCAAGATTAAGACATAGTCTTTGATATATTCTCTTATCATCTTTGCAGGTGGCTCTTCATCTTTGACTGCATGGGCATAGTGCCTCTTATGTTTCCTCTTGTATTCTTCTCGTCTGGCTGGACAAAATTTCGCAATGTGTCCCATCTTGTCACAATGATAGCATTGTACAGATGAGTAGTCTCTTTCCCTTCGTTGTACTCTCTTCTAAGATCTCCTTGGATGAGATTCTTTATTATTGAATATGTTTGGCGGTTGAGGCTCTTTATGAGWCTCCTTGTGGAAGTAGGGTTTCTTCCTTCCTCTTTTGGTGTGAGTAGCTAGGGCTTGATCATCATCTCTTGCTAGTAGTGCTTCACGGTTAGCTACTCTTGTTTCTTCTTGGATGCATTCTTCCCATAGACTATCAAACTTTAGTTTCTCCGTTCGGGCACATATCGTTTGGATGAATGCATCCCAAGGTCTTGTGAGACCATTTAGGGTTGTCATTATGAGCTAGTCTTCGTCTATGGTGTCTCCAATCGCTTCTAATTGTTGTTTGAATTCTGAAATTCTAGAGAAATATTCTTGGATCGTTTCTCCTTTCTGCATCCTCGTATTCTTTAGTTGAGTTCTTAGATTCATCTTCCGGTTTATGTTCTTTCCTTCGTACAGTCTTCTTAGGACATTAAACATTTCTTTCTGAGTGTTCTTTGATGACACATAAGGAATCAGGTGGTCTTTGATTGAATCTGCAATGATTCTTTGGGCCCTGATTGTGTCCTTTTGATGCTTTTCTTTCTCTGCGGCATCTTCGGGTTCCGACACTTCTTCTTTGATGAATCTTGCTAGGTCATTCTCTACAAGGATCAGGCCGATCCTATACTTCCAGGCACAAAATTTTTCCACGCCTTCCAGTTTGTTAGCAAGCTTCGTGCTTGCAGACATCTTTTACTTGGAGCTAGGAAAATGACCAAAAAATGAAAGTGCTCAAAATCAAATTTTGAACTTACCAGGAGATGCGCTTGGCTGAGGCGAGTAGCCTGGTGTGCTTGGATCTGAGAAAATCCAAATTTTACCCTTCCAAACTTGATCTGCGGATTTTTGAACTGGTGGTTCTGGTTTTCTGGTACCTTTGGTACTCTAGTACTTCTGGTACTTCTGGTTCACTGGTTTTCTGGTACTTCTGGTACTTTTGTGAAACTAGGGTTTCACTTTCTAGGAGATCCACCCACTGAAAAGGTGCGCTAATGATGCCAAAGTAATCCTTGAGGGAGGGTGCACTTTTCTAGATGGTTTTGGGGTTGAAAAGATTCACCATCAAAAAGCCCTAATTTGCATGTACGACAACAATGACGTTTTTCTCTTACGAAAGATGCTCTCTTCAACTTGGCTCTGATACCATGTTAATGTTTATGCCATTATTATAGTTCTTTTCATTTCAATAGATAACAACAACATAAAGACAAGATCACTGAGAAATACACAATCACAAGAGACACAACATTTATTCTGGGAAACCCTCTAGGGGAAGAAAACCTAGCAAAACTTCCTTATTATAGATAGCCAATACAATGCTAAGATATAACGCAAACTAATACAGAAGATCCTCTCCAAAAGATGCGTCACTCTCTCTCTTTCTTCTCCAACTGCAATTCTGAAACTTGTCTCTCAAATGAGCAAGTGAGTTGTTTCTAAGTGAGGCAATGGCCTCTTTATTTATACAAGACTTGCACGTGTGAAGTGTCTCTTCATTGGCAGGGCCGACTTCTCAAACTGGGTGGTTATAACCACCTTTAATATATTTTGGGGCCTCTTTAATATATGTTGGGGCCGACTTCTTATTCTGCCTATTATAATTATCATTTGACCAATCCGCAAGAGGGGATTTGGTCCTATTACAATAGCCGACATGATCAATCCACAATGGGGATTGATCCAATGAATAATATATCAGATAATAATAAGAATACACTTTGTAGTTACATTATTTCAATAGACTTATCGTTCAAGATGACGACACAAAATTATACAGTTGAATTGCAGTGAAAACAATAGCTCACAATGTCCTTTCAGAGCGACTGATCTTTGTAGTGCCAGATTATTTTCAGTCTAGTAGAGCGTTCTGAGTCGCTACTATGAGGAAAGTAATTTTGGTGAGTTTTCATATCTGGGAAATCATTTCCTAAAAGAGAGAGAAACCAACAAAGAAGGTAAATTAATTGTTTTTTTTTAAGGAAGAAAAGTTGTTAATTTATCTTCAAATAGTTGTGGGAATATATTTTTGTTGTTCCTAAATTAACTAAACAAATCCAGAATGTGATGTATGTTCCTAGAATTAAGAAGAATTTAATTTCAGTTTCCACTATTGCAGATCAACATTTAAAAGTTGAATTAGTTAAGTCATGGTGTTTTGTGAAGGACATATGGGATCGCTACAAGGTTGTAGCAAAGGGGATCAAATTTGGAGGACTATACAAGCTTGATGTCACAAGGAAGAGTCATCAAGCATTGGCATCAACAACTATGTCACGGGAAGATATATGGCATCAAAGGTATGGTCACCTTAATCATAATGATTTGATGTTACTTTAGAAGCAATAAATTGTGGAGGGTCTTCCAAATCTTAAGAATGAACATATTGCATGTGAAGGGTGTGCACTAGGTAAAAAACATAGGAAAGAGTGTCCTACACATATAGATCATAGAAAATGAGAAATTCTTGAACTAGTGCATACATATGTGTGTGGTCCTATTCAAACCAGGTCTCTTGGTGGAGCATATTATTTCCTTATATTTATTGATGATAGAACTAGATATACCTGAGTCTATTTTATCAAAAAGAAAAGTGATGTTTTTGAGTATTTTAAAGAAATTAAGAATTTGGTGGAAAAACAAGTAGGCAGGTATATCAAAATTCTCCAATCATATCAAGAAGGAGAATACACATCAAGGGATACAGTTTAAAGTGCCACATACTCCTTAGTATAATGGAGTAGTTGAGAGGAAGAGCAAAACATTGATAGAATGTGTTTGGAGCATGAATCAAAGGAAAAAATCGTATTAATAGTTTTTGGGATGAAACAGTCAGTACTACAGTATATTTGAAAAATAGAAGTCCTACAAAGAATTTAGAGCATAAAAATCCTTTTGAAACATTATATGGATATAAACCAATAGTGAGTCATCTAAGAATTTTTGGAAGCAAATCATTTTCTTGCGTTCCTAAAAAAAGATAGGAGAGATCTTGATGCAATCAAATGCATTTTTATTGGTTATTGTGTAAAATTTCAGACCCCACCCAATTTCAAGTCTCGTTGATTTTTATCAGTGTTTAATTCCCAAAACCCAGATTTATGACAGCCATAAATACTCAGCAAATAAACATAATTTTCAGAACTGAAACATGAGGATTTTGAACAATATTTAACATAGAAATAAAATATATCAGCAACACAATATTCAAAAAAAAATTGCACAAAGATTTTTGGTCTAACAACGACCCTCGAAAAACCCACAACGGGAAAACCAGTGAGAGAGGGATTTTTATTATTCAAAGCTTTAGAGAAAAATTCATTTACAGCAGTCTTATTCTCAACAAAAATTCACAAACTTATCTTAGAAAATTTTGAGCAAATCTCCTTCAGAAAATCCCCAAAATCTAGCTCCTCGAAAACTATGCCAGAAATCTGTACTGTTGTACAATTGTCTCGGCAATAAATTTTGTATGGACTACTCCTCGATTTTTGTGCCAAAAATATGTACCACTGTTACAGCATTAAATGTTGTACAAAATACCTTGAAATTTGTGCCATCTTTTTATGAGTTTGTTGTACGGATTTTCTGCAATAAATGCACCTCGAAAACAATGCCACGCTACCTTGAAACGCATGTTGTACCTTTTTGTATGGAATGTGCTCTTCTACAATTGTATGACCTCCCTAAATCTGTACCGTACGGCCTTTAGCTAGTTGTACCTTCTTCCTTGGAATCCATGTTGTACTTTTGTCTTGGAAATCATGCCAATGCTCAACAATATCCTCCTTCTCAAGCTCGACCTCTCTCTCTTCTCATGCTCTCTCAAGAATGAATGAACAACCCTAGAAAGGGTGCGCCCTCCTACCCTAGTTGACTTCATGGAGGTATGTGAAGAGTCTCATGAGCCAACGGTGGAGATTAGATTGGATGAGTGGATGAGATTGAGTGTTCATTCACTCACCCCCTCACTTAAGTCATAAAGTCACCTTTTAATTTATCTCTCATAAATTAAATGACTAGGGTCCACATTCGACACTTTCTCACCCCATAGGCGCCTAGGTGATGAGAAACATTTTCCTAGGTGCTTTTTAATTATTTTAACACTCCCTCTTACCGAGGAAAGTGTTACTCACCACTCCAAGCTTGTCCCTGAAGAATACAAACTTCCTTTTTCCCAAGGCTTTGGTGAGTATCTCCACAACCTGCTCATCTGTAGATATGTATTGTAGCTCAACTGCTCCTCTCTCCAAATAATCCTGGATGAAGTGATATCGAGTCTCAATGTGCTTAGACCCGTCATGAAAAACTGGATTCTCAAAGAGTTTAATACAACTCTGATTGTCATAGTAAATCATAGTGGGTCTCAAATGCACACCAAATAATCCCACCAGCAACTTGTGAAGCCAAAGGGCCTTACAACTGGCCTGACTAGCAGCCATATACTTAGCCTCTGTAGAAATCAATGCCACTAACTTTTTCTTCCGACTGAACTAAGACACCACTGCTGAGCCCAATCTGAAGCAACATCCAGAAGTACTCTTCATGTCACTAACACATCCTTCCCAATCTAAATTTGTATAGCCCACCAATCGAAATCCAACCCCTCTCAGATAGTCTAAACCATAATCCACTGTACCACAAAGATACATGAGCACATGTTTTTCTTCCACCCAATGCACTCTCCTAGGCTCCACCATGAACTGACTAAGAGTGTTGACAACAAAACAAATATATGGTCTGGTGTTGACTAAATACATCAATGAACTAATCAACTGACGATATAAAGTGGAATCAACCAACCGTGACTCAGAAGCATGAAGCTTCTTCCAGTGAGTAATCATGGGTGTGGTCATGGGCCTGCAATCCTCCATTTGGAATCTCCTCAGAATGTCACAAGCATACTTCCCATGTCCCAGGAAGATGTGTCCAAGCTCCTTCTAAACCGTCAATCCCAAAAAATAATGCATCAGTCCAATATATGTCATCTTGAACTCTGAAGAAAGGCTCTCCTTACAGCGAGTAATGAGACTCTCAGCTCCTGTAATGAAAATATCATCAACATATGGCAAGAGTATGAGAGGATCCTCTCCAACCATAGTGAAATATAGGTTTGGATCTGCCTCACTCTTCTCAAATCCCAACTATTGCAAGTAGGCATTAATCCTATAATACCAAGCTTTGGGAGCTTGTTTCATCCAATATAATGTCTTCTTCAGTATGCACACATAAGACTCTCTCCCATGCACCTCAAATCCTAATGATTGCTCAATGTACACCTCCTCATGTATGAGACCATTTAGAAATGCAGTCTTCACATCCATCTGATGGATATTCCAACCCATCTCTGCTGCAATAGAGATCACTGCCCTGATTGAGGTATATCTAGCAACTGGAGTGAAGGTCTCATCATAGTCAACTCCCTCAACCCGTGAGAACCCTTGAGCCACAAAACAAGTTTTTTACTTCTCAATGTTTCCATCTGCAACATACTTGAGTTTGTAGAGCCACCTTGAAGTCACCACTAACTTCCCCTCAGGTCTAGGAACAATCTCCCAAACATCATTCTTCATGATGGAACTGCACTCTTCCATCATGGTATCTCTCCAAACCTGTCTGCCAGTAGCCTCCTCAAAAGTGGAAGGCTTAGACTTCCTGATACTGCTCACCATCACAATGTAGCTGCAAAATCTCTCAAGAGGTTTACTCTCCCTCACAACCTGCTTGAGATTCCCCACTGAACCCTGTGCCTCCCTCAAAGTGTCCTGAAGCCACTTGGGCTTCCTTCTCTCTGAAGTAGTGTCCCATGGAGGGGAATCTCCCTGCTCAACCCCATCACTTGAATACTGTGAACCTGAAGTAGAATCTGGAGAACTCGATCCTAAAACCTTTGGACCAGTAACCTGTGATCCTGATATATGTGGCCCTGTAACATATGGTCCAGTCGTCACTGAAACTGGTGGACCTGAACTCTGTGTCACTGAAGTCTGTTGTGAACTCACTTGAATCTGAGGTGATGACTGCTCACCCCTCTCAGTCCCTCGTGACTTCATAAAGGCTCCATCCTCGTCAAATATCACATCCCTTCTCAAAATTGTCTTCCTCAAGGAAGGGATGTATATGCAGAAATCCTTTGAAGTCTCGTTATACCCAACAAATATCCCCTTCTCTGTCGTGGGTTCTAGATTTTTCCTATTCTCAGAAGGGACATGTGAATATGTAAGGCACCCAAAAATCCTAAAGTGCCTAACATCAGGCTTATTCCCAGAGAAAGACTCCTCACGAGTCTTGTCCCCCAATTCTCTATTGGGACTCATGTTATGCAGATAAACTACAATATAACATGCCTCAACCCAAAGAAAAAGTGGCAGCCCCTTATCATGCAACATGGCTCTCGCAACCCCAACTATGGTCATGTTCTTCCTCTCAGCAAACCCATTTCATTGTGGGTTGTAAGGAACAATCAACTCTCTCTTGATTCCCTCTCCTGCATAGAATTCAATAAAATCCTTGGAGGTATACTCACCCCCATTGTCTATCCTCATAACTCTGATTTTCCTCCCAATCTAGTTCTCCACAAGAGATTTAAACTCTTGGAACTGATTGAAGACATGTTTTTTGGTCTCCATGAAGTAAATCCAAGACTTCCGAGAGAATTCATCAATGAAAATGACATATTATAAACAACCACTCAAATATGAAGAAGACATAGAACCACATACGTCAGAATGAATCAAATCAAGTATACATGTTGTTATGTTGTCACTGCTTAGAAAAGAAATCTTGGTGTACTTTTCCAAAGCACACCCCTTGCACAACTTCTAGTGCTCTGCACTGAACTATGGAACTTGAGTCACAATCTCCCTCAGTATCCTTAGAGCCCCATGATGCAAATGGGCCATCTTCATGTGCCATAGCTCACAAAGATCATTGTTGCTGGTAAAATGAAATAATGCACTAGATGGCTAGAACATGAGCTTGTACAACTCCTCATGTCGAGTCCCAATCACTTTGGCCGAATTAATACTAGAACCCTTGGGAAATTGGTGTTAGCACATAATTATGACTAGGGGGTACTCTCCTGAAGAAGCATCCCTTGGGCGAAGAAAAAAAAAAATCCAAAAACCCACTTTCCCAAAGTTTTGAGGGCGGGCGCGTCATTTTAATGAACGGGCACTTTTGGGCGATCACGATCTGCCCGCTTGAGTCTACGGCTCATGTGATTCTGGACCCCCCCCCC
>JASDQU010101262.1:313093-325360 GCA_032191745.1 Picea mariana | reverse complement strand
TTCTCATCACTCTCCTCTCTAAACTGTAAGTGAACATCACTTTTTCCTTTCTCATCACATACCTATAGTGATTTCGTTAATGTGAATATTCATTGGTATGGTAGTAATGGGTAACTATTTTGGTAAATGCTTGTTGAAATTTATATCTATTGTGGACTAGAGTTTAAGATCATGTTCCTTTATAATTACATTTTATTTGATTATTCTATAAGTATGTGTTTATGGATAATGTTTGTATTCATACTGAATAGATTCAAACATGAAATGTAATACAAATCAAAACTTAGAAGATATAGTGAACAAAAATCTAGTGAAAGAAGTGTAGTTAACTTTATCTAGATATCTAGTGATTTTGCCAATGTGCATATTTATCAATATGGTAGTAAAGGGACACTATTTTTGTACACTGTACATACTTGTTGAAATTTATGTTATTGTGGACTAGAGTTCAAAATCCATGTAGGATGCTATATCTCTTTAGTGAGGAAACTAATCTCCTTATAACCACAACACTCTATACATGAACTCTCTATTATGATCAGAGGTTATGGGAGATGACTGAAGCCCACATTAGGGATGATGTGTCCCCTGTAAGAGTAAAGTCAAAATGCAATGCAAAACAAAACTTGAAAGATACATGCAAGAAACTCCAAAAATGTTAATTTATAAATCAAAACAACATTGTATAAGCACTTTTTGAAAATAGAAACTACTTGTATTTGTATATAACAACATCATTTCTCTAAATATAATATAATATATTTGGTGGACGAAAATTTTCAAAATCAATTTTCTTCACATATATTTAAATAAGATAATCATGATTTGTTTCATATACAGAAGAAACTATGGTTGGCTACTATAAAATCACTATCATAGAGAACAAATTTCAACATGAATTAAACTAGATTTCATTTTTAATAAAAGAAAAATGAAAATATTATTCAATATTAAAATTTTTAAAGTATCTATCATTAGTTTATCTATGAATAATTTCTAATTTCCATTATATTCCTCTTGTTCTTTTTCACATTTTCATTCCATGTTTAATATTTTAGATTAAACAATAGTAATAAATAAATCTAGTGATATATAAATAAATAAATTATTGAAATACAAAATTTAGAAAAAAAACTATAGATATTTTAAAAGTGTTATATAGAAACTAGATTTAGATTAAATAGTAGTAATAAATAAATCTAGTGATATATAAATAAATTAATTATTGAAATACAAAATTTAAAAAAACTATGGATACTTTAAAAGTGTTATAGAAACTCTATTTAAGTAAGAAGTTCCTCAAAGATATTTATAAGTTGTGTATCCATGAAAAAACATCAATTACTCCCTATGAATAGTTAAATCATTGATTGATTCTCTTCCTGGTCATAGATAATTATAAAAGGACAAAAAAACACAATATTAGAGTGTCAAGGGAAAAAAAGAAGAGTTGAAACTAATATCAAGGTAGTAAAGTTAGATCGAGCCTTATAGATTTTAAAGATAATAACTTAAAAAAATAAAATATTGATTTACAAAGTGATATAAGTAATAATAATGTGGAATTTCTTCTAAATTATTCATTACAATTAAATTTAGTAATTCAAATAATAGTAATTTGGAATATATTCTAAAATATTTAATGTAAATTTCTTAAAAAAAAAAAAAGTTAGACAATTAGTGTTTGTTGTGAGCTAATAAAAAAATGAAATATTTAATCTTAAAACAACTCAAAAGTCACATAAGTTGATTGAAAGAGGAAAGTAAAATAATGAACATTAATAAGATGATAGAAAAAGGAAAAAAAAGATTAATGAAGTTTGATATTTTGTGAGATGAACACCTAAATGTAATTGATGTAATTTCATAGGAAAAATCACAACCATCTTTCTTTATGTGTTTCTCTTGTAGCATTTAGATCTTCTTATGTAATAAATTTTTTCTTTAAATGGAAAAAACAACAAATCTTTCATCACTCTTTTTGTAAAATTAGACATGTCAAGTGAACCCAACAAAACTTTGAATAGACAACATGAAGGGAGGTGCTTCTAGAATATGATAGTGTAAGATTAAAATAAGAATAGAATTGTGAAAATCAAATGTCTACTTGAATTCAATTTAAATTAGTTCATAATCCATTTTTAATCCATTTTTAATCCATTTTCTAGAATAAAAACTAATACTCCTTATAACATTATATAACAAATCATTATATAACATTATATGAGTTGAATGTACTTGTGACCCCAATCACACTTTATCTAAAAAAAAATAACATGAAATTAATTAAATACCTTATAACATTTAACTATTAACTATTATCATAACAAACAAACATCAATAACTTAATCCTCACCATCATCAAAATGAATTGACATTTCAAATTTGAATTCATCTAAAATAATAACAAAAATATTATTTTTATTTTTATTATAAATACACAATTTCTTGAAATGTGTATTTATAATAAAAAATAAAGATAACTAGGCATCTAGAAATTTTAAGCTTCTGCAAAAGTATATTTAATTTATTTGTCCCCTCACTTGTAAAAAAATAACTAGGCATCTAAATATTCTAAAAAAAAGCACATTTGATAACTAATCCTTGATATTAAAAAGGGAATAATTATGTTAAAGATAGGATACTGTGTGATTCAGGAGCATCGCAACTATCAAAGTAAGCGTGGGGCCAGCGCATGTGTTTTTAAACACATAACATATAAGCTTGATGACTTTTTGAATTTTCATTAAAGATGAAGCGCCATATCCTTCAATGAAACATTTATGAAGGAGTGCCTATTGTATTATATCAGACCTCAAGCTTTACGCTCTTGTCTGAAGTAGATAGGAGGCATTTACTTTGGTTAATGCAGGTAGATAGATTTTTAAGTCTAGATTAGACAGTTTTAGAGTTCGAGAGGGAAACGGAATATAGACATCCTCCTTTGTACATTGTAACATTATTCATATGGAGAGCATTCAGAAGAGAAGGGTAGAGCAGAGAAGTGTGTGAATAACTTCCATGTACAGATATTGAATTAATAGAAAAGCTTTGATTCAATTCCATGGTTGTGTTGTTCTCTGTGTATTGTTGAGATTATGCTCATGAATGTTTGCTCATGAATTTTTGTTTCTTGTCATACATTTGATTTTATATGATGTGTATGTGCTTTCATAGTTAAATTGAAATCTGTGAGGGTAAAGAACTTAGTTTCAATTGTTTCTCTATTTTGAGCCAAGAGATTCCTGCATAGAGTGCAGTAGAATTTGTCCGCAAGGAGTGCGTGACTGCAGGGCCCAGATAGAGGAAGCTTTTACTCTAAGTTCCCAGAAGTGTTGATTTGGTACCGAAGTCGTGCAAGGAGTGTGTAGGCTGGGAGAAGGCTCAAGGTTGCGATTCTGAGAAAAGGAAGTTTTGGACTACCGTCGGAGGGAAACGATCAGAGTAGAGGAAGCTTCAACACTTAGTCGTGTTCGAGGGTTTTCCCGCAAGGAATGAGTGAAACAAGTCCTCATAAAGACTTATGAAGCAAGGACAAGCTCAGGAGGAATAGGCCTACAGTTCCCTAAGGGCAAATTTCAGGGGTTCTGTGGAAAGTTCGAGAGAAGCACCTCAAGTTGGCGAGTGGGTGAATAAGTTTCACAGAGGGAATGTTCAATTCATTTCGCAAGAAGTATCAACGGAGGGATGGACAGTTGAAATCTCCTGGAGAGATTCTGTGAAGACTCGAGTACTGTTAGATCTTGCAAAGTTGCTAGGAGTTTAAGGCGTGAACATTCAAAGGGTTCGAAGACCAAGAGGAAGTGGAGCCATCGATCTGGGGCACAGGGACCGTCAGATCACATGTGATATCGCATATCGACATATCGCGAGTTGGAGCAACAAGTTTCCGGAGTGGGAGTAGCGATATTGCAAAGAGCGATACTCCAATAAGCTCTGAGCCGTTGATCGTGGGAACACGTGTCAGAGAATCCCAATATCTCGGGGTTCGGAGAATCGGGGTTCTCGACGACAGAGAGCGCTCGCATATCGGATTAACGATTAGCGATATCTCGATGGTGATGTGGCAGTGTGGGACCATGGGTGCTAGTGGAGTATAGGTGGCACCATATCGGGAATCGGGGAAAGGTAAGTCCCGATTCCATCAACATATGGACTCGCAATACTGCGAGTTCCAAAATCTCGAGAGAAGAATAGAAGGTGGATGATTCAAGTCCACACGCGTCTCAGAAGATCGGCATATCAGAATTCATAGGTTGGAGTTTCGATTTGTTGACATCACGAATAGCGATTTCTCGAAAGGGAGAAGTTCTGATAGCGGAGGGGAGTCAACGTTGACTCGCATCGGACTTCAAAGAATCGTGAGGTGAGAAACACGTGACCATAGGATTCGCAAAATGGCGAAGTCTGATGTCCCAATTGTGAAGGGAGGTCAGAAAGGAGTTACTGTGGGTGAAAAATTCCTGAGAGGGAATTAGAGGAGCATTCACACTCTTCGGGCCAAAGTTAGAGAAGGTCCTGGTGATCGTGATTGTTTTCCGAGGAGCGGGGAAGTTTTCTATCAAGTGGTATCAGAGCGGGAAGTTCTTTGCTTTCAGTAGTAGAGAAGGGAAGACATCATGTTGCCCAGAAGAGAAAGACAGTCACCAGATCCCGAAGACAGGGAGGTGAGGAGAAGAGGTAGGCCAGCAGGAAATCCAGAAATGGAGCGGCAAATGAGAGATCTCCGAGCAAGGCTTGAGGAGATGGAGACGACACAAAGACGTGGAATTGGTGCAGGGGATATTAGTGATTCCGAGGTTGAAGAGGAAGCTGGACATGCAGAAGAGGTCTCAACAGAAGACGCATCAACCGCTCGGTTGATCAAAGCCATCGCCAGAATGGGTGCGAAGGCGAAAATGGATATTCCAGTCTACAAGGGAAGTTTGGATGCAGAAGAGTTGCTGGATTGGATCCGAGCTCTTGACACCTACTTTGAGTATGAGGAGATTGAAGTGGACAAGAAGGTAAGGCATGTTGTCACTAAGTTGAAAGGACATGTAGCATTATGGTGGGATGAGCTACAGGCAGTTAGACATTCCAAGGGAAAACAAAAGATTGAGAGCTGGGACAGGATGATCGTGAAGATGAAGGCGAAATTCATCCCGAGAGATTATCAGATCACACTGTTCAGGCGAATGCAGAACCTGAGACAGAAGTTGATGATGGTGAAGGAATATACTGAAGAATTCTATCGACTGAACATCAGAGCAGGTCATCGGGAGAGCAATGATGAGAAGGTGGCGAGGTATATGAATGGTCTGAGATACGACAGTCAGGATGAGTTAAGCATGCTAACCATCAGGACGGTGGAAGATGCTTACCAATTGGCTCTGAAAGATGAAGAGAAGCTAAGACGTAAGCAAGGTCAGCGAGGGTGAGGCAGAAGTCAGCCCAGAGGTAAGGTAGCTGCCCAAGAAAAATTTCAGAAGCCCAAGGAGGAATGGAAGAAACCTCAGGGTAAGATTGAAAGAGGTGGAACCTCACAACAAAGATAGCCAAATGATCAGCGAGGAGATTATGCTGATGCAAACACTCTTCCTCGTACTAGAGGTAGAGGTAGAGGAAGAGGAGGATTTATCACATGTTTTACATGTGGGAAGAATGGGCATAAGTCATTCGAGTGTCCATAGAAAAAGAAGGATGTTGGAGAAGCTCACATCGCAGAAGCGCAGAGACATGACGCTGAGCCTGAAGATGTAGACAGCAAAAGATCACTTGGGATGCATAAGGTTCTCTTAAAACCCGAGAAGGAGATGGAGAACACAGCTCAGAGGACCAGACTATTCAGGACCACATGCAAGACCAAGGGCTGGAAATGCAAGGTCATTGTGGACAGCGGAAGCACTGAAAATCTCGTTTCAACCAATATGGTGGAGAAATTAGAGCTGGAGACGACTGATCACCCGAGTCCATACAAAGTATCATGGCTGCAGAAGGGACATCAGGTGAATGTCACTAAACAATGTTTAGTTGATTTCAAAATGGGTGAATATAAGGATAAGGTCTTATGTGATGTTATTCCCATGGTTGTTTGTCACGTGTTGTTGGGTAGACCATGGCAGTATGATAGAAATGTGGTTCATGATGGGAGAATGAACACATACACTTTGGAGAAGGGTGGGATGACACACAGATTTCTCTCGAAAAAGGATAAAGAAGTGAAACCGGAAGTGAGAAACACCATACTTCTCATGAGTGGGAAGGAGCTTCTCACAGAGATGAAGAAGAAGGAAGATCCACAATTATTTGTGGTTAGGAAACCAAAGATTGTTCTGACTAGCACAAGAGTGGACAACTTGCCAGACGAGATTTAGGAACTGTTGGGAGAGTTCGCTGACATCATTGTGGACGAACTACCTCATTTTTTGCCACCAATGAGGAGTGTGAGTCACCACATAGACCTCATACCAGGAGAAAGTTTACTGAATAAAGTTGCGTACAGGTTGACATTGCAAGAGAACGAGGAGGTCAAGAGGCAGGTACAGGAGCTGCTAGATAAAGGACTGGTCAGGGAGAGTTTAATTCCATGTGTTGTTCCAACAGTGCTTAGTCTGAAGAAAGATGGAGGCTGGAGAATGTGCAATGATTCAAGAGCGATTAACAAAATTACGATCAGGTACAGATTTCCACTACCAAGAATGGATGATCTGATGGATTGCCTGAGTGGGGCAAATTATTTTTCAAAAATTGATCTGAAGAGCGGATACCATTAGATTCGCATGAGAGAGGGTGATGAATGGAAGACATCATTCAAGACAAATGAAGGTTTGTACGAATGGTTGGTCATGCTGTTTGGCTTGACAAACGCGCTGAGCACATTCATGAGACTGATGAATGAAGTCCTGCAGGAATTCATCGGGAAGTTTGTAGTCGTATATCTGGACGACATACTGATTTTCAGTAAGACGAGGGCTGAACATTTGAAGCATTTGCCCATTTTGATGAGAAGAATGCAGTAGGAGAAGCTATTGATCAACATGAAGAAGTGTTCCTTCATGAAGACAGAGCTCATTTATTTGGGTTTTGTTATTTCAGCAAATGAGTTGAAAATGGATCCAGAAAAGGTGGAAGTGATCAAGAATTGGCCATCACCCAGAATTTTTTTCGAGGTGAGAAGTTTCCATGGTTTGGCTAGTTTCTATAGAAAATTCATTAGGAATTTTAGTGGAATTAGCGCAGCAATGATGGAAACAGTGAAAAAACGACATAAAGTTTTCCACTGGACAACCGAGGCTGAAAGGAGCTTCAATCTGTTGAAGCGGAAGATCACAGAGTAACCAATTCTGGTGTTGCCTGATTTCCAAAAGACATTTCACGTGAAATGTGATGCGAGCGGATATGCCATAGGAGCGGTCTTGAGTCAAGAGGACAGACCAGTTGCATACTTCAGTGAGAAGCTGGATGAAGCAAAATTGAAATACTCCACGTATGATAAAGAATTTTATTCCATCATACAGGCATTGAAGAAGTGGAGGCATTATTTGATCCCAAAAGAATTTGTATTGTACAGTGACAATCATGCATTGCAGTTTGTGAGTCAACAGGAGAAGTTGAACCAGAAACATGCAAAATGGGTAGAATACATGCAGAACTTCACGTTTGTGATAAAACACATTTCAGGGACTGCTAACAGAGTGGATGATGCTTTGAGAAGGAAATGTTTATTGTTGTAGGAGTTCAGAGTCAATACATTGGGTTTTAAAAATGTGCAAAATATGTATGCAGGGGATGCGGATTTTGCAGAGGCATACGAGGCAGTTGAGAATCCAGTTCTCAGAGATCGAATTTTGTGGATAGATTATATGATCCAGGATGGATTGTTGTTTAGAGGCAATCAACTATGTATTCCAATTTTCTCCATGAGGGAGAATTTGGTGAAGGAAAAGCATAGTGGCGGTTTAGCAGGTCACTTTGGTCATGATAAGACATTCGCCAAGCTGAGAGAATCATATTTTTGGCCAGGGATGCGAGAAGATGTCAAGAGTTTTGTTGACAGGTGTAGGATTTGTTAGCATTCGAAGGGCTGAAAGAAAAATGTAGGGTTTTATCATCCATTTCCCATACCCGAGAGACCATGGGAGGCGATCAGCATGGATTTTGTTCTGGGATTGCCGAGAACACAAAGAGGGGTTGATTCCATCTTTGTGGTGGTAGATAGGTTTTCAAAAATGGCACATTTTATCCCGTGTCAAAAGACCAGCGATGCGACCCACATTGCGAACTTGTTTTCCAAAGAGATTGTTAGACTTCATGGATTGCCGAGAAGCATAGTCTCGGACAGGGATACCAAATTCATAGGTCATTTTTGGAGGACGCTATGGAAGAAACTAGGGAATAATTTGGCATTTAGTTTAGCTTATCATCCGCAGATGGATGGGAAGACGGAAGTGGTCAACAGAAGTCTTGGAGACTTGTTGAGGAGCTTGGTGATAGAGCACCACGACAGTTGGGACAACATATTTCCACAGGCAGAGTTTGCATACAATGATTCTGTGAATCGAAGTACAGGAAAAAGCCCATTCCATATTGTATACGGCCGACATCCGAGAGGAGTTTCTGAACTCAGAGAGTCAGATCAGACTGCGACTAGCAGTGCTAGTGCAGAGGAATTCGCTGAGGCGATGCAGGAACTTCACAACAGGGTGAAGCAGCGACTGATAGACTCAAATCAGGAGTACAAGCACAGAGCCGATCAGCAGAAGAGACAACTCTAGTTTGAAGTTGGTGATATGGTTCTGGCACACTTAAGGAAGGAAATGTTCCCAAGGGGAACATACACCAAGCTCAAAATGAAAAAGATCGGGCCATGCAGAGTCTTGAGGAAATTTGGAGAAAATGCTTATGAGATTGAGTTGCCGGATGGCATCGGGATATCTCCAATATTCAATATTTTGGATTTATACCCATACAAGGCTGGAGAAGCAAAATCTAGAACCAAAGGACTAGTGATCCAGTGGCAGAAGCATTTACTAGTTACAGAGAAACCACATATGGAGTGCATACTGGACAAGCGAGTGGGAAAGAAGACTAGGCGGAAGTAGTACTTCGAGTACCTGGTGAAATGGAAGAATCACCCAGTCGAGGATGCTAGCTGGGAAAATAAAGTAGTGATACAGAAGCATGGACAGACTGTGCAAGATCTCATGGACAGGAGCCCATGAAATCTTTCAAGTCAGGAAGTATGATGTAGGAGCATCGCAACTATCAAAGCAAGCATGGGGCCAGCGCATGTGTTTTTAAACACATGACATATAAGCTTGATGACTTTTTGAATTTTCATTAAATATGAAGCGCCATATCCTTCAATGAAACATTTATGAAGGAGATCCTATTGTATTATATCATACCTCGAGCTTTACGCTCTTGTCTGAAGTAGATAGGAGGCATTTACTTTAGTTAATGCAGGTAGATAGATTTTTAAGTCTAGATTAGACAGTTTTAGAGTTCGAGAGGGAAACGGGATATAGACACCCTCCTTTGTACATTGTAACATTATTCATATGGAGATCATTTAGAAGAGAAGGGCAGAGCAGAGAAGTGTGTGAAGAACTTCCATGTACAAATATTGAATTAATAGAAAAGCTTTGATTCAATTCCATGGTTGTATTGTTCTCTGTGTATTGTTGAGATTATGCTCATGAATGTTTGCTCATGAATGTTTGTATCTTATCATACATTTGCTTTTATATGCTGTGTATGTGATTTCATAGTTAAATTGAAATCTGTGAGGGTAAAGAACTTAGTTTCAATTGTTTCTCTATTCTGAGCCAAGAGATTCCTGCATAGGGTGCAGTAGAATTTGTCTACAAGGAGTGCGTGACTGCAGGGCCCAGATAGAGGAAGCTTTTACTCTAAGTTCCCAGAAGTGTTGATTTGGTACCGAAGCTGTGCAAGGCGTGCGCAGGCTGGGAGAAGGCTCAGGGTTGCGATTCTGAGAAAAGGAAGTTTTGGACTGCCGTTGGAGGGAAACGAGCAAAGTCAAGGAAGCTTCAACACTTAGTCATGTTCGAGGGTTTTCCCGCAAGGAGTGAGTCCAACAAGTCTTCATAAATACTTGTGAAGTGAGGACAAGCTCAGGAGGAATAGGCCTACAGTTCCCTAAGGGCGAATTTCAGGGGTGCTGTGGAAAGTTCGAGAGAAGCACCTCAAGTTGGCGAGTGGGTGAATAAGTTTCACAGAGGGAACGTTCAATTCATTTCGCAAGAAGTATCAACGGAGGGATGGACAGTTGAAATCTCCTGGAAAGATTCTGTGAAGACTCGAGGACCGTTAGATATTGCAAATCTACAAGGAGTTTAAGGCGTGAACATTCAAAGGGTTCGAAGACCAGGAGAAAGTGGAGTCGTCGATCTGGGGCACAGGGACTGTCAGATCACATGTGATATCCCATATCATCATATCGCGAGTTGGAGCAACAAGTTTCCAGAGCAGGAGTAGCAATATCGCGAAGAGAGATACTCCAATAAGCTCTGAGCCGTTGATCCTGCGAAGACATGTCAGAGAATCCCAATATCTCGAGGTTCATAGAATCGGGGTTCTCAATGACAGAGAGCGCTCACATATTGGATTTGCGATTAGTGATATCCCGACAGTGACGTGGAAGTGTGGGACCACGGGTGCTAGTGGAGTATAGGTGGCACCATATCGGGAATCGGGGAAAGGTAAGTCCTGAGTCCATCAACATTCAGACTCGCAATACTGCGAGTTCCGAAATCCCGAGAGAAGAATAGAAGGTGGATGATTCAAGTCCACACATGTCTCAGAAGATCGGCATATCGGAATTCAGAGGTTGGGGTTTCGATTTGTTGACATCGCGAATAGCGATTTCTCGAAAGGGAGAAGTTTCGATAGCGGAGGGGAGTCAACGTTGACTCGCATCAGACTTCAGAGAATCATTAGGTGAGAAACACGCGACCATAGGATTCACGAAATCGTGAAGTCCGATGTCCCGATTGTGAAGGGAGGTCAGAAAGGAGTTACTGTGGGTGAAAAATTCCCAAGAGGGAAATAGAGGAGCATTCACGCTCTTCGGGCCAAAGTTAGAGAAGGTCCTGGTGGAAGCGGACGGGCACAGGGTGACGTCTGCACCACGGTGGAAACGGATATAATATCCTTTTCACAACAAAGAGCACTAAGTTTAATGAATATAAATTTATTTCTATTTAATAAAATAATGTGTTGTCAAAAAACTTGCTATTGGGATTAATTAATATTTTTTAAAAACGCATTTTCATAGTAAATTCATAGTTAGTTAAGTTTAAAAATTTAATTCTCAATTTTTTGGAAACTCAAATGTAAACTAAACTTCATTGAACGTAAACTTATTTCAGACAGCAGAGAGGATTCTGGGATGGTTTTGATTTCATTTGATTGGAATTTATATACTTGAACCGAATAATAATTTTAAAGCAAATTCTGATCAAATTTCAGAATTCAGAAATAAAGATTTAGGCCAAAATTAACTCAAGAATTCGAATGCGAGGACTGATCAGTGAGCATGTGAATAGACAATGGCATTTACTTTATGTACGACCAATGGGAAGCTGTATCGTTCAAGCTTTTTTTATTGATGCACCGACAGGAAGCCCATAAGGGAGCTTCGTGGGTCAACTGGAAAATTTGGGCTTCAGTGGGTCTTCCGTCTCAACCACCATTAAATCTAATCTAAACGGCATAGAGTGTATAAGGCCCAAACAAGTAAGGGAAAAGACTCATTAATCTATTAAATTAGAATGACAAGCGTGAGGGCCTTAATCCTACTATTGATGGAATATTGTTATGGATCAATGCTCCTATAATATTACTATATTGAATATAGACGGGAAGCCCATAACAGAGATTTGTCGGTCAGTTGGAAATATCTGGGCATTTTTGAAGGCCACCCACTCTTCTCCTGTAGGCATAGACTGTATCAGTCATGATAAATCTAATTTAGTGGCACAGATGACAGAAGTCCCAAACAACTATAGGAAAAGATTCTTTGACTTGTTTCGGGGAGATACTATATGTGTGGGATTCTAGATTAAAAGTGATTTTCTATCAATCTATTTTTAAATTAAGGAAATTATAACACTAAAATCCTACATCTAACAATCAAAACCAGAATGGATGAAAACACACTACATTGAATACAGAGGGGAAGCCCATAACGTCGGTCAGTTGGAAATATTTGGGCATTTTTGAAGGCCACCCACTCTTCTTCTGTAGGCATAGTCTGTATCAGCC
>JASDQU010101262.1:243077-280540 GCA_032191745.1 Picea mariana | reverse complement strand
GTCACCCTTTCTAGCAGATATTATATAGTGACGTGGCAGCATAATATATGAGCTTGATTTGGCACATTTAATGCATTGATAGTATGATACATGGTTTAAATTGCACACACTGAATGCTATTTTGTCCTTTATGCTTTTATTGAGAAGTGATTATAGTCTTTGCTTTATTTGCCATCATTGACTTCGTCAATAATAGCATTTATTAATTGCTCATGTATTAGAGATAGTCATTGGTTTTATGAAGTGCTAATCCACTGCAAGTACACTCTAGTTTCCTTGTCTTTGTCTCGCAAGCAGGTACATTGGCAGTGGTGACTATCTTATATCGGGCATCAATCTGTGGAAGGGTCTCCTTTTGACTTGGTCTTTATCCATTTCCCTTCATTTATCCAGATTGACTTGGGGACGTCTCCCTTGGACTTGCCCTCCTGAATAGAAAGAGCCCCCCATCGAGGTGACAGTGGGTGGGGAAGCTCCTGTTATGCCGGTTTCAAAGCCCTTCGCCCTTTCCTACAAACCGTGCGATAACACAGCCTTATCGCTGTAAAAAAAAGTTATTACAGAAAGAATATCAGCCACTAAAACTTCCCCAATGTCTACCAAAAAATGCACTAGGCCTAGTAGTTTGTGTTCAAACTTTAGGCAACTTTTAGTGGTTGATTTAAGAGTTATTTGAGAAGTTTGATTAGGGTTTCTACAGCCCTAATGGTTGTAGATTAAAGTTTATTACAGCAGAAAGAAATGCCCCTTTAGAGGGGACACCCTAGTGGCTAAGAGGTGCGCTAGGCACAATGAACAAAACCTAGATTACAGAAAGTTGAAATGACAAAAACTCACGTTTTCCAATGCACTATTTTATTTCTCCAATGCAAAATATTCAGATTAGTGCCTTTAAAATTGGGTGAATGGGGTATTTAAAGCACAAGTTGGATCAAAATATTTCTCCAATGCAAAATATTCAGATTAGTGCCTTTAAAATTGGGTGAATGGGGTCTTTAAAGAATAAGTTGGATCAACAAGATCCCTAGGGGTGTAAATCCTCTTACTCCCTAGAGATATGCCAACCAACTTAGGTTAAATCTAGGAGGGTGTACACACTTGTTCTTCTCCTAGCAACACTTATTCAAGAATGACTTATAACTTTAATAAGAAGATGAAGCATTAATGGACAGTGTATTCAACATACTCCTCCAACAATAACCAACAATGAGCAAGAAAGAACTAGTGTATGCAGATTTTTCCTTACCAATTCCAAGCAAAGATATGCCAAAACCCTAGTTCACCATGCAAATCATTATCCAAGAGCTAAGAGTCAGCCTTCAAGAGGTGTGCATCACTTCTTCTCATCCATTCACCAAAAGATAACACCAAAAGACAATTGCACAAGAGAAAAACACCATAATGCACAAGAATAGCGAAAATTTTGGCCAAGTCCTTTTCACAATGGGAGAGTTATGTCATGAAAAGAAATTCACATGATCTCTACTTATACAAAATGTCTAAAACATAGTTTGTCCACTTAATTAGGGTAAAACATAAGATAAGGGGTCAACAACCCTTATATTACCCCTTTACACAAATAATAATATTTAATTTTCACTTTTACACATTAGAAACCCTAAAATCAGATGACGTCACCCCTTTAGGGGACGTTTTGACATTTGGAGCAAGTTGTTGGAGAAGAAAGTGGAGTTCGTTGGGGATCCTGGAGCCTCCTCTTCATGTGCCAAGGTCAATCCATGTCTCCTTCGGTCAAATCATGCCAAGTGTCAATGCACAACTACTCCATCACCACAAACCCTAGCCCTAGGTGACGTCAAGCCTCAAGAAGTGACGTTTTTCCACTCCTAGGCAAGTCGTTTGGCATGGGAGGGCTGTAGTTTTTTAATGACAAAAATCAGCAAGCTGGAATTTCTGTCAAACACTTAGCAACCTAGAGATAACTGTCTTGCATGAACTTCATAAATGCCTCAAACCCACATTCAGAAATTACCATAAGCAGAAATACACATTGCTAAGCAAAAAATGCAGTGGAATAAACACAATGGACAACAACCCATAAAACAAAGAAATTTAGGCAAAAGCTAGGGAAAACCCCATTGTGGGGAAACCCAACGAGAGAGAGCGAGAGATCTTATTATTCAGCTTCAGGAAAATGTATAACAACAGCAAAATGACAATTTCCAGCCAGGAAAAATCCACTTATAGCACACTAAAACAATCCCAAAATTTACCTCGTAATTCGTGCCAAATCTGTACTGTTGTATGGCCTGTTTTGTACCTCGAAATCCATGCCAGCAGTCAGTTGTATGGATTGTTTCGTATGGCCCAGAAACAACAACCAAAAGTATGAAATCTACCTCGAAAAACGTGCCAAAAAAACTGCCTCAATTTTCGTGCCCACTCTCACTTGTACAGATTGTACGGATCCGTACAGTACGGCCTCCCATAGTAGAAAAACAACCCAGCAATGAAACATATATCTTCCTTGGGATTTGTGCCCACTTTTTCTTGCGAAATGTGCCCACAATGCTGCCCTAAATTTCCTCTCTCTAGCCTACTCGAAAATCTCTCTTGCTCCTCTCAATGTGTCTTGCACACTACCCAATGCATTCTTTTATAAATCTGAAAATGACATTTTCCCTCCAAAGTGTCTTTTCACCTTCCCCAACCCTAAATCCAAAGGCCAAGATTAGATCTTTCCTTTTTCAAGATCAAGGGTCATGATCTATTCCCTCCAAAATGAATCACTTGAAATATTAAAGTGATTTCACTTTATTACATAAGTGCTTTATGAAATAAAGTCACTTTAAAATTAGAAGGTACACTTTATTTAAAAGTCCCTTTAATAAAAGAACCACTTTACAACTTTATAAAAACCTATTACAAAGTTAAGTGCCTGGTAGTGTAAACATAAGGTAACATCCGCATACAAGACAAAGCATGCAGAGTACCTCCCGAGCTAAAAAGCTAACACTCCCTCTTAGTGAGGGATGTACTCGTTTCCACCTCCATCATCTGGTCCCATCACACTGTGCTCTGTAGAAGCTCCCTCTAAACCTGGAGCCATCCTCAACACCTGCACAAAACTCGAACTAGAAGATCTTCTCCTGGCAACATCCTGGAACCCTGAGCTCACTTCATCTTGAGCATTGGTTCGATCAACCTGGCTGAGCCTCCTGCCAGTGCTCAGAAGAGACTCACTCTCTTTTCTCAGAATGCAAGACTGAATCCTCGGCGCCACCGCAGTCTCAGGAGCCTCCTCATGCTCCTCATCCGACGCTGAATCATACACTGAAGGTTGTCCTCTCAACATATACAACCTGTCCACCCGGTTATTGATCAGCTACAGTTCCACCGGGTCCACTCCTTGCCTGTAGATAAAGACATGTTCCCTCTTGAACAATATACAATATCGTACATCCTCCAAGGCTGATACTGAGAGAAAGTTAACCCTCAACCCTAGAACAAAGAGAACTCCATCAATGTTGAGATTTGGTAGCTTGGAGGTACTTCTGCATTGGTAGCGCTTAGCATGCGGAAGTGACCAAGCAAATTTTCTCCTAGTGACTTTATAAAGTTGAGTCTTTTAATTTTTTAATGTAAAAGTGACTTTATGATGTTTTGAGTCACTTTAATGACTTAAGTGACCTCAACAAACGATTAAGTCGTGACCATTGATCTTGAGGGAAAGTGAAGAGACACTCATGGGAGATCAAGGGTTAGGAGAGTTACATTTCGAAATTGTTTAAAGGAAGCTCATTAGGAGGAGGAGGGTGCACTTTTGAGGAGAGATTGAGGGAAGGTGAAGGGGCATGCATCCCAAGGAGGAGTGTTGACTTGGAGGAAGAGCTACAGCAAGGAGGGTTTGGCATGCATCCCAAGGAGTGGGATTGGCACGAATCCATAGAAGCATAGCAACATTTATTGCAGTCCATACAACAACAATAAAGGAGGCCGTACAACTGTGTAAGTTGGTCATACAGTAAAGGGAGAGCACAGAAATCGAGGCTGTAAGTTTACAGCAGATTGGCACAGATTTCTATGCATATTTGTTGAGTTTTTAATGTTGTTTCATACAGTTCCTTTTGGCATGTTTTTCTATGCAGATTTATGACTGTTTCTAAAGATTTATTGGTTGTCCTGGGCCGCACAGGCCATACAGCCATGGTTGTCTTTGTTAGCTATAGTCTGGGACTGTTTAGTTCAGAATTTGTCTGAAAGAAGTCACTGACTGAATTTTAATGCTGATGCTATTTGCTATTGTAAAAGTTTGGAAATTCCTAAAGCTGAATAAACACTTTTTCCTCCTCCAAACTGTCCAATTTTCTGAATAATTCTTCAAGTGTTTATGCACAGATTTTTGTGCCAAATGTGGGTTACTATCTGTTGTTCATATTTGTATTTCGCTGCTATTTTATTTCAGAACTTGTCTATGGGTATTTATGTCCATAAAGAATAGTAGTATGGTTGTTGTGTCTTTATAGGAGGCCAAAATCTAATTTAGTCTAAGTGTGTGCTGAAATGAGATGTATTTCAACATGGTATCAGAGCCGATGATCTGAAGTTCAGTGGGCAACATTTGGCACTTGGGACAGCAAGTGATTTGCTGGTGTATTTTCTTGAAGAAGGCAGAAAAGGTTTTTTGTCAGGTGGACAAAGATGACATCCAGCATCAAGTTTGAAGATAGGTTGGAGGGGATCTCCAACTACTTGCAGTGGAAGGTTAGAATCACAAGGGTTCTCAAGGAGAACAAATTGTGGTCATTTGTGAACACCATTGTACCTGTACCTGCTTCAGATCCCACAACTCTTGATGTTCATGAGGTGAATGAAGCTAAGACTCAGAGAATCATCTTGGATGGGGTCAAAGACCACCTTATTCCACACTTGGCTGAGAAGAAGACAACCAATGAAATGTGGGTTGCACTAAAAGGCTTGTATGAGGCTAAGAACGAAAACGGGAAAATGGCTCTCCGGGACAAGCTCCATGGAGCTAGGATGGTCAAAGGAGAGAGTGTGGCCACCTACCTCACCCAGGTTGTAGAGGTGAAGGACGAGTTGGCAACTATTGGAGAAGTCATTCTTGACTCAGAGTTGGTGCGGATAGTCTTCAAAGGCTTCACCAAGGAGTGGGAGGTTTTCGTCAAGTGTGTGGTGGGGAGAGAGAAGCTCCCTAACTGGAGCAGATTGTAGGATGATTTTACACAGGAGGAGATCCGAGATGGGTCTCAGGAAAAGGAATTGGATGGTGCAGACGACAAGAATGTTGCTCTTGTGGTAAAGGGCAATGAAAAGAAGAAGGACATGATCAAGGTGAAATGCTTTGCATGTCACAAGACTGGCCACTATGCTAGTCAATGTCCGAACAAGAAGGAGAAGAAGCCGGAACGAGAGTTGTCAGCATCGACAAAGATTGCAAAGTTTGTTGAGAGACATGAGAGGGAGTTTTCTCTCACGACTGGTCCCTTGGGTAGTGGCTGCCTAGTGTTCGAGGACATTGAAGTGTGGTTCGTGGACAGTGGATTTTCTCGACATATGACAGGGATGAGGTTAATGTTCCTGATTCTTTTAGAAACAGAATCAGACTGTTGTGTGGGTGTTGGTACCAGCCCACAACTTGCAGTGAAGGGGGTTGGAAGTGTTAGATTCCAGCTAGAGTCGGAAGGATTTCTGGAGGTTGTCAGAGTATTGTATGTTCCTGAGATGATGGTTAACTTACTCTCAGTGTCATCTCTGGAGGTTGATAGATTTGGAGTGGCATTCTACTGTGGCCGAGTATTTCTATATTCAGAGGGAGCTACTCCAGACACAGTAGTGATGCTTGGTGTCGGGTTTGAAAGGTTGTACAGGTTGTTGGGTCGACCTGTGTTGGGGTCTAGTGGATTTCTGGATTTAGATTCTGTGTCAGAGAGTTGGCAGGTAGCATGGGAGAGAGAGTTGATACTGGGGACTCAGTCCTCTTTCGGGACTCTTAAGGGACTCAGTAGGCATGAGTTGACACAAATGGATGCTCAGGAGAGTGTGCAGTCTCCTAGGATCTTATCTTCAGTTCGTGGTACAGCAAAGGCTTCCATTGCAGTGGGAGTAGTGGCTTCCTGTTCAGAGGGAGCAGAGAATTCTAGTACAGAGGGAGCAGCTATGGCAATTGATGAGATGAAGACAGATTCTAGTGGTTATACCAGAAGTACCTCACTCGCTAAGAGGGAGTGTTGAGATTTGGTAGCTTGGAGGTACTTCTGCATTGGTAGCGCTCAACATGCGGAAGTGACCAAGCAAATTTTCTCCTAGTGACTTTATAATTATAAAGTGACTGTATAAAGTGATTTTATAAAGTTGAGTCTTTTAATTTTTTAATGTAAAAGTGACTTTATGATGTTTTGAGTCACTTTAATGACTTAAGTGACCTCAACGAATGAGTAAGTCATGACCGTTGATCTTGAGGGAAAGTGAAGAGTCACTCATGAGAGATCAAGGATTAGGAGAGTTACATTTCGAAATTGTTTAAAGGCCGCTCATTGGGAGGAGGAGGGCGCACTTTTGAGGAGATCTTGAGGGAAGGTGAAGGGGCATGCATCCTAAGGAGGAGAGTTGGCTTGGAGGAAGAGCTACAACAAGGAGGGTTTGGCACGCATCTCAAGGAGTGGGATTAACACGCATCTCTAGAAGCATAGCATCATTTATTGCAGTCCATACAACATCAATAAAGGAGGCTGTACAACTGTGTAAGCTGGTCATAGAGTAAAGGGAGAGCACAGAAATTGAGGTTGTAAGTTTACAGCAGATTGGCACAGATTTCTATGCATATTTGTTGAGTTTTTAATGTTGTTTCATATAGTTCCTTTTGGCACATTTTTCTATGCAGATTTATGACTGTTTCTGAAGATTTATTGGTTGTCCTGGGCCGTACAGGCCGTACAACCATGGTTGTCTTTGTTAGCTACAGTCTGGCACTGTTTGTATAGTACAAAATTTGTTTGAAAGAAGCCATTGACTGAGTTTTAATGCTGATGCTATTTGCTGTTGTAAAAGTTCGGAAATTCCTAAAGCTGAATAAACACTTTTTTCTCCTCAAAACTATCCAATTTTCTGAATAATTCTTCAAGTGTTTATGCACAGATTTTTGTGCCAAATGTGGGTTATTGTCTGTTGTTCATATTTGTATTCGGTTGCTATTTTATTTCAGAACTTGTCTATGGGTATTTCTGTCCATAAAGAACAGTAGTATGGCTGTTGTACCTTCATAGGAGGCTGAAATCTAATTTAGTCTAACTGTATGCTGAAATGAGATGTATTTCAACAATCAAGCTCCAAGAGTCCCCCAAACTCAAGTTGGAATCTAACATTCCCAACTCCACGCACAACTCTCGCCATACCACCTTCATTTACCACCTGTCAGCCAGGACCAATCTTTGTGAAATCTAGGAATACTCGCCAGATTCTTGTCATGTGGCTAGAGCCTCCACTATCCACAATCCATCTGATATCACCTCCAAATCCTCCGCTGCCGACACTGGAAACTAGGGTCACCAAAGAAAATTCCCTGTCATACTTTGAAGCAAAGTCCTCCATGGATGTTGTAGCAGTTGTCTCAGGCCCCTCTGATTTCGTCTTCTTCCTCTTAGGACAATGAGAGGCAAGGTGCCCCAACTGGTTACAACAATAGCATCTGAATTTACTCAAGTCCCTTCCAGAACTTCCTTTCTTCTTGCTCTTTGAAGCAAGAGCAACATTCTCATCAACTCCATCTGTCTTTTGTTCACTGCTCTGAGATATTTCTCGGATCTCCTCCTGAGTGAAATCATCCCACAGTCTGCTCCAATCTGGTAGATGCTCACGTCCCACCACACACTTCATGAAGTCTTCCCATTCTTTGGTGAAGCCATTCAAGGCTATCCTCACCAACTCAGAATCCGTAATGACCTCTCCAACAGCTGCCAGCTCATCTTTTACTTGAGCCAACCGGGTAAGATAATAAGAGACACTCTCCTCCTTACCCATCTTGGTATCATGCATCTTAGCCTTCAAGGCCATCTTTCGGTTCCCATTCTTCGCCTCAAACAAGTTCTTAAGTGCATCCCACATCTCCTTGGAAGTCTTTTTCTCATCCAAGTGTGGGATATGGTGATCCTTCACCCCATCTAGAATAATCCTCTGAGCCTTGGCTTCCTTGACCTCATGCAAGTCCAAAGCAATAAGATCTGTTGTGGGAGCTCCCACAACAGAGTTGACATAGTTATAAATTTTTTTCTCCTTGAGAACAACTGACAATCGGACCTTCCACTGCAAATAGTTCGAAATGCCATCCAACCGATCCTCATATCTAATGCTTGCATCCATATTCCCTGCCACAACTCAAGGAAAACAATCACAAATATTCCCTCTTCAACTTTGCCTAAAAATCATATTGCCCATTGTCACTCAGAGACAAAGCTCTGATACCATGTAGTTTTTTAATGACAAAAATCAGTAAGATGAAATTTCTGTCAAACACTTAGCAATCTAGAGATAATTGTCTTGCATGAACTTCATAAATGCCTCAAGCCCACATTTAGAAATTACCATAAGAAGAAATACACATTGCTAAGCAAAAAATGCAGCGGAATAAACACAATGGACATCAACCCATAAAACTCATAAATTTAGGCAAAAGCCAGGGAAAACCCCAATGTGGGGAAACCCAACAAGAGAGAGAGAGAGAGAGAGAGAGATCTTATTATTCATCTTCAGGAAAATGTATAATAGCAGCAAAATCACAATTTCCAGCCAGGAAAAATCCACTTACAACACACTAAAACAGTGCCAAAATCTTCCTCGTAATCCGTGCCAAATCTATATTGTTGTATGGCTTGTTCTGTACCTCGAAATACGTGCCAACAGTCAGTTGTACAGACTATTCCGTACGACCCAGAAACAACAACCAAAAGTTTGAAATCTGCCTTGAAAAACATGCCAAAAACTGCCTCGATTTCCATACCCACTCTCACTTGTTGTACAGACTGTACGGATCCGTACAGTACGGCCTCCCACAGCAAAAAAACAACCCAGCAATGAAAAATATATCTTCCTTAGGATTTGTGCCCACTTTTTCTTGGGAAATGTGCCCACAATGCTGCCCTAAATTTCCTCTCTCTAGCCTACTCGAAAATCTCTCTTTCTCCTCCTCTCATTGTGTCTTGCACACTGCCCAATGCATTCTTTTATAAATCTGAAAATGACATTTTCCCTCCAAAGTGTCTTTTCACCTTCCCCAACCCTAAATCCAAAGGCCAAATTTAGATCTTGCCTTTTTCAAGATCAAGGGTCATGATCCATTCCCTCCAAAATGAATCACTTGAAATATTAAAGTGATTTCACTTTATTACATAAGTGCTTTATGAAATAAAGTCACTTTAAAATTAGAAGGTACACTTTATTAAAAAGTCCCTTTAATAAAAGAACCACTTTATAACTTTATAAAAACCTATTACAAAGTTAAGTGCCTGGTAGTGTAAACATAAGGTAAAATCCGCATACAAGACAAAACATGCAGAGTACCTCTCGAACTAAAAAGCTAACAAGGGCTAGGTCATGTCTTCCAAGGTATCTTCTAGGCCTCCAAAGGCAAGTCATCATGATCCGGCATGTGGGCCCTTGGCATCCAACCTGTGGGCTTCAAGCCTCACGGAAGCCCATGCTAGGCTTGTTCCTCCAAAACTGTCCATCAAGAAGGTTCTGCAAAACAAATAGGCATGTCCTCCAAGGATCTCAAGTCAAAATATCATGGAAAGTGAAAACCATATCTAATAAACATGACACCTAAACATGTGCACAAAAACTATCTCATCAAATTAAACAAATGCTCCAAGACCCTATACAATTGACCAAGTTTAGGTATGGGAGGGGTGTCATAAAAGTCCTATTGGGTAGACCAAAACCCTCAAGTAGGGGATGCTTCTCCCAAGGATGCCCCTTCAAAGTCATGTAGTGGATGATGAGGTGGATAGGGGTTTAGACTTCATAGGTCAATGAGTTTCATGACATACAAGGGCTCATATTATCTCATTTATGGGTGCCTTTGTAGGGGGTGTGCTACACCTTCTTCCTCAATGCAACCTTTTTCCAAGCCCATTTATTGCCATTTTTTTGATTAATCAATGATCCAAACACGTGTGCACTCCCAATAGTGAATTGATTAGCTTGGGGGGCAGTAACACAATGTCACTTGAACAAAGAGTTCCATAGAGTGCCATAGGGGTAACCATGTAAAGCGTTGTAACGCACTTCTGTTGGTCTTGTATTCAAGTGGGATACTTATTATGTGTTTGATATTGTGCAGGTCTTCAATTCTTTTAAGAGAAGCAATTCATCGTTCTAAAGACCTGACTGGGCAAGCATCTAGAAGGTTCATATTTTAGGCTCTTATCTTTTGCTAGCAACCATCCCCCTAGGCCTTTAGCCCCTTCTTCCCATGAAATGAGGTACATGCCCTTCATGGGTCACTAAAGTCAAAGGGCCTAGAGGAGGGAAATATGATGGGAATGTAATGAGCGAAAAGTGGTAAATATGGTCAGGAATGGTATGATAACCCCTCAAGGGATCCCCAGTCACAAACTTTCCCCAATGGTTGGCCACTTACAAGGAAATCTATGACACTCACCAAGATGAAACAGGTTCAAAAGCATGATGTCCAAGCAGGCGTTCTATAATCAAAAGCGGCTTAAATACAACATGTTTAAATGCCTCAAATATTAGGGTGATTACCTGCCCATGTGTCATCCAAAAACTAGCTGGTGTGGTGGATGCACTGACAATGGATCCAAAATGTGGTGATAGAGTGGGCTTCCATATGTACAAATGGACACTACTAGTCATGTGGTCTCTCGTCACTCCATATCTGCAACCTGAGGGCCTCGAGACATCATCTCCTTAGTTATCCCACAAAATGGGGATAATAGTAACAATTTGTCCAACATTACTAGCATTCTCAAGGTTGTATGATATCATGAACATTGTCCTTGGGAGTTTTACATTTCAAAATAGAGGTATAAAATATTCTACCTGTGGAAAGGATGGGCTTGAAGGAACATCAAATGACAAATTGATTCAAATGCTTCCTCTGCAGAATCTCCTACATCATTAATATAAATGATGACCATCTTTCTGGAGGTGAAACAAACAGGTTGTTAGCACCGAGTGAAGAACTAGTCTTGGGTTTTGTTTCAAATCCCACGGCATCCTTGGAAGTACTCCCCGTGTCTATGTTGTCTATGGCTGCACTTTGTTTTTTTTTAAATCTTATACAAAGTTGCCCAGGTCTCTTTTTGTTAGTATTATGTATCTGCATAGACACTTATCATAGACAGTAAGATTAAATTGATGAAGTATGCAAGGTTCTAGACAATTTACATAGGCAGTCCAAGGCACACTGTATTTATTAAACATTGTGTGCATTCATGGATTCACATAGGCTATGTTGGCTCTCTTTTTAAAGCTTAATGTAAAGAAACCACCAACCATAGTTGCCGTTAATTAGTGAACCATTGAGTTTGCTTTTAAGAACATTGTTGGCCTCTTCAGCCATAGCAGAAGTCTCCTCAACTCAAACAGTCTCAATTGGCATAATCCAAAATAGTAATACACGGGTAAGTTGTTTTCTTACATTTTAGTAGGATATCAATGATGTTAGATACCATACCTCAATTACCACTAAGATTTATAAGGAAGATTAAAAGAGGAGGCCAAAGCAACTCCATTAAGTGTGTGTTTTAGCTATTTATCTTTTAGATGATTGGTTCCTTGACTGCACCTATGTTATAAAAACTCAAGGATATACTGTATCTAACCTCTGAAGATGTCATAGCTTAAAGAGTATTTACAGAATTTTTGTATTTCTTCCTCCCTGGGTTACAGATGTGTAAACATAGCTTTCCAGCATAAGTTGAGTTGCTTTGAGAGAGGATGAGTTGATGCAAAGTCCAAAAACAATAAGAGCCTACATGAGACCCATCACTTTGGGAATTCTGCCCACTAGATTGCAAACCTGTATTGACTGGGCAGATATTTGTAAAATTATGATGTTAAGAGAGGTCTCTTCTATGAGCAGATTGTATGATAAAGCTTTTCAAAGCAGGATTACCAATCAGAGTGTTATGAATATCATAAAACACCTTTTTATTTCCTACCAAAAATATCAAAACAACTGAGAAAGGCCCTAAAGAATCCAAGCAACATGTGGTATGCTTTTTTCATCTCCACCTGTGATTGTGTTTTATTAAAAAATAACATCTATACACCTTGATAGAAGCATGCACAATATACAGGATCAAAGGGGATCCAGTGAGCATCAAAATATATTTATGATAAGTTGTACTCCATCTATGAACAATTGCATTTCCTCGCACCCCAAATCTCAGATTCTAGTTAAAAATTATAGTATACAAATGAAATGAAATGAATGTGGATCAATGAAGGTAACCACGTTATTGTGCATAGCAATATAGCGCCTATGAATCGTCAGAATTCCCCCCTTTCATGTTGTATTCTAAGGAAGATCAAGTGTAGACCATGCTCATGGATCAAGGCACATTTAAAGGCCATACAAAATAATGGATATCCATCTTATCGTTCCAACATCCAATGCAATATAGACTGCAGTAACTGTCAATTACTTGTATCTAATTTTATGTAATTGCTTCCCTCCCAATTAACTTTCAGAGCTATTGAGAGTGGCATGTGCATGGCAGTGTGAATCTTTCTATTGCGTCATCTAAAATGGTAAAGTTGTATTGGGAGTTCTCAAGACTTTTTGGCATAGACCCTCTATTTCCAAATAATAATTTAAATATTTTAAATTGATCAAATTGTAGGAACTAGGTAAAAAGTGCATATTTTTGGTTAATAGATTTCTTTTGACACACTCCGTCCCTCATAAAACCTTATTTTGTGAGCATTGAAATGGCCTTTAGTTTATTAATAGGATATGTTCTCCCTTTCATTGGCATCTATGATTGTTTATACTTTACTCGATCCTATGTGACTCACAAAAGCTTCTATCTGTCAAAAGAGATCAAGAAAAAACATAAACAGAGAGTTTGACAATTATCTCAAGCATATCGAACTTGTTCATCTTCAATTAAGCCACATGACTACTTTATAAAGTTCAAAGAGGGCTGGTATAATTCAGAGTTTAATACCTCTTAATGTCATGATTATGATTCTTTATGAAAACTATTGGGAAGGTGTCACAATGCTCTGGATGGATTGGAGTTGCTCTGTGAAAACAAAGGAGGCAGCACAAATGCCAAACTGTCTCAAGTTTACAGTAAGGGATCTGAAGATCAAAGAGAGAAAATTGTTGTCTGAGGTTATTTTATCGGGCCTCAGAAATTCTCCTCGTTCTAACAAAATAGCAGATGTTTTAAGAGTATCTGTCCCAAGGGGTGTCTTTGCTAACGATGAGATCTCTGCTGGCAGAATTGCGCAGTCTTCTTTTGTGATCCTTTACTACAAGGATGTACTAATTTTTCAAGTTCAATTAAGCTTGGCTTCTTGTTGAACTGAAAAAGGTGATTACATATTACCTGCGGTTATTAAGATTATTGGAGTCTTGGTTGTTGTCCTGGGTTATATCTTTTCAATCCTCTCCAATATTCTGCTAGATGTATTGTCCTTGGATGCATCCAACTGTTTACATCTTAACCTCTATTACTTCTGCTGCTCTGAATGGGTTCTGGTTCTATGATTTATATAAAAATGTACCTGTCCCCAAGGCTGCAGCAGCACGGATTTGTGGTACTCTGTTTGATTGGATAGAAAACTGGGAGATGATTTCTTGTTTTAAATATTTCGGTACAATGTTTTTTCTACATAGCTTTGAAAAGACATTCAAGATGTTGTTGACTGTCATTTGTGCTGTTAGAGAATTGACATCTTTACTGGCATGACAAAACCCATGGATGAGTCGCTTGTGGAACCTGAAGAGTTTATCTTGCCTCTTTAGGATTTCTATGTTGAAAAAACGGACGAATGTCCATGGATGAGCCACTTGTGGAACCTGAAGAGTTTATCTTGCCTCTTCAGGATGTTCATGGATGATCCACTTGTGGAGCCTGAAGAGTTTATCTTGCCGCTATAGGATATCTATGTTGAAAAAACAGGCGAATGCATGATTATGGTTTGGATTGTCATTTCTTCAAACATTGAATGGTGTTGGATATTTACCTCAAACTCTAATATGGCCATTGTTGATTCTATTCTCCCTTGGATTTTTTGTATGTTGCTATTCTCTGGAACTGGATATTCGAATTTCTTTATTTTAGTTGTTGTGATTTCGACTTTTCTATTGGTGCTTATATGTAATATCTACATCTATAAATTCCTGTTAATATTTTTGTCATTTACATGATAAAAACAAATTTTGGATTAATCAGTAATGATTGATATTTTTATGGATTGTTTTGCAGCAACAGAATTTATACCATGCAGTGAAAAGTTTGCCAAAGAAGAAGCGTCTTCTCATGACCAAGGTTTCGCTTCAGAGATTCAGAATTTGGTAAAAATTTGACATCACCATATGGTCACATCGTCATATTTGAAAAATTTTCCCTTTATGTTATAATATATTTTGTATCAAGATTATTAAATGGGTCGGAACGGGTTTTGGGGATCTTACTTGGTGTGTTTTGTATTTTGATAAAAGTTTTAGGAAGCTTGTGAGCATGTGGATTGATTATCTATATAAAAATATTATCTCAAGATTGTGAAGTTTGGAAATTTATTTTTCAATAATATGTGATGACAAATCACAAATCATTTATGTCGTGGAATTTTGATTTACATAACAAATTTTAAATTAATCAAAAATAAAAAGTAAACATAATTGTATCTTATCTTTATTTTAAATAGCAAGAAAAAAATAAAATGAATAAGTATCTTGTAAATTTCGATTTTAATTTTCTTAATATATTTTGATAATGATAAAAATTCAATATTGAAAACAAATATATATATATATATATATATATATATTCATTTTAGGTTAAATTTCAGTTTCAATATTCTTTTAATATTTTTGATAATAAGAAAAAATTAATATTGATATGTTGGACCATGACATTTCACGTGTAGAGTAAAGATCAATGTAGGGACTGAGCACGCCATTGCATACATTGTATACATGATACTAGAGAACATTCTATATCATCAAATTTATTTGATCACTTCTTATCAATTGCAATGAATGGATTCAATATTCACAATGTGCTCTTATTTACTGTGTTATCGCACAGTTTGTAGTTGAGATAAAAGACTATAAGGTAGAGGGCCAAACTGGCATAACAGGAACCTATCTCACCCAATGTCACCACGATGGGAAGACTCTTTCTATTTAGGGAGGCTAGGCCCAGGGGAGACGTCCCTAGTGACCTGGGGTTTTGAAAGGGCAAAGGATAATAGGACAAGAACAAGTTCCCCCTTTCACAGATCACCACCAATCAGATAATCTCGGCTAAACAGCCAATAATAGAGTATAACCAAAGAAAAGAAAAGCACCTGCTTGAGACAATATAACAAGGAAACTGATACGTGCAATCTTGGTTAGTACTTCATATAAATCAATGGCTATCTGATATTCAATATAAGCAACTTAAAGTAAATATTGACGAAGTCAATGTTTGCAAAATGGCAATGATAAATATATCACTTGTCAATAAATACTAGAACGATATAGCATTCAATGTAACAAATCAATACTCAATCCAATAAATGCTCTCAACTACCATTCAATTTCTTATAAAGTGAAACATTGTTGCATCAAGATGAAATAACCAAGGGTGACGTCAGCAATCCAGGGTTAGTAGGGTTAGCTAGAGCTTAGGGTTAGTATAGTTAGGGTTTCAAAAGGCTTAAAGAGTTTGTTTATGGCCAATTTCACTTCTGCGCAAGGGGTTTTAGAGATCAATGCCTTAAAAGGGGAAAATGGAGTCAGCTAAGTGAAGGATGCAGAAGCTGAAGGAAGTAAGGGGCAAAAACGACTAGCTCATAAGGTCAAGACAGGAGGGTTTAAGAGGGAGAGTGTTGCTAAGGCAAGGCTCTTTCATCAAACCCTAAAAGAAAACGACCCTAGGTGTAGATAACCTAGGCCTGGGACGTCCTCCTCCTCTTGAAGTCAAAATAGTACGGCTAACATAAAGGAAGAAGGAAAAAGGAGTGTAGCTATGGCTAGGCTCTCTCTTTCCTCTTCAATGGCTTAAAGCTTCTCTATCAAGGGACATGAGACAACGACCTACTTGTGTGTTTGTCCCCTAGGGTTTTGATTCAACAATATTTATAAATAAATGCAAGAAATTGAACTACAACCATTCAATCAAGAAGTTTTGTAGAAAATACTTACAAATCATCAGGAAATAATCATGCAAACCCTAGTTGTAAACCTTCCTTCAAGAGAAACACCATATAATGCCAAAAATCTCTTCCTTCAACTAATGTGCATCACTTAGTTCAGCAAAAACCCCAATAGGGCACTAAAAATCAAACCTCACTATGAGTGAGTGATAATTGATGATAAAAATGAGAGTCAAAACCCTCAATATATAGTGTATCAATGACCTAATTTTACCTATTAGGTCATAAAAAAGGCCGACAAGGCCATAATGTCAAAATAATATTGTTTTTACATTAAATGATAAGTAAAAGACCCTAATCAAATAAAAATGAGAGTAAAATCCCCTTCAAGGGAGGCACTATCCCTTTCTAGTGCAAATGAGACACCAAGGAGCAAAACGTTAGCCCCCTAGCGGCCTCTCCAACATGCCACTGCTGCCCAATCTGCCTCCAAAAGCGTCCATGAAGCTGGATGACGTCATGGTGAAGATGGAGACGTCCCAAGCCTTCCAAGGCTGGCGTTCCACTAAAAAGGGGTCATTCCCCCCAGGTTTAGTCCTGCCGAAGTGCCTCTGATGGAACGTCCTCTTCCTCTCTGGTGCAAAAGCCCTGATCCATCTCCATCCTGTCTCTACCCCCTGATGGGGTCTCAGCATCCATCTAGTGGGCTCTTCAGCCCCATGGAGGTCTGAACTGGTCATCTCCCCATGTGTACTGATCCAAGTGGTACCTATTCGTCGGACATGGTCCTACACATCAAAAGCTACGCCCTCCATGGGCTCATCAGTCACTGGGATCATAGCAATGTTAATCACATCTCATCATCAATATTATTAAACATATGCATACAAACCCTAATACATCAGTCAATAGCTCAAAGACATTACAAAAACCAACAATACAAGAGTGGAGAAAAAGACAAGACAACCTATTGGGCTAGTGTCCACAAGAAAAGGAAAGTTCCCAGCAAGATTTCATCCAAGCCATGTAAGTGAGGTGATGTGGCTAGGGGATGTCCAGACATGTGGGTGCAGTGAGGGCCAATGATGCATAATGTTATCTGTGGGTGCCTTTGTAGAAGGCGAGTTGTACCTGTCATGGATGCATTTTTTCCAAGCCCGTTCTTGCCTTTATTATTTTCTTGCTTTATTCTTTTATTTGTTTTTTCTTCTTCTTTTTCTTTTTATTCAAGGGATAACCAGAGGACACTGCCTTAGCATGGTGACCAAAGTTGTCAGTGTTACCCACAAGTACTTTCACAGAGATGAGAAGGTTGGCTCGTGATGAGACCCCCTTTCCCTTGGCCATGCAACCAAAGGTCACTACCCTGGCGTGGTAACCAGATGGTGGCAATGTCATACTGTTAGGTACCCATGAACCTAATAGGTTGGCTCGTGATGAGACCCCCTATCCTCTGACTAGGTCTTGTTTGTTGTTTTCCGAGTCCCCCTTGTTTCTTGCTGAGAAGCCTTTTATTGCCTTCTCGGGGATCCCTGGGCAAAGCATCTCGAGGTTTTATTTCTAGGCTTTTGTCTTTTACCAGCTGCTTTTACCTTCTGGGCCTTTAGCCCCTTCTTCCCACAAGATAAGGTGCAATCCTACAAACAGGTCAACCTAATACCCAGACAAGGGGAATGGGATAGATGAGCGGGTGATAAGATGAAACAGTGGTGCTATGATGGGAGCGGACGATGGCTTTTTAGAAATCCCCCTAGTGGCAAACCAAGACCTATGGGCACAGGCTTGCTACAACACCCAGTCAATTTCCCCAAGCATGGTCATGTAGGCTAATGTAAGATACAAGCAGTTGTTAGAGATAAAAGGAATCGGATGCATATATTTAAAGGTTTCAATGATCAAAAGTGACACATACCATGATACCTGGACCAATTACCTCATGGAGCAAGAACCTCTTCTGATACAAGACCAAGCCGATGGTGATGGATGCTGCTGCTGCTGACAAGACAAAGCTGATGGAAGAAGAAAAGGATGGGCCCTCCAGGGCCATGCTCAGGTCAATCCTGCTCTCAGTACTCCATGTCTAGGACCTGTGGACCTCGAGACATGATCTCATAGTTATCCCTAAAAAGCGGGAATAACATACTGTAACAAACAAAACTTACTTTTTTGGTAGTTTTATCAAATTCCATTTTTTGGGCAGATAATAGAGCACTTTAACAATTTTAATCAGAGATCTAGGTTTGTTTTTGACATCTATTTGTGTATATAATTTATTTATACATGTGTTTAACCTCCTAATAAGATAAATGTTTAAATTCAAACATACTTTCTTTTCAACCTCTACCCAAAAAGTTGGAGTTTATAAAGCTTTTCCCTCCATCCTTTGATTGTTAGCGTAATAATGGAGAATTCTAGAGATTCTAGAAATAATTATCATTAGGATTTGTTATGCATTGTTATAGTCTTGTTAAGATTGTTTTCCTTAATTATTTTTTAGATCTTGTTATCTAGGAATCTGTTCTAACTACTAAACTATGATGTATTCCTATATATGTCTTTGATGCTGGATCAATGAAGTGTGAAGTAAGTTTGGGCAGTCTCCAGTGTGAGTGGTGTCTCACTTGGGAGCTGCAACTTACATTTCCATAACTTTGTGTTCCAATATTATGTCTTGGTATGAGAGCGATTGAGTGAGATTGTTGAAGAGCTTTGGTGAGAAGTTGTTTTTAGTCGTCCGGTGAGACGTTTTTAGTTGTCTTTTGTTCAATGCAGCTTCCTAGTGCCATCAACTGCTGCGTGGAGATGTGCATAACCCTTGAGCATGGTGCCCTGCATTTGATCAAACCTGCTGCTTGGAACGTGAAGACCATTCGTTGAGAGTAGCCACCATTGTCTAGAGGAGTCGTGGGCATGCTGGTGAATGGCATGTGTAGGAGATTCGCTTTTGGGGTCGCTAAGTTTCTAGGTAGTTCGTGAACGATTTATTCGATTTGCATTTTATTTCCCTAATTCTTCGAGCGTACAAAGATAATTGTTATTTGGGAGAGTCGACTTTTTGCGCTGTGTGTGACCTGCAATTTATTGCCCTAATTGAGACACCGCGTGGAGGAGAAACGAGAGACTCCCCTGTGCTTTCCAATTTGCGTAGCAGCAATGAAATAAAATCTAACTCATAAAGGTTGTAAATGAGGCAGATGTGTACACACCAATTCGTGAAGGTTTCCAATTAAATATAACACTAATTTAGCCTAGATCGCTAACTGTTTTGTTGTTGACAGTTGTTATAAATGTTTGCTACAACCATCTAGCCACAACAAATTTTCTACATAATTGACTTTGAATGCTAGCTAAACACTTCAGAAGTTGCTTATGAAATTTGATTATCTTTTTTGTTTGTTTGTTGGTTTGTCCGTGACATGTGGGACTAACCTGTGGCTAAGAAACCGCGACTCAGGGGCATCTAAGCCATCAAAATCACCCGGGAATCGCACCCATCCTGAGCCACACCAACCCTTAACATGGCTGGATTTTTTGTCCCCGTAGGTTTCGAACCGGTGACTTTAACATCACGGAGTGCCTTAACAACACACTCTGTCACCGACTGTCCTACACCTCGGGGACTTATGAAATTTGATTATCATTATGCGCAGCAAATGCTATCTTTTCACCGTCTTTTCAAGCAATTTTGAAGAGCTTTTATTGCAATTGTTACAATTTATTAATTGTTGTTGTAAACTTATTGCAGATGGCTCCAGAGATTATATAGACTCAGAAGGAGTCAAGCTTTAGAGGGAGCATGCATATTCAGAGTGAGCCTGATATCAGAGAGAGTTAGTGGCTTAGAGACTTTCATTCAGAAAGTATTCCTCCTCATATTCAGATGGGAGAGAAAGACGTCTTTCAGGACTGATAGATAGGTGCCATGAGTTGAAAATGATAGATCGAAGCCTCAGAGGCTTTGAGGAGATATAAAACCTCCTTGGAAGATTCCCTTGTTTCAGTGACAGAGGAGGAAGCGAGTTAGAAGGATTGGGATATGGATTTTTCCTTGGTTCCGAGACCAGAAAGGAAGTGAGTGGTGACTTCCAAGTTAATCTACAAGATCAAGCATGCTGCAGATGGCAGCATAGAGATGTAGAAAGTTTGATTTGTGGCTAGAGGATTCTACCAACAAGAGGGAGAATATTATGAAGAGACATTTGCTCCAGTAACCAGAAGAAGTGTACATAGAGCATCCACAAGATACATGAGAAGGAGTCTCATGTCTACAGATTGAAGAAGGATTTGTATAGGCTTAAGTAGGCACCCACAGTAGAATATGCCAAACAATTATTTTGATGATCTTTGGAATGGTTTCCCCTTGATATTGGATGACCTGTTTCTTACAAGGGATGAGAAGCTCACATATGGGTGCAAGACGAAACTCACTTAAGAGTTTGAAATGAAGGATACAAATTTGATGGGATTAGATGTGTGACAGAGATGAGATTTTCGTTAGCCAAGGAAAATATATTGTTGAGATCCTGTAGATATTTGGGATGATGAAATGCAATTCCATGGCCATACCTATGATGATAAATCTGAAGCTGTTGAGTGATTCATCTTTAGATTTGGTGGATCCCATGATGTATAAACAACTGATTGGATCCTTGATGTACCTGGTTAACACGAGGCTGGACATATGCTTTGCAGTAAACAACTTGAGTCAGTACATGGTTGAACCTAGACATGTACATTGGAAGGAAGCAAAACATATGTTGAGGTACCTACATGGTGTCTAATTTTCATCTTAAGCAGTTAATTTGATTAGTGTTCTTTTACTCTTAACAATGTGCACAATAACTGCATATAAAGAATCACTGAAAGAATAACATCCACAACATACACAATATTTACCCTGGGAAAACCATCTAGAGGAAAAACCCATCAAACTTACTCAATATAGATTCAAAAACCAAGAACAATGCATCTCTCCAAGAGAGAACTAACAAAGCAAAATATCCTTCTCATACGCTTGACTAGAGAAGAGTGGTGAACCACATAACCAAGATATACCCAAGAGATAAACAAAGATCTTCCACAACATCACCTTCTAGCTGCAGTAGCATCTCCCTCTAAGACTTGCACACTTCTCTTATTGACTTGAGAGCTTCTGTGTGTGTGTGTGTTCAAATGAGACACTAGCCTCCCTTATAAATAGTGGTTTGGCCAGCCTAAAATTAGGTTTGGGTCGATGTGTCACTTTATCCTTTTATTTTACATTTTACTTGTCAAGGCACAATAGGGTCGTCTTAACAAATATAATATAATAATATTATTTGGGGTTTTGTCTTGGTCAAATACAATAAGAATATCCTCTGAAGCTACTCAAACTCCAACACTCCTTAGCAAGAAAGGTATTCTTCTTGTCATGGTCATCATCATTGCTTATGCGCTTCTGCACACCTGGTCATTGTCTTGTTTGTCAATCACAAATCTATATGTCATAGGAATTTATGCACTTTCACTGGAGTAGCATACCATCCTTCGTTGGAGTAGCATACCAACCTGCGTTGGGGTAATATACCAGCCTTTGTTGGAGTAGCATACCAACCTGCACTGGGGTAACATACCAACCTGCCTTGGAGTACTAACCTATGCTGGGATAACATGCCAGTCTACATTGGAGTACCAACCAGCACTAGGGTAGCATACCATCCTGCATTGGAGTACCAACCTGCATTGGGGTAGCATACCATCCTGCGTTGGGGTAGCATACCAGCCTGCGTTGGAGTACCAACATGCACTAGAGTAGCATACTAGCTTGCGTTGGAGCACCAACCTGCGCTAGGGTAGCATACCAGCCTGCATTGGAGTACCAACCTGCGCTGGGGTAGCATACCAACCCACGTTGGAGTGCCAACCTATGTTGGACTAGCTCCCACTACTGGGGATCTCATCACTTCCCTCTACTGGGATCACTTCCCACTACTGGGTAACACATCACTTCTCGCTACTAGGAAAACATCACTTCCCTCTCATGGGGAACACATCACTTCCTGCTACTGGGGAACACATCACTCCTTCTTACGAGGGAAAATACTTCTGGACCACACCAAGCGTGTCTCTGAAAATTTATCACAAAAGATGCAGGTCGCCTCCAACTCGAGATCAAACAATCCTGTGATCAGCTTCCGAAGACACACTGCTTCACAACAAGTTGAGCACGTTGCTACATAATCTGCCTCTGTATAACTGAGCACCACACAAGTCTTCTTCTTACTGATCCACGAGATCACAACTGATCCCAAACTAAAGCAACATCTGAATGTACTCTTCTGATCTGTGACACTGCCTTCCCAATCTGAATCAATGTAGCCCTGCAATCTTATCTCACGATCCGAGATATATCTTGTACCCTTTATCACATGTTTTGTCGCAATCAGGTGAACATGTTTAGGCTCAACTATATACTGGCTCATTGTGTTCATCGTAAAACATATGTATAGTCTTGTGTTCATCAAGTACATCAATGAACCAATCATCTTCATGTATATGGTGGCATCCATTGTTTCTGAAGTTATATCACACAACAACTTCAAGTTATCCACCATCGGAGTAGATATGGCCTTACAATCCAACATCTTGAACCTCTTCAAGATCTCCACTACATATTTTCCTTGGTTAAGGAAAGTCCCATCCGGTCTCTTCCATATCTCTAGACCTAAGAAGTAATTAATCATGCCTAGGTCCTTCATCTCGAACTTTGCAACAAATTTCCTTTCTATCTAGTATATCATGTCTTGGGTGCCTGCTTAGGCCTGTACAAATCCTTCTTCAAACTAAGACATGAGACTCCTTCTCATGTATCTTGTGTCTGCTCTATATACATCTTTTATGATTATTGGAGCAAGTATCTCGTCATAATACTCTCCCTCTTGCTGGGAGAAACTTCTAGACATAATTCAATCTTTGTACATATTTATACTATTATCTACAACATGCTTGATCTGGTAGATCAATCCTGGAAGTCACCACTGACTTCCCTTCTGGTCTCAAGGAAAAATCCATATCCCAATCCTTCTGACTGGCTTCCTCCTCTGTTACTAAAACTTCCCAGGAGCTTTCACATCTCCTAGAAGTCTCTGAAGCTATGATCTAGTCTTCTCAACTCATGGCATCTATCTGTCAGTGCTGGAAGATGTCTCTTTCTCCCATCTGATTCTCTCTGATATCGGGCTCACTTTGAGTCTCCATGCTTCCTCTGAAGCTTGACTCCCTCTGATTCTACATAATCTTTGGAGCCATCTGCTCCCTCTGTATATGTTGATTTCTTCTAAATTCTCCTATAAATTGTTCTAGGGAGGCTGCTCCTCCCTTTGAACTCTAACTTCTTATGAGAGGGTACTTGGCAGGGCCGCATGCCTCACCACTGGTGGATCCATTTTCTCCTCATGATATGGCTCATCAATGCCATATATCTTTGCATCCTGCAAAGTGACACGAGACCACACTGGTCTCTTTTTGGTTACTACAATGATTTTGGGTAGGCCCTTCTGGCTCTATTGACTCTTCTTCTTCTTTGGTACATGGATGTGTACGATCGTGTATACAACTTCTTATCTGGATAGTCTGCTCCATGTCTCAAACTAAAGACCATCTAATATGTTTCCTCCTTCAACCGTCACTATATCTTCATTTAGGATTATCACATGTGACCTACCCAAAACAAGAACAACAGGGGAGAAACAATAAACAAGAATAATATTCTTTATAATAATAATAAAAACAATAGCGAGAACAATCATAACAGAAGATCCTTCAGAGCTATCACTTGTGACCTACATAAGAGACAAAAATAAGAAATACAATAATAAGAAATGAGAACAACACTCTTCTAGTGTTGTGATCAATCATTCCTCCATGGTAACCTATAAACAAAACAAGAAGTTTCTCCTAGAGGAGGTGTTAATTATATATAGTAAATAATTACAATAAGCATTTATATCAATAGTGCTCACATGCTACCAAGTATTCATTGTTTCTAACAATAATAGAACTTTTCAAAGATTTATATCACAACTATAGTGTTTACTTGTAGTGTAGTAGTTATCAAACTTGATATGTGCAAATTTGAATCTTATCAATTTAATCAATCAGACCTGGAACTTGGAGTCTTGTCCTCAAGAATGAGTGTTGTTTCTTTTCTTCTGAGTCTCCTTCACTCAACATGACAAGTATTCTCTTCAAATTGTACCTTGTACTAAGACAATGTGCTTTCTGAGTCTTATTCTTGTGCTTTTCGTTGGCCCCATCTTCATCAAGCTTTGGGATTTCTTATTTTATAAAATCTTCTAGATCATTCTCTTCTAGAATGAGAATTACTCTATACTTCCATGCTCGGAAATTGTCAGAGCCTTCAAGCCTCTCATCAAGCTTGGTACTAGGTGTTATCCTGTGCTTGAACAATACAATAAGGAGATAAAACTTTTCAAAGAAAGATTTTGTTCTTACCAGAGTGTGTTATTCCAATATGACCAGTTCCAACTTCAATTCTGCAGCTTCCAAGACTAGGGTTAATGAGGAAACCCTAATTTTTCAAAATTTGAATTTTGGAATTTTGCTCTAAGGGATATGTGTGCCCTCTTAAGGTGAGTTCCCTAGTTGTCTCACTTAGCCCAACGTCCTTCAAAAATGTGGATGACGTCACCTTCTAGGGTTTATGCAGTTGCAGCAGCTGCAACAGTTGCATCAGTTGCAACACCAGTTGCGGTCTACAAAACTTCGACAAACTGAGGATCTAACCATAGGGAGAGGGAGAGGTGCACTAGGGATAGGGGAGTCCTCCTATGCTCTTAGCTTCTCCAATGAGTTCTTATGTGCTATGAAAATTCCTTCTTTCAAGCCCACTCTGATACCATGTTGAATTTTCGTCTTAAGCAGTTAATTTGATTAGTGTTCTTTTACTCTTAGCAATGTGTACAATAACTGCATATAAAGAATCATTGAAAGAATAACATCCATAGCATACGCAATATTTACCCTGGGAAAACCCTCTAGGGGAAAAACCTAGCAAACTTCCTCAATATAGATTCAACTACCAAGAACAACGCCTCTCTCCAAGAGAGAACTAACAAATCAGAAGATACTTCTCATACCCTTGACTAGAGAAGAGTAGTGCACCACATAACCAAGATATACCCAAGAGATAAACCAAGATCTTCCACAATGTCACCTTCTAGTTGTAGTAGCATCTCCCTCCAAGACTTGTTCAATTCTCTTCTTGACTTGAGAGCTTGTGTGTGTGTGTGTTCAAATGAGATGCTAGCATCCCTTATAAATAATGGTTTGGCCAGCCTAAAATTAGGTCTGGGCCAACTTGTCACTTTATCCTTTTATTTTACATTTTACTTGTCAAGGCAAAATAGGGCCGACTTTTACAAAGGAATAATAGGGATGTCTTAACAAATATAATATAATAATATTCTTTAGGGTTTTGTTTTGGTCAAATACAATAAGAATATCTTGTGAAGCTGCTCAAACTCCAACATGTGGTATAATTGGATATGGATTGAGATATGTCTCAGATGGAGATGTGAAGCTACAGGGATATATAGACTCTAACTGGGTAGGGAGTGCAATGGATCAGGAGAGTACTTTCGGATGTTGCTTCAATCTGGGATAAGGTATGATATCATGGTTAAGTAGGAAGAAGACATAAGTGGCACTCAGTACAACATAGATAGAGTATATCACAACTAGTATGGCAAGTCGTGAAGTAGTGTGGCTCTGGAAGTTGCTTGCAGGGATATTTGATCTAGAATTGGATTTGTTGACCGCCTATTCAACTAGGGGGTCAACTCCATGTACCATGAAAATATGCATCAACAGATGCAAATAAGTCGAAGGCCTTTTGGTTCTACAGGGCAATTTTTGCTCCAACGCACAGTTTTGTAAGTGGGATTTCCGCACCCCTGCGTGGGTTATAATGTAATAGGTCTACATGGATCATAGTTAGGTCAGTTTCCTTAGGGTTTCTTCATTAGGAGAGTTCCTTTCACTGAGTGTTTTTTATCCTCGAGAGGTTAATTTGGCCTAACCAGCCGGGTTAATCTCCCTTGAGTTTTTCACTCTCACTAACAATGAATCCTCCAAAGTGGTGAAAGGCGTTCTAATGAAGTCATTCTTAGGTAGCTAGTGTTTAGGAACGATGTAAATGACCATGTAAGACAACATGCCAAGTTTCGTAATTTTTAGTTGAGTCTAAGTAGGTTTTTTTAATTAATATCTTTTCCTAAGGTTGGGAATTAAATTAATTAATTAATTCTAATAATTAATGTAAAACTTAGGTCCATGGGTTTTTGATTGGGGTATTTGTACTCAAAAGAAAGGTAATGAGACGCCCTACACCCTTGGACCAAGTTTCAACTCAGTCGGACAAGTTTTGTTAGGGTTTTGTCCACTTAGGAGTCTTAGTCAGTTAACAACAATTTTAATTGCTAACCCAGACATGGGAAAATGTCAAAATTTTGTAATAATTAGTCAAATAAGGTGAAGTAAAGTGATAATTAATGAGAGGGACCGCACATAACCCTTTATAACCATTTCCTAACCTTACCTACCCTTTTTACCCACTCTTTAATATTTCCTACCTTGGAATTTGTGCCCCCTTTGAGGGAATGCGTCCCCACTCCATGCTTTAAGTTGGTAATTCATTTAATAGTTAGTTATGGGCCCCTCCTCATGAGGTGCTCCCTTCCCATGCTTCCACATCACAATAAGAGTGTGTGTAACACACTCCACACACACTCCTCCTTAACTCACGCTTTCCCCTCTTGAACTCACGCTTTCCTTCTTGCATAAAGTGGAAACCTCAAGCATGAAGATGGAAACATCTCATTAAAGGATAGAATGAAAGCGTGGGCCTCTCCTTCAACCAATGCGCTTCCTCTATGAGTCCACTTCACCCATCCAACTCACTCTCTTTCCTTTCTCACTCAACCTAAAATTCAGGTCCTATCAGCTTGCCTTCTTGTTCTGTCTTTGACCAAAGAAAGGCTCTAAGTTTCAACTGTCAGGTAATGTATTTTTTGTTGTTTTATAACAACAAATAGTCCAAAATTTTCTTGCTGATTTGTTACGGTTATGTTCTCAATTTTGGGTGCTCTATCATGTCGTTTTTGTCACCATAAATTAGTACATGCATCTCAAAATAAACATAACACACCTAAACATCGTTTACTGCTGAAAATGAAACAGATCTAAGAGACTAATACATGCATTTGTAGACACGGGTATTTTTGGTCAACATGGCCCTGGATAAAACCCCCCCAGGGAAAACCAGTTTGGAATATGTATGTATATATGAGGAAAGCAAAAGGTGGAATAAAGTAAGTACAATATATGAAAAAACTTGATACAATAGAAACTCCAACTAAGCTGATATACAAGATCAAAATCACCAGATGCGCCCCAGAATGGTGCGCCCCTCATACAAACTGCCAGAACCACTGAATCTGCTCCAACTGCCAACTGTGAGATCATATCTAGGAACCCCTCCACAACAATGAAGCTCTGCTAAATGGCTATCCTCTGCAACTAATCTCACTGCAATCTGATGGCTAGAAGTCTCTCTACAGCTGATGCGCCCCAATCTGGCAATGCACCCTCCTCAGAAGTAGAACCTCTCCAGTAAATAAATCGTGGCATATGATGCAAGCCTCCCTCCATGAAATAAAGTGCCCTAACTCAAGTCTCCTCACAAAACTGACCTCATCTCCATCCTCCAAGAGCTCCTCTCTCAACAAGCAAATGAACAAGTGAAGAATGCGCCCTCCTTCACCCTTTGCGCCCCACTTCGACATCCATTAGGAAACCTAAAATATGAAGGGTTGAGATCATCTCATCTCCCATCTAATCGATGGTTGAGATCTCCCCATTCATATTTAAGTCACAAACCCACTTTGGGTTAAGTTTCCTAAGTCAACTTTATGTATCCAATTCACCCCTTTGTGAATTAATAGTCACTTTAGGCCAAAATGACTAAATTCCACTTTAGACAAAGTCAAAGTGAAATTAGACAAAAGTACAAGGTACAAAGTGTAATGTCCTTCCCTCATGTGCTAAGGAGGTCATAAGCACATGGGGAACACCTCCCAAGGTACAAAACTCAACAGAAACCTCAAGCATGAAGATTGAAACATCTCATTAAAGGATAGAATGAAAGTGTGGGCCTCTCCTTCAACCAATGCGCCTCCTCTATGAGGCCACTTCACCCATCCAACTCACTATCTTTCCTTTCTCACTCAACCTAAAATCTCATGCCCCCATTGGTTGATTTTTCTCTTGAGTTGTCTTTCCCCTTAGATGTTTGACACTTGTTGAAGATCCAAGAGGGGTCTCCTTAGCCTCTCATGCTATTTAAGAGACCTCTCACTCCCTCATTATTCACCATTCTTCATAGTATTGTTATGCTACCAAATTCTCTCCTCTCTCTCATTCTCTCTCATTATTGTCATCTTGGTTCACTAGTTTTGGTTCTTGAAGAGCTTGGAACAACATTGTTGCTACAACCTCTTCCCATTTGATAATAAAAGAAATTGCTTTGGAGGACTCGGGGATTTCAAGATTTTTCCGGATGATCCATGTATTCATGAGGTGATACTACTCTTGTTTTGATATTATTGTGTTATTGAATAGATTGTTGGGTAAATTAGTTTACTTGGCTAGGCTTAGTAATTGTATAATTGCTAGCTTATATGTTTTTTTGAATTCACTAATGATGGAAACTATGTTGTGTTGTTAGTGCATGCAATCATTATCTATTTCATTTCACAGTTTATTGGAAGTTTTGCAGATCATCTCGAAGGGGTTGTTGGGATAAGTTCAAGGACGAATTTACCCTCATCTTCACTTAAACTTCACAAGCATTTCCTGTCCTTTTTCCTCATTCTTTCATATTCAGTTTTTGGCATCTAACTTGCTTAGATAGGTCAATTTAATCAATATAAAATTTTGGTTTTTGCATGTTAGAAGTTTTTGTTGAAAAACAAAAATTTCATAATCTTTTTGAGTGTGTTGCAGCTCTAATCAGCAAACAATAGCTTGTTGGTTTTTGTAGGTTCTCACCAGGCTAAGGGTACATGCTGCCCAATTTCACGCACAACACACCCTCAAGTAACTCCTTTCGAAGTGGTAACAATTTCTCTTTTTTCTCCTTTCTCCAAATCATTGTACGCAAGCCCAAAGGAGTGTACCCAAGTGGCTTGCATCCCTTTCCTTTCAATCTTTACTTTGCAAGTTAGTTAGATTTCCTTTCTGTCTTTCCTTGCTTAGTTTAGCTAACTAGTTGTGATATCTACATGCATGCTTAAAATTAAAATTATCTAGAGTAAATCATACACACATGCATGCACATATTGGTTACATAATCTCTTAAGTAATCATCTTTTACTTTTCTGCAAGTTTTTCCCATTGCTTTATGTTTCACATGCAAAAAATCTCACTAAAGCAATTAACTTGCAATCTAGTCATTTAAAGGCTTCAACCTTCACAACTTTCAGTTTCACAAGCATTTTCAGTTATTGACATTTACATGCAACAACTTCATAACTTAAGGACTTGATTTGCAATTTCACTGTTTAAGAGTTCACACTCATATCTTTCAATTTCAGTACTTTGGAAACTTTTTTGAGCAAGCTACAAGCACTCAAACACACTTCAACACTTAGCTCATAGGTTTAATAATAAATTTATTAGACTTAATAGGACACCATTACCAACCATCTTCGCCATTTAAAACGGGGTCGGAGGAAGGCAACGAAAGGTGCTAGGCCGTGGACGGTCTCACTGCACACGGCATCCTTTTCAAGAGTACTATGATTTTAGGGTTGACCTGTGAAGCTAGGGTGGGCCTCGTTGCCTAACTTCTTGAGCACCCAACAATCACTTGGTAACTGGGGGAGGAAAGTTTTGGGTTGACACTTAGATAGGTTTAAAATTAATCTCACTTAATCACTTAACTTAATCTTCGGTCTACAACATTGGCAGTTTAATTTCACACTTGCAAGCACACTGATCTCATTGTCTTTCTATATACATGCAAGTTATCTTATATGTTGTAGAGTAATTAACTAAGCGGTTACATCTATTATCTAGGGCACTTTACATTTTCAAGCATTTCATCTATCTTGTATTCCTGTATTTGTGGTGTGATCCTTCAAGAAGTGTGCATCCACGTGGAGGAATTCTCTTGACTGGGTCTTCAGTGCTTTGCGTCTTTATTCCATTGATAAGAAGTCCAATAGAATTCTATCTATTGTGAGCATGCTTGGCTTGATGTGTTGATGGTGTTTTCATCTTGAATATTCTCTTTCCCTGCACATTTCAAGCACTTGTTAGTATATTGTATACCTTGTATCTAGTCTAGTGTATCTTTGTATATCTGATATATTCTTTTGTATCTAGCTTCATTTATCTTGTTGTAACATCTATAACTTGTAATTATCTTGCAACGAACATCCCCTTAACTTAGTTGACCCCTTGCCCAATCTTAGGCACTAATCTTAGTTGTCCTAGGAAAAGGCCTAATTGTCATACATAACTGTTGCATATTGCATTGTTGCTTAACATCATAGGCTAGATTCCCCCCGACCTTTTAACTTATTAAAACCAACTCCTAGAACATTTAATTCTAAATCTCATCTAGTAACTAGGGTCTACCCCCCTTGGCTTCCCTAGGAGTTAGCCTAGACGGAAGAGGTTCAAGTCAAAGTGACAGCGTGGAATTTGAACCTAGGCATTGTGCCTCCGAGGACATACTAAGTGAGCAGGACATAGCTCACATTGGCAAGTGTGTATACGGACGACAACATGAGCCAACTTTGATACATTGTGACAATCAAAGTTGCGTAAGGTTTACAGAGAACCTTGTATTTTCATGAAAAGTAAAAACACATAGAGATAAAATATCATCACATCCAAGACATGGTGCGGAGAGGAGCTATAGAGCTCCGGTACATATCCATGGATGAGAAGATAGTGGACATTCTCACCAAGCCTCTATCTAAAGTGAAGTATGAGTAATTTATAGACAAGCTTGGCGTGATGTAGAATTTCCAACCTCATTGAGAGGGAGGTGTGTTGTTTCTCCTCCTACCAGCTAACCCCTCTAGCCAAGGGTTCCCTAGATCAGTCATGTGAGATGAATGAGGGGGTAATGCACTGTCAGACCTAATGAAAGAAGAAACGTCACATGCATAGTCTTGAGGACTATGGGAGTAGCTTCATGCTACTGGATGAGACTATAACTATGTTGATGGCATGGTAGTAGTTATCTGCTACTAGTTCATTGCTACATAGTTATAGAGACATCGACTATGACTATGGTTGATGGCATGGTAGTGTATCTTTGTATATCTGATATATTCTTTTGTATCTAGCTTCATTTATCTTGTTGTAACATCTATAACTTGTAATTATCTTGCAACGAACATCCCCTTAACTTAGTTGACCCCTTGCCCAATCTTAGGCACTAGTCATAGTTGTCCTAGGAAAAGGCCTGATTGTCATACATAACTGTTGCATATTGCATTATTGCTTAACATCATAGGCTAGATTCTCCTTGACCTTTTAACTTATTATAACCAACTCCTAGAATATTTAATTCTAAATCTCATCTAGTAACTAGGGTCTACCCCCCTTGGCTTCCCTAGGAGTTAGCCTAGACGGAAGAGGTTCAAGTCAAAGTGACAACGTGGAATTTGAACCTAGGCATTGTGCCTCCGAGGACATACTAAGTGAGCAGGACATAGCTCACATTGGCAAGTGTGTATACGGACGACAACAAGAGCCAACTTTGATACATTGTGATAATCAAAGTTGCGTAAGGTTTACAAAGAACCTTGTATTTTCATGAAAAGTAAAAACACATAGAGATAAAATATCATCACATCCAAGACATGGTGCGGAGAGGAGATATAGACCTCCGGTACATATCCATGGATGAGCAGATAGCGGACATTCTCACCAAGCTTCTGTCTAGAGTGAAGTATGAGTAATTCATAGACAATCTTGGCATGATGTAGAATTTCCACCCTCATTGAGAGGGAGGTGTGTTGTTTCTCCTCCTACCGGCTAACCCCTCTGGCCAAGGGTTCCCTAGATCAGTCATGTGAGATGAATGAGGGGGTAATGCACTGTTGGACCTAATGAAAGAAGAAACGTCACACACATAGTCTTGAGGACTATGGGAGTAGCTTCATGCTACTGGATGAGAATATAACTATGGTTGATGGCATGGTAGTAGTTATCTGCTACTAGTTCATTGCTACATAGTTATAGAGACATCGACTATGACTATGGTTGATGGCATGGTAGTAGTTGTATGCTACTAGTTGATTGTTGCATAGTTATAGACTATGACTATGGCTGATGGAATGGTACTAGATGATTGTTGCATAGTCACAGGGATTGCAGACTATGATTATGGTTGATGGCATGGTAGTAGTTGTGTGCTACTAGTTGATTGATGCATAATCATAGAGACTATTGGACTGCATGGTGGTATCTTATGTAGCTACCAAGTGATTGCAAGATAAAGACCTTGTGTCTCTAGACAATAGATGTGTGCTGCTACGGTGGATGTGTTCCACTGGCAGTGGTTGTGTACCACTGGACAATAGTTATGTACTACTATGGTTTGGCAGTAGATTGGATGACATTGTATTAGTTGTGCTCTACTAGTTGATTTCCATGTAGAATACCAGACCACTTGGAAGTAGTTTTGTGCTATTGTTTGATCGCAACACAGTCATGAGGACTATAGCAGTAGTTGTGAACTACTGGACTATGAGAGTAGTTGTGTACTACTAGACAATATGGGTAGTTGTATGCTACTAGATGATTGCAACATAGTCTTGGAGACCGTGATGGACGATTTGAGATACCGATGGCATGGTAGTAGTTGTGTTATACTAGTTGATTGTAGAGTAGTCAGTGGACTAATGGATGAAGACATCGTGGAAAGATACCTCCCTAACTAAGAGGGATTGTTGATGTTTTGATAGTTGCGGGAGGTATTTTCCTCCTAGACAACTTTTCTTAGAGAAGAAAAAGATTGCAAGAAGTCGAAGGAAGACCATTGAACAATTGAATAACCCATGGAAAAGAATAAAGTGAACAGAATCCCACATAAGAGAAGTTGGCCCATAGGAAATAATAATAAAGTGGAAATATAATTTCCAGGAAGAGAAGTCGGACCACATAAATAATAAAGATCCGGAATAAGAATTTGGCCCCAGACATGCGCCCAGATTAGTATAAATACAAGTCAGGGTTAGTTCATTTGTACTCCCACACAATTCTTCTTCTGCAGTGCACACTAGGTAGTTGCATCTACAACTGCAGTTGCAGTTTTTCTATTTCTGGTTATCTTGGAGAGTGTGCCCCACTTGGGGAAGGTTATTCTTGGTGGTTTTGGTGATCTCTCTTGTGCGCTACCTTTGGAAGATTTGCACTAAGGTTGTGTGGTGCTTCCTAGTTGATTCATTCCAGTTACAGTTGCAGTTGCCGTAGCAGTTGCAGTTACCATTTGTTCCAATTATGTGGTGCGCTAGTGATTCACCTATCTTGCACAAGTTTTGTGGTGATGCAGTTGTCTACCCTCACTAGGATTTGACAAGAAGAAGAGGTAAGTATTCATTTCTTCATTGATGGTTTGCTCTTATGATTAGAGCATGTTCATGGTTGTATTGTAATATTCTCTCTAAGAAAATTTGGTTGGGTTTCTCCTAGGATAAATCTTTGTGTCCTCTTGTGCTTATTTATCTGTTGCTTATATATTTCAATATATGATTATTAAATGTTAAAAGAATAAAAAAATTCTATAGTAAATATAATGTTAATGAAACTAATGAAAATATAACATAATTAAGACTCTCTTAATCCAAGACAAAAAGAAACAAATTGTTTTTTACTTACCCCCTAGGTCTACTCTATATTTCAACAATCAGAATGAGAGGAGAAGGATAGATGACTTACCTCTTTTCTATTGGTTTTCCTCACTGTTCGAGCCCTTGATCTTGATGTCCAAGATCTTGGTGCAAGAGAAGTCCTTCAAAGAACAAAGAAATACCTCATTCTTCTATGATATATTGTCAAGAAGAATAGATCTATCTATATCAAATTAGACAAAAATAGACATGCATATAGTGAACAATATAAACATGAGGGGAATAGGAAAACTTATAATATGGAAAGAAGTAAATAATGAAGAATTTACGACCTTAATGTAGATGTTGCAGTAGCTCCTCCAAGCTCTCCTTTCCATCCCCTTGCACGTCACAAGCTCAGAAGTATGATATCTTGAAGTTCTTTCTCCCCCTTTACCCAAGAATGGCCTTCATTGTATAGGAATTCAGGAAACATAACCATAGGATAATTTTGAGGGGAGGATGAGATTAAGTGAGGATTTAGTTGAACAAACAAGATTGACCTTACTTTGGATAGAGGGTAGCTCGAATCAACCTCTAACCAATTCAAATATCACAGAAACCACCTCTCAAAATAAGGCATAATAGTTGTAACTACTCCATTTCCACCCTTGAACTGAGCACAGGGAGAGATTATCGCTCTCTTATAACTGGAAAAGGGGCGATGATCAAGGTTTATCCCCCTCTCCATATGGTTAGGGAGGTGATGATCCTAAAAAAAGGCCAAAAACTCAAGATGAAAGTTAGTATTTCGACCTCCAAGTGATAGGTTTCCCCTCCAACATGTCTAGGGATTATGACAAACACATCCACATGGTGACGAAATTGCGACAATTAGTAAAGTGTGACACTTAAGTGTGACACTTGGTAGTGCGACAAATAGGTGTGTAACACAATGAGCTCCAATATTTAAAGTCTTTGGGTCTTCTTGAGTCCTAATGTTCACATAGATAACACTTCCTATCTTTCTTTTTTATTCCTCCTCTTTTTTTTGTTTTTTTTCCCATCACTAGATGAGAATGAGATTTCCAAAGGAGTCAATCCCTTTGGAAATTTATTCTTCTAGAAATATAATCTCTTTCTTCTTTAAAGGCTCATTCTGTAAAAAGGCACATATACTTTCATCATCAGTAAAAACTTTCCAATATTCAACATTATCAGAAAAATGAGGATTGTTACCCCCAACATAGGGGAAACTAAGGAGATTATGTCTCGAGGGCCACATGTTGTAGACATAGAGTGTCGAGAGCCAAATGGAAAAAGCATAAGCCCCGAGGGCCCTTCTTTTCATTGATGCATTCTACACATCACCAACAGTAGTAGCACCCACCACATTGGCCTGGTCCCAGAGGGCAATGGGTCTTGCTCCATGAGGTAATCAGTCTAGGTATCATGGTAAGTGTCATTCTAATATTTGAAGCATTTAAACATGTTGCAAATGATCTTTCTTGGTTACATAACATTTGCTTGGAATTTATACTCTTTGCCTTATTTAACCCTAATGCGTGTCATTTTTTCCTAGTAAGTTGGTCACCCTTGGGAATAGGGTGCTACTGGGGGGTTCCTTGAAGAGTCATCATCCATTTATGATCATACTTATCACCTTCCATACTTCTTTCCTTCTGTCTTCTCATATTTTTGGATTTTTGGGTGTACTGACCCGAGAAGGGATTGTACGTCATTTCATGGGAAGAAGGGGCTAAAGGCCTAGAGGGGAATGTAGCTGGAAAAAGATAAAATTTGAATCATGAGCCTTCCATATGTTCACCCAAAGAGGTATTGAGGACAATGAAATGTATCTCCTAAAAATCAAAGACCTTCAAAATCAAACACAAAAATATAAATGCCCCACTTGTTGAGGGATCTACACAAGTGCATTACAAGCTAGACTATACCCCTATGGCACTCTGTGTACCTCTCCCTTCAAGTGACTCTATGGTACTTCCCTCCAAGATAAGTGATTAACCCATAGAGAGTACCCAGTGTCTAGACCTTAATTAATTAATGGCAATAAATGGGCTATAAAAAAAGATGCAATGAAAATAAAGGTGCAACACACCCTCTACAAAGGAACCCATAAATGAGACAATACAAACTCTTGTATGTCATGAACCCCATGCCCAGAAGTTTACCCTGCTCCACTTCACTCTCACACATGGCTTAGATAGGTTTATCTCGGGAAACACCCTAGACCTAGGGAATTATTGACCCAATAGGATGCCTTGACACCCCTCCCACACCTAAATTTGACAAATTGTATAATGTCTTTGAGAATTTGTTTAGTTTCAAAAGAAGGGTTTGATGCACATGTTTGGGTGGTTTGATTATTAGATGTGGCCTTACTTGGAATGATATTGTGACTCATGGACCCTTGGAGGGCGTACCTATTTGTAATTTCAAAACTTTTCCTGCTGGACAAGTATTCATGAGGAGATGATTAGTTCAGAACATCATGAGGGCTTGAACCCCAAGGATGGATGTAGAGACCCCATGCCTAGGGAAACATTATGATGACTAGTTTCACAATGAAGTAAGAGGACATTGTCTTTGGAGGCACTCTAGCATGACCTTAGGTTGGATTTCCACCTCCTCCCACTTGGACGTTGTCCTTTGGAAGCCCATAGGAAACCTTCCTATCTCGTGATGTCACCTAGGGTTGGGGTTTGATGGAGAATGTATTGAAGATGATGTTGGCACGTGTGAACGAGGATCAAGGTCTTTGGATTCCTAGCACCATGCTTGTCCAACCTAACGTCACCTTTGTAGAGGCTAACGTCACCCTAAGAGGGATGATGTCACCCTTGTTAGGGTTATTTTGTAAAGAATTGATTTTATTTTTATTTTAATGAATGAACCAAACCTTGGAAGACATGTTGCGCATGTGCGTGATGGACCAACAAAAACGTTGGGAGAAATTCTTGCCTCTAGTAGAGTTTGCTTATAACAACAGTTACCAGAGCACCATTAAGATGGCGTCGTTGGAGTTTCTTTATGGCGACCGTGTCGGACGCCCTTGAGTTGGGATCGGCTTGAGGATAGGGTCCTGGTGGGACCAGATGTGATCCAAGAAATGGAAGAGCAGATGCAAACCATAAGACAAAGGATTAAGGAAGCGCAGAATCGACAGAAGAGTTATGCCGATGCGCACCGAGTCGACCGTAGTTACGAGGT